>CM065594.1:157284198-157650283 GCA_033119425.1 Bufotes viridis
TCCGTCTGGGTGCAGGGTCAAAGTCTCTAAAAGTGGCCTTCTCTTGTGCTGGGTGATGTAAAACTGATGCTTGTACCAGCTGACATGGGTGCAGGGGTCAAATTAACTAAATGGTGGCCTACTCCTGTGGTGGGTGATATGATGCCTGAATATGTGCTGTGGGGCCTCTCTCCTCTTTCTGGGTGCAGGGGTCAAAGTAACTAAAAGTGGCCTTCTCCTGTGCTGGATGGTATAAATGTAATGCTTGTGCTATCTGACATGTCTCCTCTGTCTGGGTGCTAAGGCCTAAGTCACTGAAAGTGGCCTTCTCCTGTGGTGGTTGATATGATGCCAGATTCTCTGCTATGGGACCTCTCTCCTTTGTCTGGATGCTGGGGTCGAAATAATAGTAAGCGACCTTCTCCATTGGTGGGTTATTTGAAGCCTGATTCTGTGCTATGGGACCTAACTCCAATTAATATTGGTTAATTTTATTTTATTTTATGTTAAGTCATCATTTCCCTATCTACATTTGTTTGCATGGGGATTTACCTACATTTTGCTGCCTTTTGCAGCCCTCTAGCCCTTTCCAGGAGTCTTTTACAGCCTTTTTAGTGCCCAAAAGTTCGGGTCCCCATTGACTTCTATGGGGTTCGGGTTCGGGATGAAGTTCGGGTTGAGTTCGGATCACGAACCTGGACATTTTCCGGAAGTTCGGCCGAACCTCTCGAACCCGAACATCCAGGTGTTCGCTCATCTCTAATCATAGTTTATTTGACCTTTCTTCTGATCTGTCAAAAGGAAGGAAAAATTAGATGCACAACGGATCTTGTCTGTGTAGGAGCTGTAAGTCTTATATGATCCCATCAGAATTGGCTTATGATTTGGTAGTCAAAAGATGGAGTGGGTACAAAACACAGAAGACATGCAAATATTCCATTCACGTGTCATCTCTTTTTTAGATCCACTCCTGTTTTTTTTTGTATTAGCAATACTGATGGATTATTGAGCAAATGCTAACCGAGTGAAGAAGTATGCTCCACAGACAGGATCCGTTTTTTGTGGGTTATTGTTCTGGCGGATCATAGGAAGGGCAAATTAATCAGTAATGTCAACACAAACTTACTGCTGACACCCTCTCCACTCTGTCAGGGGGGCTCTACTTGTATAAGCATTTAATAGAACTGGTTCTGAAGATATCTATGTGAAATCAGATCATGACAGTGTAAAAGGAGTGTGCTTCTTCTTGGCGCTAACATAGACCTATATGACTGAGTTCCTACTTGAGTTATTTGGTCAGTTTTGGCCCTGTGACTGCCCAAAGAAGAGAAGTGTGCAGTGATTCTAAGATCGACGACTGTCATCTGCCTGTCATATGGACTCACAGTACTATTTCACTACCCAAGCAAACTCCCTATACTGCAAGGCACAGTGTTCTACACAACTATAAAATCTCTCTGCAGCCAGGAAATAGACATTTTTTTAATGTAATTTGCCTAGAATATATTCCGATCGAACCAAATTTTCCCCAAAAATTTCGGCGAACCGACAAATTGAATTTTTGAAAAATTTGATCATTGTGGGTTCCATTCTCATAAATTGCCAAAAAACATAAATATATTGACCACAGGGACATACCAATGATGTTCTTGAGCAAAGGAAGCCTAGTATTGATTAAATCCATCAGCCTGGTAACTAGATGGCTAGTGTATGCAGGATGCTCATTTTCTCTTTTAGCAAACAAGGGAACAGAGTATTGGCCAAATATTTATTGAAAGTGTCAAATGAATGAACATCATAATATTTCCTTTTTTATTTATGTCACTGTCAGTGATGAGCAAATCGAAGAATCCGAAGTAGAACTTGATCCAAATTTCAGGGAAAATTTGATTTTCTGTTAAGCTGAATTTCCTCTTGGTTTATGGTAACAAATCAATTTTCACTTAAATGGCAGTTAAAAATAAAAATTAAAAATTATACTCACCTCATCCATTTAAGCATAAAGAGGTCACTACGACCAACTCGATTGAATATCATGCACAAAAAGGTGAAATCTGATTGCACAATGCCGGCTCTTCAATCAAGATTGCTATGATGGCCTCTTCACGGTCAAACAGATGAGGCAGTATATATAAATTTTTAACTGGTTTAAACCCTGAAAGCCCTTATTTTTCATCTCAGATACCATGATCAGCGATAAACGCGACATCTGAGGGGTTGAATGACTGGGGCAGCACAATCGCCGTTCCCCGCTATTGTGCCTGCTACTTACAAAGAACTGCACTTCGTGACAATGCAATTAATCACAAAGCAAATTTATTTATTAAATTTGGTGAGATAGCCAAATTGAATTTCTGTGAACTTCACTCATCTCTAATCGGGGTTAATAAAGATGTAAGACCTAAATATCAAATAATCTTAATATTCGACAACATATAGCGTGCGTTTGGGTCTCCTTTAACCAGGGCCGGTACAAGGATTTTTGCCAACACAAGCGAAGCTACATTTTGGCGCCCCCCCCCCTATGATCACATTATGACCCTTTATTGTGTCACACTTCCCCCCCCCCCATGTCACATTTCTCCCCCTCCATGGCACAGACTACAGACATTTGATTTGTCCCCCCTCCCATCATGTCACCCCCCCCCAATAATGTGTTATAATTATAAACTATATGCGATCTGCGCTCATCAACTACCACCTACCCTACGGCAGTCGACAGTCCGTCTGGGCTGGCTGTGTGAGTCACAGTCACCAACAGCTGCTCCTCTCCCTGCTGCTGCCTGCCGCGGAGCCACTCACCAGTCACACACCCCCTGAGTTCCCTCGTGACCGTGTTGCTGTGCTACCGCTCTGTGAGAAAGGATCAGGGCCGCATGGGACATGCAGGCTAGGGTGGGTGACCGGGGACACTGCGGCGCAACTCGCCGCAAGGGATTTAAAAAAAAAAGGTCATTTTTCTGCCCCCCCTCTTCTCTGCGCCCTAAGGCAGCCGCTTGGTCTGCCTTATTATAGAAACGGCCCTGCCTTTAACCACCTCAGCCCTCATAGCTTAAACACCCCTAATGACCAGGCCACTTTTTACAATTCTGCACTACACTACTTTCACTGTTTATTGCTCCGTCATACAACTTACCACCCAAATGAATTTTACCTCCTTTTCTTCTCACTAATAGAGCTTTCATTTGGTGCTATTTCATTCTTGCTGACATTTTTACTTTTTTTGATATTTTGCTTTTTTTGACGAAATTTTAGCAAAAAATGACATTTTTTACTTTCTGTTGGAAAATTTGTCAAATAAAACTACATTTCTCTATATTTTTTTCTCTAAATGTATTGTTCTACATGTCTTTGATAAAAAAATGGAATAAGTGTATATTTATTGGTTTGGGTAAAAGTTATAGCTTTTACAAACTGTGGTGCAAAAAAGTGAATTTCTGTACTTTGACTTTCTGAGCACCTGTCCTGTTTCCTGAAGTACTACAATGCCCAGACAGTAGAAACACCCCATAAATGACCCCATTTCAGAAATTAGACACCCTAAGGTATTCACTGAGGGGCATAGTGAGTTCATGGAAGTTTTTATTTTTGCCACAAGTTAGCGGAAATGGATTTTTATTTTTATTTTAAGAAATTTCATTTTCCGCTAACTTGTGACAAAAAATAAAAACTTCCATGAACTCACTATGCCCCTCAGCGAATACCTTAGGGTGTCTACTTTCCGGAATGGGGTCACTTGTGGGGTATTTTTACTGCCCTGGCATTTTAGGGGCCCCTAAAGCGTGAGAATCCAAATTGTAAAAATGCCCTGTGAAATCCTAAAGGTAATCATTGGATTTAGGGCCCCTTTGCGCATCTTGGCTGCAAAAAAGTGGCACACATGTAGTATCGCCGTACTCAGGAGAAGTAGGGCAATGTGTTTTTGGGTGTATTTTTACATATACCCATGTTGGGTGAGAGAAATATCTCTGTAAATTGACAACTTTGTATAAAAAAAATTAAAAAGTTGTCGTTTACAGCGATATTTCTCACACAAAGTATGGGTATATATAAAAATACACCCCAAAACTCATTGCCCTACTTCTGCTGAGTACGGCGATACCACATGTGTGCCACTTTTTTGCAGCCAAGATGCGCAAAGGGGCCCAAATTCCAATGAGTACCTTTAGGATTTCACAGGGCATTTTTAGGCATTTGGATTCCAAACTCCTTCTCACGCTTTAGGGGCCCCTAAAATGCCAGGGCAGTATAAATACCACACAAGTAACCCCAATTTGGAAAGTATTGCTAGGACATAGGGGCTCCGCCCAAACATCCATATCCACTTCAGCTCCTATGTCCTGGCAAACGTGATTTCTCCATTCACATCGATCAATCGATCGTTGTGGAGGAAGACATCCAACACCTCTCCTCAGCTCATATGCCTGGGCAAACGTTCCTGTACTGCAGAGGAGAAATCTCGTCTTGCAGTGCCGCATACACCGACTTCACGTGTCTTCTGACAGCAGCGCAATGCTTCTCTCAGAATGCACATCAGTGCTGCAGCGTTTTTGTCGGTTGGTCCGTTGGTCTACCTGGGAAATAAAGGGTGGTTAGGGAAAAAAAAAAAAGAAGAAAAAACAGGCAGCAGGCTCATAAACTTGAACGTTACAAACCTTATAAAACCTGAAAATAAAACTTTTTTTTATCAAACCTGAACATCAAAACTTTTAAAACCTGAACTAACTCAAGATTTTTTTTTCTTGCTACCTGTTTAATTTTTTTTTTTAACCATTACACTCTTTATCTTCCTAGCAGAAACCTCTCCTTTCCCATGGGACAATGTGTAAAGTGTAAATCACACAGAGATGGTGCGAAGTACATTATGCACTTTATCCCAAGTGAAAGGAGAGGTTTCTACCGTATCACATATCTGCAGAAGCACAGCAGCACCCCTATGTGTTAGGGTCTCTCAAAACCTAGTATCCTGAGAGACCCTAGAGCCTGATTATAAAAACTACCTGTGATGTGCTGTCCCTAGGTCCCTAAGTGTACCTGAGTGTGGTACTTCCGGAAACACTCCCCTAGGCATAGGGCAGGGTGGTCAGGACAGTCAGGACAGAAATAGCGGGTGTCACGCCTTATTCCACTCCTGCTTCAGACACAACATCTTTTTCGGGGTGGCGGTTGGTTTGAGGTACCAGATACGACATTGGGGAAATGTTGTTCGTGTAGACGGCTCACTACACTGGTGGTTGGGGCCACGAAACCTCCTGGATACAGGAGGTTCTAGATGATCTCTTCCTGAAATTTGAGGAATGATCCTGTTCTCCCAGCCTTACTGTAGAGAACAAAACTATTATATATAGCCAATTGAATTAAATATACAGACACCTTCTTATACCAGCGTCTGGTCCTGCAGGAAAGCAAATACGGGGCCAACATCTGGTCATTGAAGTCCACCCCTCCCATGAGCAAATTATAGTCGTGGACCGAATGGAGGAGAGCATGGTGTGTGCGTGAATGGAGGAGAGCATGTAAACGTCACGCTTGTCTCTCCATTTCACCGCGAGCAGTTCTTCGTTACACAAGGCAGCCCTCTCCCCCCTTGCGAGACGGGTGGTAAGGAGCCGTTGGGGGAAGCCCCGGTGACTAGGTCGCACGGTGCCACAGCAGCCAATCTGTTTTAGGAACAAATGCCTGAAGAGGGGCACACTTGTGTAAAAATTGTCCACATAAAGATGGTACCTCTTGCCAAATAAGGGTGACACCAAGTCCCAGACTATCTTCTCACTGCTCCCCAGGTAGTCAGGGCAACCGACTGGCTCCAGGGTCTGATCTTTTCCCTGATAGATCCGAAATTTGTGCGTATAGCCTGTGCCCCTTTCACAGAGCTTATACAATTTGACCCCAGGGCTTGCTTGGGATGTACTGTTTAAAGCCAAGGCGCCCGGTGAAATGTACTAGGGACTCGTCTACGCAGCTATTTTGTGCGGGGGTATACAAATCTCTGGTTGAAGTGTTCTATGAGGGGCCGAATTATGTGGAGCCGGTCAAAAGCTGGGTGGCCTCTGGGACGGGACGTGGTGTTGTCGCTAAAGTGCAGGAAACGCAGGATGGTCTCGAATCGTGTCCTGGACATGGCAGCAAAGTACATGGGCATGTGATGAATTGGGTTTGTGGATCAATATGACCACAATTCATGCTTTTTGGTTAGGCCCATGTTGAGGAGAAGGCCCAGAAAAGTTTTAAATTCGGAAACTTGGACTGGTTTCCACCGGAAAGACTGGGCATAAGAGCTTCCCGAGTTGGCATTCCGATTTGTTTTTGCCACGACTAAGTCATAGAGCTCCGCAGTGAAGAACAGCTCAAAAAACCCCAGTGCCGATCCGATCTGAGCTGTCTCCACCCAAACTCCTGACTTGGCGGTGAAAGGGGGAATTAATGGTGCGGCTGAAGTTGGGGGCTGCCAATCAGGATTTGTCAGCACCTCAGGGACTCTAAGGGCTCTACGGGCCTGTCTGCGAGGTGGCTGCGACGGGGGAATTACTGCACGTGCCACCGTACCAGCTTCAACTGCCCTACTGGTGCTCGCCACTTCGCCATGTTGTACGGCAGTGCTGGTAGAAGGTCCAGGATGGGCTGCGCTGCTGGTGTATGCCTCACCACGTAATCCGGCAGCGCCAGCCCCACTCTGCTGCCCTTGAAACTGATCCTGCGCTACCTGTGGTCTAGCGACACGGGGCCGGGTACACCTGGTGCTATCAGGGACCTCAACCTCCTCATCCGAACTTTGGGTCAGACTGCCACTGCTTTCTACAGGTTCGTATTCTGACCGGCTAGATTCGTCAGATGAGGCTTCCCATTCCTCATCCGACAGGGTCAGAATCCTGTAGGCCTCTTCAGGAGAATACCCCTTATTTGACATTTGGGCCACTAAATTTTGGTGGGTATTCCCTGAGACTACCCAAGAAAAAGAGCAAGCCTGTCTTACAAATGGGAGGCTAGCGAAGAGGTCAAGAAGGTCAAGATCTGTCAACACAATGAACAGAAAAATAGAATAATAATAGAAGGAATGATGCAACAGATTAAAACTAATAACTACAATGGAACCAGCACTGATCATTAGCTGAAAGAATAATGCAAAACTGTATGTATGTTTCTTGTTATCATGTTAAAGAATAACAGTATCTTTTGCATAGTGAATGGTTGGAATGACCTTCTTCGGCATTTCACTGTTCAGTCCTGTACACTTAGATAGCAATGATTCTGAAATCGATGGTTAATAAGAGCACAGTAGATCAGAGTTCTTTTCTGTTAATCATTTATGTTTGAGGGATTTATGTTCAATTGTACAAGTATTCAGCTATCAAAATCAACTCTTGAAAATACTTGTTTCTTCTATTAAGGCAAACTTGCAATTCTTTGCAGAAATCTGAATTGATTGGTGAATGTGACAAAGTAATGTTTGGTTTTGACAGTTTTTAAATTAAGGTAGCAAGAAGACTTTAATTCATGTTCTTCAGAGACAGATAATCTGAGTTTAAAAGAAATGGCATGGCTGTCTTTCAGATTCTCTAGTAAAACATTTGTAACGTCAGTTATATTAACAAGTACAAGAGTGATGCATCTGACCAGTTAATTAAGGCCCTTGGTAACATTTTGCAAGGCTACTATTGAAAATACTTTCTTCTTTTCTTTATCTCCAGATTTTTTTTTCTAGCTATTAGACTCATACATACAGCAGCGTTCAATGGCACATTGAGTCTCTGTGGATGTAGGCTCATCTTGGCAGTCATCTCGGGAGCTTAGCAAATATTTTTATTTCTTGAATTCCGTTTAAAATCTGAGGTGTGCAAACATGCACTAGGGCACCATAGAAGTCAAGGGGTGTCTTATAGGGAGTATATATGACTTAGAATTTGGTCAGAGCAATACTATGTATGCTATGTGGAGCAGGCACAGGTGGGCTGCTTCACTCACCTTGCCTCCTATGTTCCATGCTACAAACTGCAGCCTGGCTGCTAGGTTTCTTTCTGTGTGTATTACTATATATTCAAGGAACCTGTAGTATTGCAAGGGTTAATTCCCCCTTTGCTCTGTGTTCAGCTGGTTAACTAATGAGCTCATCAGGCCTCCTATATATGCTGGGCTGTTTGTTCCACCTCTTGCCTAAGAATAAGCAATAGATTCTATTAGAATCTTTTTAGTTTAATTTCTTATTAGGGACTGTGTAACAACTTCTGCCTGTTTCCTAGATCCTAACTTTATGCCACCTTACTTGATCTGTGCCTTTTCACTGTACTGACCCTGAGTCATCTACTCTGACCGCTTTTCTGTTTCATGGATTTGCACATACTCTGACTGCCCTGACCTCTGCCTGTTTCCTGATTACACATATTGTCTGATCCTCTGGTGCTTTGCACTGGTGTCTCTGACTCAGTGGTTCAGCAGCCAACTATACCACAAATATTCCAAAAGCTGGCAGTCAGTGGCTCCCTTGTATAGGGGGTTAAAAGGTGAAAACCAGGGGATTTCCAGGATGAAGTCCACAAGACTAGTCCAAAGTCAAACTTGCATAGTGGGTCCACACACTAAAACATTATACTTACCCATAATATGTCTGCATGGTCCTTAAAACTAAGGCAGCAGAAACATATTTTTACCAATAAATTCAGCTGTTATGTGCCATAATGGCCACCATACAAATCAGGGAGTGCAGGATCCACATGCATGCCATGTCCACTCTGCTTTTTACCATTTTTGGTGTCATAACGAGCTCCATTAAATCCAGCGATGCAGGTACCAACATGCATGCTCAGCCCACTCTATACTTCTTCTGGTGCCAAATAGTATCCAATAAATACAATGAGAACAGGCTACAGCTTTATACTTACTCTAATTAAAATCAGCCTATGGGGCAGACAGGGTGGTCATGAGTGCAAGACCAACAGCAGTCAGCCACACCTCCAGCTCAGTACAACTGCAAGAAAAAGGGGGTCAGTCAGCAGATCCCAGTGCGCAGGTGCACACCGCCATGGCTAGAAACAAAAAAAAAAACACAATGCAGTACACACAAATAACGTACAATAAAGCCATGATTATAATAAAAATTCTAGGTATATTAAGTGCAACAAATCACATAAAAAATGACTGGCTCACAGCAACATGATTCTATTTAATCAAAATAATTTATATATATTTTTTATTTTGATTAAATAGAATCATTTTACTGTGAGCCAGCCATTTGTTTATGTGATTTGTTGCACTTTATATAATGCCTTTGGGTAGAAGGCAGGCCGCTCTCCAGAATATTGATTGTTTGAGTACCTGTTGAGCATCCCTATTAGTTTAATTCTAGGTACATAGAATACAATGGGCTCAGCATGCATGTTGGTACCTGCATTCACTGAATTTTATGGTGGCCAGTAATGCACTATATCAGGTAGTATTTAGTGTTAAGTTCGCGTCTTATAGAGATCAACTTAACGCCGGCAGACGGGTCCAAATAGTTTTGTACAAAATGTATTTGCCAAGAATCTCAAATTTACAAAATAAGCTTAGCATTAGCAGCAGAATATTCTCTATAACTATGGCATTATTGTACTTTATTTGTGTTTGCAGAGTGTGGTTGCATTTAGTTTTTTATTCTCGTGTTTCTGGCCATGGTGACATGTACCTGCGCATTGGGATGTGCTGACTGGCCCCCTTTTTATTGCTAAGATACACTTAAAGGCATTGTCTGGCTTGTCTATGCAATAAAAGGGAATTTTGTTGTTTAATTTAAAAAGTGATTTACGTTGAAAAGTGTAATTAAACAAGGTTTTGTTAAGTAACATACATTGAGATCATGAGTTTTAGGGTCCAGTCTTCACATTGAATGAAAGCCCCTTTATTTGGGCCATTAGAGGAGATAATAATTGGGAACAAACTGTTCCTTCAAGATAATTGCTTGTCAGAAGAGGTGAAAGCTACTGCATTCACCTGTCCCCTAACAAATTGATTGTTTTCTGGCAGTAGATTCCTGTTAATGCAGGATGATCTGCTGCCAGGAAATTATAATTTTGGCAAGCACCACAATACTTGCACCTGATGCATAAGCGTTTGCTACTTCATTGGGAGATTGGTGATACATTTACACAGATCATTTATAGTTTTATGAAGGATGCTTCCCGATAAATGTCTGGTTGCTCACCCATGTAAAGGGGCCTTTAGGTACAAGCAATTACGCATGGATATTATTTTATTTCATATTATGCTACTGTAACAACAAGCAAATTTGGCTTTGGGCTACTTCTAAGGGTGTTATCTTGGCAGTCCCCTTGTATTCACCCTTTAACCCCTGTACAGGGTCTGGAATTTGCTGCAGGGGAGCCACTAGACCACTACCTCCTAGAGTAATAAATGTTTGAGAGTTAACCCTTGGGGGTTAGAGACTCCAGTGCAGTGCACCGAATAGTCACATAAAATTACAGTCAGGAATATGTCCAGGATAGGGCAAGCAGAGTACATTCAATACAGTAAAACGGTCCGAGGTCAGGGCAGACAGCAAAGAGTCAATACGGAGGACAGACACAGGTCAGGTCAGTCAGTAGAGCTTCAGAATCAAGCAAACGGGCAGAGAATCAATGCACTACCACACAACAGAACAAACACCTTTGCACAATACTAGTAAGCTAGAAAAACTATTGCTCAAGCACCTTCCCACAGAGGTAGGTTCCCTAAGTATCCCCAGATTGTCAGTCATTGACTGGTAAAGATTAGGTTGCACACATACTGGCCCTTTAAGAGCCAGAGGGAGCGTGTGTCAACCGCATAATTCTTATTCAGATGATACCATGATGATTTATTGGAAATAATCTTCAGTATCAAAACATCACCCGGTATGCACTATATTCACAAAAGCTGAAGCTATTGCTTCTTGACATTATAAAGAGTAGCCACCCTTAGAAAAAACAAATGTCATATGCCAACAGTAGTTCTCCACTTATCATTTATTCACAATGGCGTAAACTGTGATGCTTCAAATACCACAAGTGTTTTGATCAGGCAGAATACTGATATTGACCAGGGTATATAGTGCACAGCTGACATTTCTCTATGGGCCAGTTCACATGACAGATTTTGACATGTTTTTGATGTATCTTTTTTTAACCAATGGATTCAATACAAAGCAGAATTTTCAGCTTGAGGTTTCAGAAGCAGATCTGCGCCAAAAAATATGTGGAAACCACAAAAAAAAAAAAAAAACACATGGCAATCACTCAACAAAATACATGGAGATGTTTTTTTTCTGGTTCCTATTCATTTCAGTGGGAGACTCAACGCAGCTTCTGATCCAAAGATAGGACATGCTGTTTCTTTTTTCCATGCTTCTTTTTTACACATGTGAAAAAAAGCAAGTGCTGCTTCCCGCTGAAATGAATTAGAGGTTGTTTTGAGGCATTTTTTCGGAGCTGATTTTGAGGCAGAAAAAAATCTGCGTCAAAAAACTCTGTGTGAACTGGCCCTTACATGTGGAAAATAAGAAGTTTCTTTTTTGTCATTTTTTTTGTCGTTTTTCCATTGTACCTGTTGCCTTTTTATGGATTGCAATAAAATGGTTGGGTTTTAGAAGATTCAGATCAATTACTTTAGCATTGCATTGCTTTGCACAGAGGAGCAAACTTTGAATCTAGACTCTTTACTAGTGATGAGCGGCAGGTGTCATATTCGATTTCGACGAAATTCGCGAATATTCGAAAGAATATTCATTTCATATTCGTCGAAATCGAATATTCGTCATTTAAATAATCACGTATTACGATTTTAACTTAGGCTACTTTCCTATTGGTTTGATATCTAGAATTATAGCGAAGATGACGAATATGACGAATGTATTCGTCATATTCCTCAAAACGAAGATAACGAAGTATTCTCCATCTTCGTTTTAGCTACCTGTTCCTCAACTTCGCTAATTCTAGCAGTCAAATAGGAAGGTTGACTATAGAGACAGCTGTGTTTAATTCGCTATGCGATTATATTACTTTGCTTTTTTTAATAGAGTATTTATATTACTTGATAATTATAATTATTCTATTTATTTAAAAAAATAAAATAATATAAATCGCATAGCGAATTAAACACAGCTGTCTCTATAGTCAAACTATTTGATTGCTAGAATTAGTGAAGTTGACGAATAGGTTGCTAAAACGAAGATGGAGAATACTTCGTTATCTTCGTTTGGAGGAATATGACGAATACATTCGTCATATTCACTAATTCTACCAAGCCAAGAACGTCTCCATACTAAAATGTACTGACGGATTTGAGAATTACATTGAAATCGCAATGCGATTAACTTAACTTGAATAAATCGCATTGCGATTTCTACTTAGACCTGGTTTACTATGGTTGGCTTGGTAGAATTAACGAATATGACGAATGTATTCGTCATATTCCTCAAAACGAATATAACAAAGTATTCTCCATCTTTATTTTAGCAACCATAGTAAACCATGTCTGTTGAAATCGCAATGCGATTAATTCAAGTTATATTAATCACATTGCGATTACAACTTAGCAGTGCACTGCTATCTTACATATTAGGCTAGAATTAACGAATATGGAATATAGCAGCAGTGCTAAGTAGAAATCACAATGCGATTACTTCAAGTTATATTAATCGCATTGCGATTTCAACTTAGAGCTGGGTCTATAATGGGTCAGCTTGCTAGAATTAACGATGTTAACGAATATGGAATATATTATAGCAGTGCTAATTAAAATCGCAATGCGATTAATATAACTTGGAGTAATCGCATTGCGGTTTCTACTTAGCACTGCTGCTATATTCAATATTCGTTAATTCTAGCCTAATATGTAAGTTAGCAGTACACTGCGAAGTTGTAATCGCAATGCGAATAATATGACTTGAATTAATCGCATTGCGATTTCAACGTAATTCTCAAATCCGACAGTACATTTTAGTATATGGAGACGTTCCCATGGTGATGGGGACGCTCTATGAGCACGGAAGTCGGCAGAAGCGGCAACGGGCACTGACTGGAGCAGCCAGGAAGCCAGGAATCCTCAGGACAGGTAATAACTACTTTTGGGAAGTGGGAAAGAAAAAAATATAACTAAAAAAAAAAAAAAAAACTAATATTCGAAATAGCGAATTTATAGCGCTATATTTGAAATATTCGTGAATTAGCGAAGTGCTGATATTCGCGATAAAAATTCGGTATTCGAATATTCGCGCTCAACACTACTCTTTACTATATCAGCAACCAAGCCTACGACACACAAAGGGTGAGCCTGTTGCCTCATGAAGGCTGGGAACACACCTAAGCGTTTTTGGAGCAGGCGTTTTTTTGAGCGTTTTTTCGCGCGACAAACGCGCGTTTTCATGGGCGTTTTTGCATTTAAGGAACGTGCGTTTTTGAGGCGTTTTTTTGATTGACAGGTTCCAGATCCACTAAAAAGGGTCTCCGCCTCACATCCAGCTTCCTCCATGCTGGGGCCTAGGATTCTGTGTTGAACCTGGAAGCGGCCTCTTTATGCTGTTTCAAATGAGAAAAACGCGCGTTCGTATGCGCGTTTTTTAAACAGGAAATGCGCATATCTTCATCTTGGAGCGTTCCCATGCATTCCAATGGGTGGAAACACTTGAAAAAACGCCCCAAAGAAGCTCAAGCACTAGCGTTTGTGTCAGGCATTTTTCAGCGCGTTCAAACGCGCTGTAAAACGCCCAAATGTGTACCATGCCCATAGGGATACATGGCATTTCACATGCTGTGCGTTTTACAGCGCGTTTGAATGCGCTGTAAAACGCTTAGGTGTGTACCTAGGGTCAGAGTCTATGCACTTGCTCTGAATAATGGAGCAGCGACGCAGGCAGGAATTTATCATGGCCAGGCTAAATGTCCAGCTGTTAATCTAACGGCAGGTGGGCATTTCAGTACCTGTGGGGACAGTCCTGCTGATGAGACCGATAGATTCGTTGGAATCAATTTGCACATCTCTACATAGAATGAACTATGTTGCAATGTAAGATTGTGTCCACTAGACTACAGTTTATTCAGTATTTCTCATCATCTACCTCAGTAAACACAATTAGGGACATTTACAAAGGGCTTTACACCATTATTCTCATGGGAAAAGTTGCACACTATGGCACACAGCAATAATTTGCCCCTTTTTAAGCTTCTCGACACTTTTTTTTAAAGTGGTGAGAAAAGTGGCAGGCTTCAAAGGAGCGGTGGGGCGTATAATGGCCTGTCAAATTTTCTAGCTGGCATAGACCTGTTTTTGGCGCATGTCAGGATAGCGATGTGTCTAATTTATTAAGAGGCATCTGCCGCCTAATAAATTAGGGCCATCTCACTCCAGCGCAAGAATATAAATACTGGTGTATGAGTATGCCATTCTAGATAAATGTCCCTCATTGTTTTTTCTTAACAACAAGACTGCAGTTTCTACCAAGAGTACAGTATTATCTGTTTGTAATCTAATCCTTTTGCTAGTTTTTTGCTTCAGCACTCAACATAAATGAAAGCTCAAAGCAATCAAGTCACCACACAATACAAAAGTGAGAAAATCCCACTTAGCAAAGATATGTAATACAATAAGAAGCAAAGGTCCTACTGAAAAATAAGCTGTTGAAAAAAAGCACATCATTGTTACCAGCAACACTTTATTTCTAAATTTAGATAATCTGAATACAATAGAAAATATAAATAGCATATTTTAAAATGTTATTTATGTAATATGTCATGTCTTCCATCCAAAGTTTATTGCAGATCATATCACAAATATGATATAACAATTGTCATATTACTCAAATAATAAAAAAAAAAAAAGAATTCTTGGTAAGAAAATTGCAGAACACATATGAATGTGTTTGTTCTTTTATTCTATACCATGTGTGATGATCATGGGTGAGTTGAACAAAATTAAGAAAAATTATTTGATTTGTTACAAATTAATTTGTAATGAATCATTATAAATCAGGTATATCCAGGCCTCTCAGTGTGAAGGCTTGGAAGTTATGCCTTTCTGACCGCCGACAGTATATTTAGGGTTTGCTGTTTTAAAGAGCAGACACCCGCCACTAATGTCCGTGACTGGCGGTAATTGCAGTCAGATGCTGTTACCCCATACCAACAACAGCCCCTGCATGTCAGCTAGTTTTCAGGTTCCTGTCCCTTATGGCAATAATCTAGCGGCCATGTTTGATCCATCAATCATGGTTCAGCCCATCTGGTTTTAACTAGGGTTGAGCAAACCCGAACCGCAATGTTTGGGTTCGTACCGAACTTTGCGAGTTTGAGTACCCGGGCCCGAACCCGGACCTTTTCATTGAAGTTCAGGTTTGGGTTCGGTGTTTGGGTGATTTTATAATTTTACAATATAACATGGTTATAATGAAAAATAATAGCGTTCCTAAGGCAAAATGATAAATAAAATGGCCATTGAGGGGTTAAAAATAATTAAAAAAACTCACTTCATCCACTTGATCGCGCAGCCAGTATCCTCATCTTTCTTCTTTCTGCAGGACCTGCAAAAGGACCTGCGATTACATCATAGCGCTCACCACGTGGTGAGCTCCGTGATGTCATCGCAGGTCCTGCTGAATGAAGATAGAACTTGACTTTAATGGGATCCGGGTTCAGGGTCAAGTTCGGGTCCCGAACCCAACTTTGACCTGACGTTAGGCCGAACCCGGCGAACCTGAAATTCCACGGGTTCGCTCATCCCTAGTTTTAACCCAAATACGTTTTGAAAGCAAAAGACCATTATGTTTATAGTATAGAGGGATTCCGGACCTTATGAAGGGATCTACATGTGTTCAAATTTTGTTGCACTGCACAGTGACATAGAATTTGTATCAAATTTGTTGTGGCTGTCAGAGTGACGCAGAATAAAATTTTTACTAACAGAACATGTTAGCTAGGAATGATACATTTTGGTCCAGTTGGTGGAGCGATTTGTCTGGTAATAACATCATAGTTCCAAACATAAACCATTGCAATAATGATGCAGACAGATTTTATCTCTAAAAGAACGTATTAGCTACAATGAATTTGGGTTGAATTAGTGGAATGCTTTGTGTGGTTAATTCCAATAACCAACGAGACTCCTCCGTGCTAAGAAAGGATTTAATCACTGGCGGTCTGTGTCCAGCATCTTCGAAGAACAAGAGATTTTCAACAATGACAGGTCTGTGATGCCCCTAGATTTCCAGGATGCACAGGAGCAACAATGAAGGGATCACTGTGTGCCTACCCTTCACCGACAGGTGTGGGTAATCCATTGAATGCCGTTTGTCATAGGGATTGGAATTGCAACATGGACACAGAATAATTTTCTCGCTGACAGATCATGTTAGCGATGATTAATTTGGGTCCACTGCACACTTGTACAAGTGAAATATTTAACTAACTGTATATTATTGTATACAGGCACTCTTCACTTGGAAACACCCAGAGGCGGTAGATGAAATATTCTGTAAAATGATTTATTAATATGATCTCTAGATATAAAAATACTAGTATATGTACAAAAATGTTAAAATAAATAATAAGAAAAAATACAAGAAAATATCAAGCCAACATTTGCTGAATGTTAATATGTGGCAAATCCAACAATGCTTGAATGGAAAAGTAGCTGTTAGCTGTCACATATACAGCAAGACTATGGACTGGATACAATTTGTCCAATGTTGTTCTAATAGTAACCTGAATTCAATACAATGGTTCACTCTTGTTGCACATAAATTATCTACAAAGTAAACTGGAAATATATAACATAAACCACATTTGTTGTCAAACTGCAGATATAATACATCAAATGGTACAAAAGACAATGTCCTATATAGTTAATGTCTAATTTATATAACCAAGTTGGTAATATAGAATTTGAAAATGTCATTGCTGCTGTTCCACTATACAAGCAGCGCTAGCAGCCTTCCAAGTTCAACACATCTGGTTAGCTTTTATCGCACATATGGGAATGTGGAAATATAGTTGTTTCAGTGCATTCAGTTAGTATATTTTCCACTTTTTATATACTTTTTTTAACAGCATTAGTAAAGATCCGTATTCTCACTGTTGGTGTTATAGTATTTACCGACCGTGGTGTCCCATGTCATATCAGTCCCACTTGTCTCCCTACTGTAGTTCCGTGCTCAATGCGATCAGTATTATCTTGTCAGTAGTCACGGTCGTTAGTGCTTGCATCTCATGTGGTACCGCCATAAGCTCTCAGCGGCCCACGTATCACGGTGCAACAGACTCAAAGCACTAAGATCTCTACAAGGCAATACTTTAGATATCTGTGAAGCGCTCCATCTCCCATTTGGTGAAGCTATATTTCCACGATGGGTTGATAGATTATGCTCATGGGTAATGGATCTTTATGGATACTCTTGTAATACCAAACGCAGAGTTTATCCGAACTTCTTCTTCAGTGGCCACTGGCCACTCCTTCACTTGAGAGGATGTTGAAGAGCGAATCAACTATTCCAGTACAGCTGGATTGTTGGTCAAAACACTGCTGCTGCTGCTACCATCAACCCTTCTTCTGTTGATACTGGTGCAGGCTACAGCAGAATTTTTGACACTGCCCATTCCATTGAAGGGCCAAGGCAATTGTCTGTGGACCACAGTAACTGTATCAGTAATATAACAGATTAAATGCAAATGTGTCAGCAGTTCAACAAGATGCAGACGGCAATTTATTAGACAGCCATTTATTAGTACGGTGGCATAGTAATTCTAAATATATAATAAGAGATTAACTGGGAATGTGTCAGCAGTTCAACAGGATGCAGACAGTGATATATTGGACTGCCCTTTAATACTATGGCACAGTAATTCTATATCTAAAATAAGACAATAACAGCAAATGTTTCAGCAGTCATAAAATGGAGAGAAGACCACGGATTTCTTGGAACTAGACAAGCTAGGGTTCAACACTGCGGGCACTGCCATGAATTGGATCTACTAAAAGTAAATTTATAAGTGGTGCTGTCTCTCCCGCGAACAATGTTTCAGCAGTTGCTGATTAGCTAGGTGCAAGGCATTATGGGTCATATCACGTCCCCGGGCTTCTTACTTTCACTTGGTAACAAATATATTTGGCTGCTGCAAGTGTTACAAAGAAAGCGCAAGAAAATTCAGCTTCAAGGCAAATTTAATTTTTCTTAAACCTAAAATTCAGCCTTGAATGATTAGATTCACTCAACACTAGTTAGGACATAAATATACTAGAGTACCTTTTTAAAAAACATGAAACAGGTATTCCAGTTTCCTGAACTGTGTCTGATTTGAAAGCGTTGTGCAGGTTTTACAAATGTCTAATATACTGTAATAAACTTTTTTGCACTGTTCATTTATAATATTTATTTACTTCTCAATTTTATGCTTGTTTACACTCCTGCATCCCTTAGTTATGACCTGTCTACACGACCCTGCTGCTGGTCGATCTTGTTAAGTTTATCTGCTTTATGGCTAGTCCCAGCTCGGTGAAGTGTATTCTCTGGCACCTGGGACTAGCTCTGATCAGAGCTTCTCTGCTCTGAACTTCTTGTCTACTATACTTTTGTATTAGTCTCTGGTGACAGCAGCGACATTACCTGCGCTACATCCCCTATATAACATTTGCGCATCCTAAATAGCTGTGACATTCCCTGTCATTTTTTCTTAGCCACTGGTGACAGCAGTGACATTACCTGAGCTACATCTCCGGTATAAAATTTGCGCATCCAAATTTGCTGTGACATTCACTGAAATTTTTTCTTTGCCACTGGTGACAGCAGCGACATTACCTGTGCAACATCTCCTGTATAACGTTTTCATATCCCAAATATCTGTGACATTCACTGTAATTTATTTGCGCATACACTTAAAAAAAAACTGCGCTACTGTACGTGTGACATACTTGCAAGCTTATATACCATTTAATATGATAAAGGCAAGCAGTAAGGGATGGGGAAGTGGCCGTGCTGCTGATGGTGCACTCAGAGGCCGTGGACCTGGGCGCGGTGAAACTGTGCCTGCTGCCAGAGCACAAGAAACACACTCATCCACGATACCTAGCTTCATGTCCCAGTTTGCAGGGTGGCGCAGGACAAGAATATCGAAGTGAGACCAGTGCTACCAGGTGGTCGGTTGGATTGCAGCAGATAATGTTTCCAGTCGGTTAAGCACCACCCTGTCTTCCACAAGTATAGTCTCAGTAGTCAAGAGTCTGGTCAACAGAATCCTTACCCTGATCCTTCTTCCTCCAACCATGGAGAATCTTGGCAAACAAGTGATCCCACACATGGATATTCCAAGGAGGTCTTTTCATCGCCATTCCTTAATTTGGCCCTCTCGCCAAGCCTGCTTGAAGTGGGACATGAGGAGATCTTGTGCATTGAATCCCAAACTCTTGAGCATCCACAGTCAGAAAAAGATAACGGTGGGGAACGGCAATTAGTGTTTCACGAAGTAGATGATGATGATGAGACATGGTTGCTAATAAGTCAACCACAATTAGTGTCTCAAGAGGTTCATGATGAGGATGAGACACAGCTGTCAATAAGTGAGGTTCTTGTTAGGTCAACAAGTCAGGAGGATGACCAGAGTGAGGAAGTGGAAGAGGAGGTGGTGGACGATGAAATCCCTGACCCAACCTGGGAAGGTGGCAAGCCAAGCGAGGACAGCAGTACAGAGGGGGAGGGATCCTCAACACCGCAACAGGCTGGAAGAGGCATTGGGGTGGCAAAAGGGAAATGGCGGGACACACCAAAATGGAAAGTGCGGACGATAAAAGAATTGTCATTTGCAACCTGTGCCGTACCAAAATGAGCAGGGGCGTGAACACTAGCAACCTCACCCCCACCAGCATGATCCGCTACATGGCATCAAAGCACCCTAATAGGTGGCCCAAATACCTGGGCCCCCATTCAATGTCTGCGGGTCACACCCCTGCCTCCTCTTCCCCTGTGTTACGTGCTGGCCAATCCCCTGTCCAAGATGCAGGCCCGGATGCCTCCCACCCTGCACCTGGACCTTCGCATGCACGATCATCTAGCACATCCACTTCTGTGTCCCAGCGCAGAGTACCAGATGTCCATACCCCATATCTTTGAACAAAAGCACAAATACCCAGCCACCCACAGGCCATAGCATTAAATGCATACTTTTCCAAATTGCTGGCCCTGGAAATGTTGCCATTTAGGCTTGTGGACACAGAGGCTTTCTGCAACCTAATGGCATTTGCCATCCCTCGTTACTCAGTCCCCAGCCACCATTTTTTCCTGGTGTGATGTCCCCGCGTTACATCAGAATGTGTCCCGTAAAATCACTCCTGCCCTAACCAACGCAGTTATTGGGAAGGTCCACTTAATGACTGACACATGGCCAAGTGCTTTTGTCCAGGGACGCTACATTTCCCTGATGGCACACTGGGTGAATATTGTGGAGGCCGGGAGCGGGTTGTACCCAGGGAGGGCAATGTGCTACCAAAGCCAAGGATTGCAGGCCCTACTTCCATAAGCATTTCCGCCACCACCTACATTAGTGGCTGCAACCCCCCTTCTTCTCCTCTACCTCCTCCTCCACTTCCACCTCTGAATTCTCATCTTGCAGCACCAGTCAGCCATCAGTCAGTAGCTGGAAGCAGTGTAGCACTGCAGTGGGGAAGCGGCAACAGGCCGTGCTGAAACTAAATTGCTTAGGTGACAAACAGCACACCGCCGCAGAGCTATGGCAGGGTATAAGGGACCAGACTGAGCTGTGGCTCTCGCCTCTCAACCTTCAACCAGGCATGTTTGTGTCTGATAATGGCCTTAACTTGGTGGCGGCTTTGGAGCTTGGCAAGTTCAGACATAAACCATTCCTAGCCCACATGTTCAACTTATTGGTTCAGTGGTTTCTCAAAACATACCCCAATTTGCCTGAGCTACTGGTGAAGATGCGCCGCGTGTGTGCCCATTTCCGAAAGTCATCTACCGGTCTGGCAACGCTGCAGCAACGCTTGCAATTACCAGCTCACCTTTCCCATGTTGGCCAGGCTTTGTGAGTAGCAGAGGGCAGTAGTGGGATACCAGCTGCAACATGGTCATCGCCTTTCCAGTCAGCTTCCACTCTTTACAAGCGAGGAGTGGGAAGGATATCTGACCTCTGTGAGGTTTTACGCAACTTTTCGGAATCAACACAGATGGTGAGCGGCGATGCTGCTATTATCAGCGTAAACATCCCACTTCTGTATTTACTGAAATGCTCGCTTATTACAATGAAGGCAGACGCTTTGCATGTGGAAGTGGTGGAAATGGGGGAAGACAGTACACAGGGTGATAGCCAGACCACCCTCAGTTTGTCTTCTCAGTGTGAATCGGATGATGATGAGAAGGAGGAGGAGCAGGAGACGGTTGCCTCCGCTACAGAGGGTAGTACCCATAGCTGGTTTATTCCATCTGTTCAGCGTGGATGGGCTGAAGAGGAGAAGGAAGATGCCCTTTCCCCTAATGATTTAGAGGGTCACCTCACCAGCAGGGTCTTGCTACTAATGTTTTAGCGAATCAGCTCAGCAGCAGACCCTCACCCCTAGTGTTTTAGATGGTCAGATCAGCAGCAGGCCCTTACCCATAATGTTTTAGATGGTCAGATCAGCAGCAGGCACTTGCCTGTAATGTTTTAGAGGGTCACTAGCATGCCCTTGCTCCTAATGTCTTTTTCCTAATGTTTTTGAGGGTCACCAGTAGGCCATCAATCATATTTTTTCAAGGGTTTGTATGATGCCCTCCTTTATGTGTAATAAAGGTTGTATTAGAGTGCTGGTTCCTTGTAGTTTTTGGAAGCCCTTTCACTTAGTGCATAGGCTTTATGAGTGTAGGGGTCCCACTACCTGAACAATGGTACCAGAATGTGAATGAGGCCCTTCTTTATGTGATATACAGGTTGTATCGGAGTTCCTCTTCCTTGTAATTTTTGGCAGCACTTGCACTTTATATACAAGTAAATACACAGGAAAGAATGTTTCCTAACAATTTTTCTTCTAAAATTGATTATATCTTCGGTTTACTGCATATTATTATCAGTCTGTATAAGTGGCTTAGGAGTCCCTGCTCTGATTTCATATATAACTATGTCCATATATGGAGTCAGCGCTTGGGTACACCCCTGTCTATTTAAATCTAATTTGGCCTGCATTTCAGAAAAGCTTCTGCTGGTATTTGAACTCTTGACCTCCTGAATTAGAGGTAAGGCACTTTACCTCTCTGCCATAACAGCTGCATAGCCAGTTACTTTAAAAAAAAAAAAAAAACATGAGACTTCTACTGTGGAGGAATACTTACTAATAATAAGTATTCCTCTACAGTAGAATTCTCGTGTTTTTCTAATTTATTTTTTTTTTTTAAGTGACTGCCTATGCAGCTATATTGTGAGTTCAACTCCTGACACAAATTTTTTCAGAAATAGAGGCTAAACTTAATTTAAACATATATATTATAATATATGTAAATATATTATGGCTAAAAACATCAGTAATAGTTTCCCACAGATTATGAAGTATGATTTTATCTATCTATCTATCTATCTATCTATCTATCTATCTATCTATCTATTAGAAATTATACATTTATTTTGTGCCATACATTTTTTACAATTACAAAAAAAAAGTTAAATTAGATTTATATATTTTATAATTTTTTTGTAATTGTAAAAAATGTTGGAAAACATAACCATAGCAAAGGCAGGTACACTCTGTGGCAATACTAAACCCTCACACTGATAAAATTGAGGGGTTAGTTTAACATATACTATTGGAGGACATGTCTTAAGCTCGGACACCACGGCAAGGTCCCTCAAGTAGCCCGAGGCCCTACCACTCAACCTACCTGTGCCGTATGGGCGATACCAGGAGCCGTTGGGCATTACAAGAGCGTAAGGCCTGACTCACAGACAGCTCACCAGTGACCTCCAGCATGTAACCATGCTTACAATGGGAGGTGGAAGGTGTCTGTGAGCCCCACCCGAGACCTGCTGATATGGCACAGAGCCTCCCAGGTGCACCTGAATGTAGCCTGTAGATGAAAAGCAGGCACATTTAAATCGGAGTTTATACACCTTCAAACATATTATACAAACCATTAGAAAACGTGGTGTGGTGTTTAACAAGCAGGATATGCTCAACCCATATGCCGTTGTGCATGTATATAGGGGAGCACAACCTGCACTTGTAGTCCGTTGCTAGGGGCAATCAATAGCAAAAAATGCATACAATGGAAGATGCCAGCAACGGACTACAAGTACCACAATAACCATCCTACATACAATAACGATAATGTGGATGTGGAGAACAATCAAAAGCATAACCATAGCAAAGGCAGGTGCACTCTGCGGCAATACTAAACCCTCACACTGATAAAATTGAGGGGTTAGTTCGACATATCCTACTAGGAGGACATGTCTTAAGCTCGGACACCACGACAAGGTCCCTCAAGTAGCCGAGGCCCTACCACTCAACCTACCTGTGCCGTATGGGCGATACCATGAAGTGCAAAATACCCAGCATTAATGTACTCTGACAAACACAATAGATGCAGTGTGTGCAGATCTATACAGCAGTGTACTGATATGTGCAGTATGGGCTATTAGTTACACCTCATCTCATATCAGTACACTGATGTATGTACTATATACCTATACACACTGAATCTATTATACCTCCACCCTGCTGGATCACCGGTACAAAGACAATGTGCCCACCTTAATTCCCGCACTGGAGCGTGATAGGAAAATGTGCGAGTACAAGCGCACGCTGGTAGACGTGCTCCTGAGAGCATTCCCAACTGTCACGGGGGGACAAGTGGAAGCACAAGGCGAAGGCAGAGGAGGAGCAAGAGCTCACCAACGCAGCTGTGTCACGGCCAGCTCCTCTGAAGGCAAGGTTAGCATGGCCGAGATGTGAAAAAGTTTTGTCACTGTGCCACAGCTAACTGCACGACCAGCTGATACGGAATGTGTTAGCAGGAGGCAGCATTTCAACAACATGGTGGAACAATACGTGTGCACACGCCTCCACGTACTGACTGATGGTTCAGACTCATTCAACTTCCGGGTCTCCAAATTGTCCACATGGCCTGAGCTAGCCTTTTATGCCTTGGAGGTGCTGGCCTGCCCTGTGGCCAGTGTATTATCTGGATGTGTATTTAGAACGGCAGGGGGCATCATTACAGACAAACGCAGTCACCTGTCCACAGCCAATGTGGACAAGCTGACGTTCATACAAATTAACCAGGCATGGATCCCACAGAACCTGTCCATCCCTTGTGCAGAATAGACATTTATAAATGCATCATCCTCAACCATACATTCTTGTACACCGGGGCACTTCTTTATTGAATCCTCTTTTTTTAATTGTACCATTATTTTAGGGGCAACAACAAGTTGAACCTCTCATCTGTCTGGGAGCCAGGGGCCTACATTTCAGCTAATCGCCTGCTGCTTTGGTGCGTAACATTAACCTCTTTTTGCTGTCAAATGACCACTCCTCTGTCTGGGTGTCAGGGGCCTAAATAACTGAAAGTGGCCTGCTCCATTGGTGGGTAACATGATGCCTGTTTTGCTGCTATGGGACCTCTCTCCTCTGTCTGGGTGCTGGGGCTTAAATTACTGAAAGTGGTCTGTTCCATTGGTGAGTAATATGATGCCTGTTTTGCTGCTATGGGACCTTTCTCCTCTGTCTGGGTGCCAGGGGCCTACATGTCAGATAATCGCCTGTTGCTTTGGTGGGTGACATTATCATCTTTTTGATGTCAAATGACCTCTACTCTGTCTGGGTGTCAGGGGCCTATATGTCGTTTAATCATTTGTTGTCTTGGTGGAAGATATTAAACTCTTTTTACTGTCAAATGACTGCCCCATTTTAGGGGTGTCAGGCCTCTATATGTTGTTTCATCATTTGTTTCTTTGGTGGGTGACATGATCATCTTTATACTGTCAAATGACCTCTACATTGTCTGGTTGTCAGGGGTCTATATTTTGTTTTATCGCCTGCTGTATTGGTGGGAGAAATTAACCTCTTTTTACTGTTAAATGACCGTCTCTTGTCTGGTTGTCAGGGGCCTATATTTCGTTTAATCGCTTGCTGCATTGGTAGGAGACATTAAACTCTTTATACTGTCAAATGACCTCTACATTGTCTGGTTGTCAATGGTTAATCACTTGCTGCATTGGTGGGAGACATTAAACTCTTTTTACTGTCAAATGACCTCTCCTCTGTCTGGGTGTCAGGGGCCTACATAATTGATAATGGCCTGTTCCATTGCAGGTTGACCTAAGGCCTGTGTTGCTGTTATGAGACCGCTCTCCTCTTTGCGGATGCCATGGTCCTCCTGAATTTGAAAATGAGGCCTGTGGCACTACTGGGTGAAATCAATACTGATTTGGCATGATTGTAACTCTCCACTTTGGGGGTCATGTGGGCCTGAATGTTTGAATAAGGCCTGTGGCCCTACAGGTAGACATGTTCCTTCTTGGCTGTGATGACAACTTCAACTCCCATGTATGGTTGCCATTGGCCTGAGTCTGTGAGTGAGGCCTGTGACACTGCTGGCAGACATGAATCCTTCTTGGCTGTGATGACAACTTCAACTCCCATAGCATTCCCACCTGACCGCCACCCCAACCTCCTATTCCACCTCCTCCTCCAAGTTGCCAATTGATATTGGTTAATATTTTATTATTTTATTTTAAGTCCTTTCCCTATCCACATTTGTTTGCAGGTGATTTACCTACATTTTGCTGCCTTTTGCAGGGGCCATTTTACAGCCTTTTTAGTGCCCAAATGTTCGGGTCCCCATTGACTTCAATGGGGTTCGGGTTCTAGTTCGGATCGAGTTCGGATCCCGAACCCGAACATTTTCGTTAAGTTAACTTCTCGAACCCGAACATCCAAGTGTTCGCTCAACTCTGGTGTTTGGGACACGGACCCAAACCCGAACATTTTCAAAAAAGTTTGGGTTCGGGTCCGTTGTTCCGCGATTTCTTCCTGCTTTCTGAAGGCCAATCAGCAAGCGTTTTACTTCTTGGCCTAAGAAGCCATCACAGCCATGCCTACTAATGGCATGGCTGTGATTGGCTGAGTGCAGCATGTGACCCAGCCTCTTTATAAGCTGGAGTTACGTACTGCCGCATGTCACTCTGCTGATTTGAGCTTAGGGAGAGGATGTTGGTGATGCGATCAGGGACAGAATAGGTCAGAAATCAGAATAACCTGTGCTACTTTAATCCACAAGATACAGCAAATACAGCCACTGCAAGGGAAATCTTTTTTTGTAATCCATCTGTTACTGAACCGCATATTCCATTTCAGCTATCAAATAGAGCATCAGTGTATTTTAGTTAAAAAAAATTATCCTGATCCACCAAACCTATTTTACACCGCCAAAATATATATTTGACATTTCTGCGGTGAAATAGAGAATCCGTGTAATTTTGGGGGAAAAAAAACGGATTCCTTGTCGACAAAACAGTTCTGCATACACCGTCCAACGACATATTTTATATTTCTGCAGGGAAATAGTGCTTCTTAGTTTTTTATAGAAAAAAAATGTTATTCAAGGTCGACCAAGCAGTCTGAAATACCCAATTCAACCAACTATTTTACATTGCTGCTTTGAAATACGGCATAAGTGTATTTTTTTGACAAAAAAGTGGTAATCCTGATCCACAGAGCATCTTGAAATACATGGCTAAATACTGATTTCACATTACAGCTGAGAAATAGTGCATTATTCTTTTTTGAGTGAAAAAAACAATATTCTTGCTTCACAAGGCAGTTGTACATGCACGGTATAAATATCTAACTTAAATTTACAGCAGTAAAACTGCATTTTGGGGTTTTATTGAAAAAAGCTGTGTTTTAGGCCGAAAAAACAGTTGTGCATCCGTTATTTAACCCCTTAAGGACTTAGCCCTATTTCACCTTAAGGACCCGGCCATTTTTTGAAAATCTGACCAGTGTCAATTTATGTGGTTATAACTTTTAAATGCTTTTACTTAGGCAGGCCATTCTAAGACTGTTTTTTCGACACATATTGTACTTCATGACTTCATACTTCAGGAGTCAAAAAATGTCATTTTTATTTATAAAAAATACAAAATTTACCAAAAATCTGGAAAAATTATCAATTATCCAAGTTTCAATTTCTCTACTTCTATAATACATAGTAATACCGCCAAAAAAAGTTTTTACATAACAATTACCAATATGTCTACTTCATGTATTGATCATTTTGGGAAAGTCATTTAATTTTTTGGGGACGTTAACAAGGCTTAGAAGTTTAGAAGCAAATCTTGAAATTTTTCTGAAATTTTCAAAAACCCACTTTTTAGGGACCAGTTCAGGTCTGAAGTCACTTTGTGAGGCTTACATAATGGAAACCACCAAAAATGACCCCATTCTAGAAACTACACCCCTCAAGGTATTCAAAACTGATTTTACAAACGTCGTTAACTCTTTAGGTTTTCCACAAAAGTTAATGGCAAATGGAAATAAAATTTCAGAATTTCGATTTTTGGGGAAAATTTTCAATTTTAATCCATTTTTTCCAGTAACAAAGCAAGGGTTAATAGCTAAACAAAACTCAATATTTATTGGCCTGATTTTTTAGTTTGCAGAAACACCCCATATTTGGTCGTAAACTTCTGTATGGCCAAACGGCTGGGCACAGAATAAAGGGAACGCTATATGGTTTTTGGAAGGCGGATTTTGCTGGACTGGTTTTTTGACACCATGTCCCATTCGAAGCCCCCGATGCACCCCTAGAATAGAAACTCCATAAAAGTGACTCCATCTAAGAAACTACACCCCTCAAGGTATTCAAAACCGATTTTAAAAACTTTGTTAACCCTTTAGGTGTTCCACAATAGTTATTGGCAAATAGAGATGACATTTTAGAATTTCTATTTTTTGTTACCTTGCCTCAAAAAAAGTGTAATATAGAGCAACCAAAAATCATATTTACCCTAAAATAGTACAAACAAAACTGCCACCTTATCCAGTAGTTTCCAAAATGGGGTCACTTTTTTGGAGTTTCTACTGTAGGGGTGCATCGGGGGGCTTCAAATGGGACATTGTGTCAAAAAACAAATCCAGCAAAATCTGCCTTCCAAAAACCATATGGCGTTCCCTTCCTTCTATGCCCTGCCGTTTGGCCATACAGCAGTTTACGACCACATATGGGGTGTTTCTGCAAACTACAGAATCAGGGTAATAAATATTGAGTTTTGTTTGGCTGTTAACCATTGCTTTGTTACTGGATACATTGATTAAAATGGACAATTTGCAAAAAAACAGCTGTTTTGGGACCATTTTTATTTTCTGTTATTTGCATAGTTGATCTGACAGGTTATATCAAGTGCTATTTCTATAGAGCAGGTTGTTATGGACGCGAAAATACCAAATATGACTACTTTTTGGGGGGGTTTGTATCAGTTTTTCATAACAAAGCATTTTTGAAAAAAATTATTTTTTATTGTCTCCACATTCTGAAAGCCATTTTTTTTTTTTTTGGGTGACTGTCTTATGTAGGGGCTCATTTTGGTTTGATTGGCAGTATCTTGGGGTGCATATGACATTTTGGTCGCTTGCTATTACACTTTTTGTGATGTAAGGTGACTGATATTTATATTATTATTTTTTTTTGCTGTGTTCACCTGAGGGGTTAGATCATGTGTTAGTTTTATAGAGCAGGTTGTTATGGATGCGGCGATACTTAATTATGTGATGTTTGTTTTTTATTTTTACTTTTTTTTTTACCCAGACCCACTTGGTTCTTGAAGATCCTGTGGATCTGGTGTCTATATAATACAGTACAGTACATTGTATAGTGTACTGTACTGTATTTTTTTACTTTACATAGTCTGAACAGACTTCTGCCTTTAGCAGAATTCAGATCAGACTTTCAGTACCATAGAGAGCAGGATGCCACTGAAAGCATCCTGCTGCCATGGTAACCATCACCCGCTGCCAGAACAGAGCAGCAGGGGATGGGGAGGAAGGGGGCCTCCCTCTATCTGCGATCCCATGAAGAATCGGGGGCTGCAAGGGCACAGCAGCCCTCGATGGGAGAGGGAGCTCCCTCCCTGTTAACCCCTTTCCATACAGCAGTCCTTATGGACCGCAGCATGGAAGGGGTTAAACTGCTGACATCTGAAACCAGGGAAACATTACAGAGGAGGCGGGCGGGGGATGGCTCCCACACCGCCCGTGCCGCCCGCAACCACCCCCCCTGCACCCGCCCCTGCCACAATATGATTGAGGGCTGCAGGGGTGTTTAACATTTTACAGTTTGGGAACATATAGTCTCTGACCGCGGGGATCAGGAGCTGCAGAAAGCGCTGCAAATCGCAGGTCTGAATTGACCTGCGGTTTGCAGCGATAGCCAATACAGGGGGTCACAGACCCCTGGGCATTGTAACAAGGTACCTGCTGAATGATTTCAGCAGGTACCTTGTTCCGATCACTGCCGGCTGAGCAGCAGTGATCGGAAATACTCATGACGTACCTGTACATCATGGGTCCTTAAGGACTCTGGAAACATGCTGTACCGGTACATCATAAGTCCTTAAGGGGTTAAATAATTATTTCCAATATATCGCAGTTCAATACTGCATTTGTGAATTTTAGTGACCAAATCTTTGTTCTGGGTCCCCAAACCTGGTGTGCATACATAGTATAAATATCTACTGTTAATGTACAGCAGTTAAAAACTGCATTTTGGGGTTTTATTGAAAAAAGCCATGTTTTAGGCCAAAAAAACTGTTGTGCATCCATCGTTTAAATAATTATTTCCAATATATAGCAGTTCAATACTGCATTTGTGAATTTTGGTGATCCGGCGTATAAATAATTAATGTCAATTTACAGCAGTGAAATACTAATTTTCAGTGTTTTATTACAAAAATACTTGTTCTTGTTCCACAAACCACTTGTAAAATTTTTTTTGGGTATGCTGTATGCACATTTCCGCATAGAAATTGAGAATCAGTGTATTTTAGGCACATTAAAAAACATTATTATGGGTCCAGAGAGCATTTTTATGACACGGCACTGCCATAACAAACGTAATTGACGACAAGTGGCAGGTAAATTGATACCGGAGAGAGACCAATCTTTCAGCTTGGTGGGTAAACACAAATAATGAGGAGAACTTTAAATAAGGGACGTGGGCATGGTCGTGGTGGTGTTGATGGAGCTCCTGTTGCTGGTAGAGGACATGTCCGCTCAGCGCCAACTACTGCTCCAAGTCAAACACCTTCCTCTGGTGCGATTAGGCGACAGAATCTGCAGCGTTATTTGATAGTCCCAAATGCTGCTCTATGGATGGTGAAGCCAGAACATGTAAAGGCAATAGTAAATTGGTTGGCTGACAGTGCCTTCAGTTCCTTCACAGTATCTAAAACTCAGTCCTCTGCAGAAAGCTCAGAGTTGGCACTGCACCGCAGTCAAGCAGTCAGAGCCCCAAATCATGCAGGAAAGTTTCATGCTTTTTGATGACTCTGTTGGCAGGGTTTCTCCGGCCCATCCACCTAGCCCTGCCCCAGAAGAGGAAGACCTTGAATGCACTGATGCTCAACCACTTTTGATGATGACGAACACAGGTGCCAACTGCTGTGGCTTTCTGCAATGTGCAGAGCGACGAGGAGGACAGGGGTCATGAATGGGTGGAAGATGATGTGGAGGATGATGAAGTCCTAGACCCAGACTGGACTGATGGTCGTGCTAGTGAGGCGTGCAGTTCTGAGGAAGAGGCGGCAGTCGCACAGAGGCAACAGCACAGCAAAAGAGGGAGCAGGGTGCAAAAGCGCAGTGGCTGTTCCAGAGACAGTACGCCTGCTACTGTCCACCGCACCCAGGCACCGAGCACACCAAGGCCTGCTCCAAGGAGTTCATTGGTGTGGCAGTTCTTCACACAATGTCCTGATGACAAGACATGAGTGGTTTTCATGTTGTGCCATCAGAGCCTGAAGCGAGGCATAAACGTTCTTAACCTGAGCACATCCTGCATGACCAGGCATCTACATGCAAAGCATGAACTGCAGTAGAGTAAACACCTTAAAAACGAGGAACTCTTTCATGCTCCTCCTGCTCCCTCTTCTGCTTCTGGCTCGACCTCTCCCTCCACCTCTGGCGTCACCTTGGCACCTGGCGACCAGCAAACAGAGGATGCTCCACCAACACCACCACACACGACACCATCACCAAGCATCTCCACCATGTCACACGGCAGCATTCAGCTGTCCATCTCCCAAACATTTGAGAAAAGGAGGAAATACCCACCTACCCACCCTCGAGCCCTGGCCCTGAATGGCAGCATTTCAAAATTACTGGTCTTTGAAATGCTTACATTCCGTCTGGTGTAGAGGGACTGTTTCAAACAGCTGATGGCGGTGGTTGTCCCCCAGTGCGTTGTTCCCGCCAATACTTTTCCAGGCGAGCCGTCCCTTCTCTGCACAACCAAGTGGAGGATAAAATCAAGTGTGCGATGCGCAACGCCATCTGTGGATATATCTCCCTAACTGCACACTGGGTAAATGTAGTGGCGGCTGGGCCCGAGGTGGATAGCTGTGTGGTGCATTTCCTTCCACCACCGAGGATCGCAGGGCATTATTTGTTGCCTTCTGTTGCTTCCTCCTCCTACTCCGCATCATCCTCCTCCTCTTCCTACTCATCTTCTACCACCCCCACATCCGGTCATCGAAAGAACCTCACCCCCAACTTCAGCACAGCCCATGGTAAACGTCAGCAGGCGATTTTAAAACAAATGTGTTTGGGCGACAAACCCCACACCGCACAGGAGCTTTGGAGGGGCATAAAACAGCAGACTGATGAGTGGTTGCTGCCAGTGAGCCTCAAGCCCAGCTTGATGGTGTACGATAATGGGCAAAATCTCGTTGAAGCTCTAGGACTAACCGGTTTGACGCACATCCCTTGCCTGGCGCATGTGCTGAATCTGGTGGTGCATACGTTTCTTAAAAACTACCCAGACATGTTAGAGCTGCTGCAGAAAGTGTGGTCCATATGTGCGCGCTTTCGGCGTTCTCACCCTGCTGCTGCTTGGCTGTCTGCGCTGCAGCGTAACTTCCTTCCTGCTCACCGCCTCAAATGTGACATGCCCACTAGGTGGAACTCCACCTTACATATGCTGGAGAGACTGTTCGAGCAGCAGCGGGCGATAGTGAAGTTTCAGATGCAGAATGTATGGGTCAGTCGCTCTGTGGATCAGCACCACTTCCCCACCAGTGACTGGGCCTGCATGCGAGACCTGTGTACATTGTTGCGGTCTTTGGAGTACTCAACCAACATGGCCAGTGCTGATGACGACGTTGTTAGCATTACAATACCCCTTCTATGTCTCCTTGAAAAAAATATTACGGCGATGATGGAAGAGGATGCGGCACAGAAGGAGAAGGAATAGGGGGCATTTAACACGTTTTCAGGCAGGTAAAAGAGAAGTGGCTCAAAGGGTGGGTTCCTGCACCAGCGGAGGCCAGATTCACATGTGGACTGCCAGGGCACACTTCTGGAGGACGAGGAGGAGAAGGATGAGGTAGAGGAGGAGGATGAGGTAGAAGAGGAGAGGGACCGGTTTCACTGCAGGGTGGCACACTACGCAGCTCAGGGCCATCACTGGAGCATGGCTGGGGGGATACGGAGGACACAGACGATACACCACCTACAGAGGACAGCTTATTGTTACCTCTGGGCAGCCTGGCACACATGAACGACTACATGCTGCAGTGCCTGTGCAACGACAGCAGATTGCCCACATTTTAACTTGTGCTGACTACTGGGTTGCCACCCTACTGGATCCCCGATACAAGGACAACGTGACCACCTTAATTCACGCACTGGAGCGTGATAGGAAGATGCACGACTACCAGCGCACGCTTGACACTGGGGGACAAGTGGAAGCGCAAGGCGAAGGCAGAGGTGGAGGAGGAGGAAGAGGTCGCCAACGCAGCTGTGTCACGGCCAGCTCCTCAGACAGCAGGGGTAGCATGGCCGAGATGTGGGAAAGTTTTGTCACTGTGCCACAGCAAACTGCACCACCAGCTGATAGGGAACGTGTTAGCAGGAGGCAGCATTTCAACAACATGGTGGAACAGTACTTGTGTACACGCCTCCACGTACTGACTGATGGTTCTGCCCCATTCAACTTCTGGGTCTCCAAATTGTCCACATGGCCAGAGCTTGCCCTTTATGCCTTGGAGATGCTGGCCTGCCCTGCGGCCAGTGTATTGTCTGAACGAGTATTTAGCACGGCAGGGGGCGTCATTAAAGACAAACGCAGCCACCTGTCCACAGCCAACGTGGACAAGCTCACGTTCATTAAAATGAACCAGGCATGGATCCCACAGGACTTGTCCGTACGTTGTGCAGAATAGGCATTTATAACTGCCTCACCCTCAACAATACATTGTTGTACTACAGGGCACTTCTTTATTGAATCCTCTTTTTTTAATTGTACCATTATTTTGGGGGCAACACCAAGTTGAATTAACCTCTCCTCTGTCTGGGTGTCAGGGGCCTAAATTTCTGTTAATCGCCTGCTGCTTTGGCGGGTGACATCAAGCCTGATTTCCTGCTATGGGACCTCTCTCCTCTGTCTGGCTGCTGTGGCCTAATTAACTGAAAGTGGCCTTTTCCATTGCTGGGTGACATAAAGCCTGATTTTCTGCTATGGGACCTCTCTCCTTTGTCTGGGTGCCAGGGGCCTACATTTCAGATAATCACCTATTGCTTTGGTGGGTGACATTATCCTGTTTATCCTGTCAAATGACCTCTACATTGTCTGGTTGTCAGGGGCCTATATATCGTTTAATCTCTTGCTGCATTGGTGGGAAACATTAAACTTTTTACTGTCAAATGACCTCTACATTGTCTGGTTGTCAGGGGCCTATATTTCGTTTAATCACTTGCTGCATTGGTGGGAGACATTAAACTCTTTATACTGTTAAATTACCTCTACATTGTCTGGTTGTCAGGGGCCTACATTTTGTTTCATCACCTGCTGTATTGGTGGGAGACATTAAACTCTTTTTTACTGTCAAATGACCTCTCTTCTGTCTGGGTGTCGGGGGCCTACATAAATGATAATGGCCTGTTCCATCGCAGGTTGACCTGAGGCCTGTGTTGCTGTTACGGGACCGCTCTCCTCTTTGTGGGTGCCATGGTCCTGAATTAGTGAATGAGGCCTGTGGCACTACTGGGTGAAAACAATACTGTTTTGGCATGATTGTAACTCTCCTCTTTGTGGGTGCCATGGGTCTGAATTTGTGAATGAGGCCTGTGGCATTGCTGTGTTAAATCAATACTATCTTGGCGTGATTTTAACTCTCCTCTTTGTGGGTCCTGTGGGCCTGAATGTTTGAATGAGGCCCGTGGCCCTGCAGGCAGACATGATTCCTTCTTGGCTGTGATGTGAACTTCAACTCCCATGTATGGTTACCATGGCCCTGAGTCTGTGAATGAGGCCTGTGGCACTGCAGGCAGGCATGAATCCTTTTTGGCTGTGATGAGAACTCATCGCCACCGCAACCTCCTATTCCACCTCCTACAAGTGCAGGATGTGCTCCCCTATAGAAATGCACAACTGCATATGGGTATGAGCGCATCCTGCTTTTTTAACACCACATTTTTTGATGGTTTATATATATGTACGGAGGTGTATAAACTCCAATTTAAATGTGCCTGTTTTTCATCTTCAGGTCACATTTGGGTGCACCTGCTAGGCTCTGGGCTATATCAGTCAGTCTTGGGTAGGGCTCATAGACACCTCCCACCTCCCATTGCAAGCATGGCTACATGCTGGAGGTAACAGAGGAGATGTTTGTGAGTCGTCCTAATGCTCCTGTAATTGCCCACTGGCCCCTGATATCGCCCATATGGCGCAGGTAGGTGAGCGTTAGGGCCTCGGGCTACTTGAGAGACCTTGACGCTGGTGCCCGAGCTTAAGACATGTCCTCCTAGTAGGATATGTCGAACTAACCTCTCAATTTTTAACATCAGTGTGAGGGTTTAGTGTGACGGCAGTGTGCACCTATCTCTGGTTCTGTGTTTGTTCTGAATTCTTGCCACATCCACATAAATTTCATCTTATGTAGGATGTCCATTGTGGTACTTGTAGTCCGTTGCTGGCATCATCCATTGTATGCATTTTTTGCTGGTGATTGCCATTAGCAACGGACTACAAGTGCAGGATGTGCTCCCCTATAGAAATGCACAACTGCATATGGGTATGAGCGCATCCTGCTTTTTTAACACCACATTTTTTGATGGCCTCCTTCAAGTTGCCAATTGATATTGGTTAATTTTTTATTTATTTTATTTTAAGTCATTTCCCTATCCACATTTGTTTGCAGGGGATTTACCTACATTATGATGCCTTTTGTAGCCCTCTAGCCATTTTCAGGGCTATTTTACAGCCTTTTTAGTGCCCAAAAGTACGGGTCCCCATTGACTTTAATGGGGTTCGGGTTGAGTCCGGATCCTGAACCTGATCATTTTCGTGAAGTTTGTCGGAACTTCTAGAACCCGAACATCCAGGTTTCCGCTCAACTCTAGTGACAAGCTATCTGACTGATATGGAGGGGGTTAACCGCTACAGAACCGCCTAACCCACGGATGCGTCCGGCTGGCGGTCCTGTTGCTCTGGCTGGACGCATCCGTGCGTCATCTCGCGAGACGCGAGATTTGCTGTGAACGCGTGCGCACGCGTTCACAGTGGCGCGCGGCTCGGCAGTTATACTGCAGCCTGCCAGCGATGAAAAATCGCTGGCAGGCTGTAGAAGTAAAATAAATCGCATTAAACATGTATATCAGAGGCTATTTTGTTAACAGCGTCTGATATACCTGCTACCTGGTCCTCTGGTGGTCCCATTTGCTGGGATCGACCACCAGAGGACCAGGTAGCTATGTAAAGTTGCACCAAACACCACACTACACTACCCCCCCCCCTTTCACTTATTAACCCTGATCACCCCATCTAGACTCCCTGATCACCCCCCTGTCATTGATCACCCCCCTGTAAGGCTCCATTCAGACGTCCATATGTGTTTTGCGGATCCGCAAAACACGGACACCGGCAATGTGCTTTCCGCATTTTGCAGATGCGCACATTGCCAGAACTATATAGAAAATGCCTTTTCTTGTCCGCAATTGCGGACAAGAATAGGACATGTTCTATATTTTTGCGGAACGGAAGTGCAGACCCGGAAGTGCGGATCCGCAATTCCGGATCCAAGTGGGACAAAGTCTGTCCCCATAGAAATGAATGGGTCCGCAATTCCGTTCCGCAAACAGAATTGTGGACGTGCGAATGGGGCATAAGGGTCCCTTATCACCGCCAGTTAGTTAGCTACTTGTTAGGTAGTTAGCGCCCAGCCCAACGCACCGCAGTCACTGATTTTGGCAGAGATTTTTTCATCCACGATGATTGATGCGAATGAAGAAATCTGTGCCTTTCATTTTTTTTTTTTTCAGAGGCTGAACGGAAAAAAAAATCTCATTTCCCGTATGCTCAATATAAGGAGAATAGCAGAAACTCCTAATGCTGGCAATATAGGTAATGATTGCAGAGACCCTCAAATGCCAGGGCAGTACAAACACCTCACATGTGACCCCATTTTAGAAAGAATACACCCCAAGGTATTCCGTGAAGGGTATGGTGAGTTCATGTAAAAAAATTTTTTGTCACAAGTTAGTGGAATATGAGACTATATTTTCTGTGAACACGCCATGCCGTACTCAGGAGAAGTAGGGCAATGTGTTTTGGGGTGTATTTTTATATATACCCATACTTTGTGTGAGAAATATCTCTGTAACGACAACTTTTTTAAAAATTTTATACAAAGTTGTCAATTTACAGAGATATTTCTCTCACCCAACATGGGTATATGTAAAAATACACCCCAAAACACATTGCTCTACTTCTCCTGAGTACGGCGATACCACATGTGTGAGACTTTTTTGCAGCCTGGGTGCGTAAAGGGGCGTAAAGTCCAACGAGTACCTTTAGGCTTTACAGTGCTGCTTTCAATTTAGCCCCACCCAAAATGCCAGAACAGTACAAACACCCCACAAATGACCCCATTTTGGAAAGAAGACACCCCAAGGTATTCGCTGAGGGGCATATTCAGTCCATGAAAAATTGAACTTTTTCTCACAAGTTAGCGGAAAGGGAGACTTTGTGAGAAAAAAATAAAATATCAATTTCTGCTATCTTGTGCCAAAAAAAAAATCTTCTATGAACTCGCCATGCCCCTCACGGAATACCTTAGCGTGTCTTCTTTCAAAAATGGGGTCACATGTGGGGTATTTATACTGCCCTGGCATTTTAGGGGCCCTAAAGCGTGAGAAGACGTCTGAAATCCAAATGCGTAAAGATGCCCTCCTAAATGGTACTCGTTGGACTTTACGCCCCTTTACGCACCTAGGCTGCAAAAAAGTGTCACACATGTGGTATTGCCGTACTCAGGAGAAGTAGGGCAATGTGTTTTGGGGTGTATTTTTACATATACCCATGCTGGGTGAGAGAAATATCTCTGTAAATTGACAACTTTGTATAATTTTTTTTAAGTTGTCATTTACAGAGATATTTCTCACCCACAGTATGGGTATATGTAAAATACACCCAAAACACATTGCCCTACTTCTCCTGAGTACGGCGATACCACATGTGTGCACTTTTTGCAGCCAAATGCGCAAAGGGGCCTAATTCCAATGAGTACCTTTAGGATTTCACAGGGCATTTTACGCATTTGGATTCCAGACTTCTTCTCACGATTTAGAGACCCCTAAAATGCCAGCGCAGTATAAATACCCCACATGTGACCCCATTTTGGAAAGAAGACACCCCAAGGTATTCCGTGAAGGGTATGGTGAGTTCATGTAAAAAAATTTTTTGGTCACAAGTTAGTGGAATATGAGACTATATTTTCTGTGAACTACGCCATGCAGTACTCAGGAGAAGTAGGGCAATGTGTTTTAGGGTGTATTTTTATATATACCCATACTTTGTGTGAGAAATATCTCTGTAACGACAACTTTTTAAAAATTTTATACAAAGTTGTCAATTTACAGAGATATTTCTCTCACTAACTATGGGTATATGTAAAAATACACCCCAAACACATTGCTCTACTTCTCCTGAGTACGGCGATACCATGTGTGAGACTTTTTGCAGCCTGGGTGCGTAAAGGGCGTAAAGTCCAACGAGTACCTTTAGGCTTTACAGTGCTGCTTTCAATTTGCCCCGCCCAAAATGCCAGAACAGTACAAACACCCCACAAATGACCCCATTTTGGAAAGAAGACACCCTAAGGTATTCGCTGAGGGCATATTCAGTCCATGAAAAATTGAACTTTTTCTCACAAGTTAGCGGAAAGGGAGACTTTGTGAGAAAAAAATAAAATATCAATTTCTGCTATCTTGTGCCAAAAAAAAAATCTTCTATGAACTCGCCATGCCCCTCACGGAATACCTTAGCGTGTCTTCTTTCAAAACTGGGGTCACATGTGGGGTATTTATACTGCCCTGGCATTTTAGGGGCCCTAAAGCGTGAGAAGACGTCTGAAATCCAAATGCGTAAAGATGCCCTCCTAAAAGGTACTCGTTGGACTTTACGCCCCTTTACGCACCTAGGCTGCAAAAAAGTGTCACACATGTGGTATTGCCGTACTCAGGAGAAGTAGGGCAATATGTTTTGGGGTGTTATTTTACATATACCCATGGTGGGTGAGAGAAATATCTCTGTAAATTGACAACTTTTTATAATTTTTTTTTTAAAGTTGTCATTTACAGAGATATTTCTCACCCACAGTATGGGTATATGTAAAAATACACCCCAAAACACATTGCCCTACTTCCCCTGAGTACGGCGATACCACATGTGTGACACTTTTTTGCAGCCAAAATGCGCAAAGGGGCCCTAATTCCAATGAGTACCTTTAGGATTTCACAGGGCATTTTTACGCATTTGGATTCCAGACTTCTTCTCACGATTTAGAGACCCCTAAAATGCCAGCGCAGTATAAATACCCCACATGTGACCCCATTTTAGAAAGAAGACACCCCAAGGTATTCCGTGAGGGGCATGGCGAGTTCACAGAATTTTTATTTTTTTTTGGCACAAGTTGGCGGAAATTTTTTTTTTTTTTTACAAAGTCTCATATTCCACTAACTTGTGACTAGAGATGAGCGAACTTCAAAAATTAGTTCGGCATTCGGGTTGGGGTAATCGCCGCATCCCGTTATGGATTCCACTACCGCAGACTATCCCGGCATATGGAATCCATAAGGGCGACTTCACGAACCGAACTCTAACTGGAAGGATGACGTCACCGCAGGACCTGGGCGTGCAACGTCACGTCGTGTACTGCCTGACTCCAGATGCCATAGCGTAGGAATTCTGGTGATTAGCGCCCAGCTCCGAATGCCGAAACTAATTTTTGAAGTTCATCTCATCTACTGCTGTGACAAAATAAAATTTTACATGAACTTACCATACCCCTCATGGAATACCTTGGGGTGTCTTCTTTCTAAAATGGGGTCACATGTGAGTATTTACTCCCTAGCATGGGTCTCTAAGTGAGAAAAGTCTGGAATCAATGCGTAAATTGCCTAGCTTCTCCTGAGTATGGAGATACCACATGCGTGACACTTTTTTGCAGCCTGGGTGCGCAGAGGGGCCCAAATTCCAACAAGTACCTTTAGGTTTTACAGGGCTGCTCACTATTTAGCCCCGCTCAAAATGCCAGAACAGTAAACACACCCCACAAATGACCCAATTTCGGAAAGTAGACACCCAAAGGTATTCACTGAGGGGCATAGTGAGTCAGTGGGAGATTTTTTTTTTTTTTTTTGCCAGAAGTTAGCAGAAATGGAAACTTTATTATTATTTTTTTTTCCTCAGAAAGTGTCATTTTCCGCTAACTTTTGAAAAAAAATGAAATGATATATGAACTCACCATGCCCCTTCGCGAATACTTTGGGGTGTCTTCTTTCTAAAATGGTGTCATTTGGGGGGTATTTATACTATCCTGGCATTCTAGCACCTGAAGAAACATGACAGGTGCTCAGAAAGTCAGAGCTGCTTCAAAATGCGGAAATTCACTTTTTTGCACCATAGTTTGTAAACGCTATAACTTTTACCCAAACCAATAAATATACACTTATTGGATTTTTTTTTTTTTATCAAAGACATGTAGAATAATAAATTTAGAGAAAAATTTATATGGAAATGTATTTTTATTGTTTTTTTATTTACAACATAAAGTGAAAAATGTCATTTTTTTGCAAAAATTTCGGTCATTTTTGATCGATAGCAAAAAAAGTTAAAATGTCAGCAGCAATGAAATACCACCAAATGAAAGCTCTATTAGTGAGAAGAAAAGGAGGCAAAATTCATTTGGGTGGTAAGTTGTATGACGGAGCAATAAACGGTGAAAGTAGTGTAGTGCAGAATTGTAAAAAGTGGCCTGGTCATTAAGGGTGTTTAAGCTAGGGGGGCTGATGTGGTTAACATGAAGGGTTGATGTATAAACCCATACAGGGATGGGTGGGAGGTCTTTGAGACTCCTCCTCTCCTTCCATGCTGCCTGCTTGTCTAACTCCAATCCCCCCACTCCTTCTCAAGGGCTAAAGTGAGAGCTTGCTGCATTGTATGCAGCTCTCACTTTAATCTGCTCTCTGTCAGTGTAGATAGCTACTAGAGCTTTACAACCAGCCATGGCCCTAAACTTAACTCTATCCCAAGTAACATCCTCTAGGTGGTCTCGCCTTTCAGCCTCACAGTTTGAGTAGGAATCATCTAAAACAGTGTTGTGCTCAGACTGATCAGTGAAGGGGTTAAAGGACAGGCTTTAAAGTAAACCTATCACCATGACATTTTATGGTGATAGGTTTTGCATTTTTTTGTTTTTACTCTCTGCCTTCCCAGAACCATAAGGGGTGATTTGAATTTTTTCTATATATATACTTTTTTTAGACTCCCTAGAGGACCTGAATGTGCAATCATCAGATTGCTTTTACTATACACTGATATAATTTAAAACATTAATTGATAGGAAATTCAGTATATTTCAATACCGTGCTGCCACCTGAAGACCTACATAGGAATATAACTGTGATAGGCTGGGAGCACAGTGCTTCTGGGGAAAGCTGCCTTAGAAGCAGTGGTCATAATTGACCAACAGCATCTGAGTGGTTAAATATCTGAGATGTGTAAAACAGTAGACACCTGGCAGCTATGGCACCCACTGCAATTGCCAGCGGGCACCATTTTTAAAGTTCTGACGTATATGTACGGTGGCAGTTGAGAAGGGCTTGAAAGGACATGTCAATCATATTTTTAATTACATCTTTTCAACTTTTATGTGAATATTATGATTGTAAAAAATTGTTGGATGGTTTTCTGGATGAAAATTTTTGAAGCCACCTATAAAATGGTTGGATGTTTTCTGAATATAGAGGGACATTTATTATGAATTGTACTCCACTTTTTGGCTTATAAATGTCACAGATTTTGTAGCAATGGTTATTTGTGGCAAAATCTGGGCCTTTTTGCTGCTCATACCACTTTTCCCAAGTGCTGAGAAAATGGGGTATGGCAGGGGCAAGAGCATGTCTCATTTATCAATTTTGGCATGGAAAATGACTTAAATCCACACCAGCAAGGGAGCTGGCATAGATTTTAGTATGCCGCAGGTCCTGCTGGAGGAAGTGCCAAAGTTAAATAGAGGCCTGTGTCTCCAAATAACTTTGGAGCATCCACCGGCAGAGCAGATGGACTAAGACGGGCTTCTAAATCGATAGTCTTAGTAAATGTCCTCCATTTTTAAAAAAATGTATTCTACTTATTGTCGCGAGTCTTTAACTTTCTTTCCGTCTAGAATTTTAGCATGGCATAGAGTCTTACTTAAAGGGAATCTTTCACCGCCAAACCCGATTTTCCAGCACTCACATCTTCCTGTGCTAAATTGCCCCCCCCCCATTAAAAAGCCTCTTACCCCATTGCTGTACTGCTTACCTTTCTTCATAAAATCACTTTTATTGCAGCTGTAAATTACAGCTGAAGGTGCCCAGACCATCACTCATTCAGGACCCAACCTCCTCTATGCTATATATCTCAGTAGTGTGGTTTGTCAGGACTTCACACATTGCACTTCCCAATGCACTGGACTGCTCCTCTTTATTTCTTCCACACTATGAAGCCCATAACTCACAGAAAAAAGATGCACCACATGGATAGCAACTGACAACACTGGCTAATCCCTCACTCTGGTGTTAAAAGCTGAGAGATTCGCCAATATTTCCAATCAGGAACATATCGAGCACTTTAGGTCACTACACGGTATCTCAGCATGACATGGGGTCCTACCACTCAGACTGTATCCATGGTGTGTGAACAAGCAGCCTGAACAGATCAGTACTACAGACCTACAGTGCACATGCGAGGAACAAGTGCATAGCTACACCATAACAGACCATGTGACACTGGCTTCAGGTGCAACAGAATACGCAGCTATGCAATGGCAACATGTCAATACATACGGAATCACATGACGTGCTTCAATGGGTGGAGCCTCCGACCTCAACACTGTGGCGTGTTTCTAACTGGGAACTGCCCTGAGTTAGAAACACGCCACAGTGTTTGGGGTCTGGAGCAGTCCCACCCATTTAGGCCACGTTTATTTTTGTGATTCTTGTTTTATATGTATTGAATGTGCCATTGCATATGGCTTGTAAACATTCTGTTGCACTCTGGAAGCCGGTGTCACATGGTCTGTTGTAGGTGTAGCTTGCGGCCTCATGTGTTCCCTCTATTGCATTGTTGGTCCTGCAGTGCAGGTGAGTGGGATGGGGCTGTAGGCTACTTAATACCTGTTCAGACCTTGTTCACACACCATAGGTAGTCTAGTGGTAGGACCCCATGTCATGCTGAGATACCGTAGTGGTGCCTAAAGGGGCTCCGATATGTTCCTGATTGGAAATATTGGCGAATCTCTCAGCTTTTAACACCAGAGTGAGGGATTAGCCAGTGTTGTCAGTTGCTTATCCATGTGGTGCATCTTTTTCTGTGAGTTATGTGTTTATATATTTTCATCCGCACATGTTTTATTTTGTGTAGGATGTTTGTGTGGTGCTTGTGGTTCGCGCCGGCATCCTCCATTGTATGCAATTTTTGCTGGGGATAGCCGTCACTGCGAACCACATGCGGAGGAACTGCCCCCAGTTAGAAACACGCCACAGTGTTTGGGGTCTGGAGCAGTCCCACCCATTTAGGCCACGCTTATTTTTGTGATTCTTGTTTTATATGTATTGAATGTGCCATTGCATATGGCTGGTAAACATTCTGTTGCACCTGGAAGCCGGTGTCACATGGTCTGTTGTAGGTGTAGCTTGCGGCCTCATGTGTTCCCCTATTGCATTGTTGGTCCTGCAGTGCAGGTGAGTGGGATGGGGCTGTAGGCTACTTAATACCTGTTCAGACCTTGTTCACACACCATAGGTAGTCTAGTGGTAGGACCCCATGTCATGCTGAGATACCGTGTAGTGGTGCCTAAAGGGGCTCCGATATGTTCCTGATTGGAAATATTGGCGAATCTCTCAGCTTTTAACACCAGAGTGAGGGATTAGCCAGTGTTGTCAGTTGCTTATCCATGTGGTGCATCTTTTTCTGTGAGTTATGTGTTTATATATTTTCATCCGCACATGTTTTATTTTGTGTAGGATGTTTGTGTGGTGCTTGTGGTTCGCGCCGGTATCCTCCATTGTATGCAATTTTTGCTGGGGATAGCCGTTCGCTGCGAACCACATGCGGAGGAACTGCCCCCAGTTAGAAACACGCCACAGTGTTTGGGGTCTGGAGCAGTCCCACCCATTTAGGCCACGTTTATTTTTGTGATTCTTGTTTTATATGTATTGAATGTGCCATTGCATATGGCTGGTAAACATTCTGTTGCACCTGGAAGCCGGTGTCACATGGTCTGTTGTAGGTGTAGCTTGTGGCCTCATTTGTTCCCCATTGCATTGTTGGTCCTGCAATGCAGGTGAGTGGGATGGGGCTGTAGGCTGCTTAATACCTGTTCAGACCTTGTTCACACACCATAGGTAGTCTAGTGGTAGGACCCCATGTCATGCTGAGATACCGTGTAGTGGTGCCTAAAGGGGCTCCGATATGTTCCTGATTGGAAATATTGGCGAATCTCTCAGCTTTTAACACCAGAGTGAGGGATTAGCCAGTGTTGTCAGTTGCTTATCCATGTGGTGCATCTTTTTCTGTGAGTTATGTGTTTATATATTTTCATCCGCACATGTTTTATTTTGTGTAGGATGTTTGTGTGGTGCTTGTGGTTCGCGCCGGCATCCTCCATTGTATGCAATTTTTCCTGGGGATAGCCGTTCGCTGCGAACCACATGCGGAGGAACTGCCCCCAGTTAGAAACACGCCACAGTGTTTGGGGTCTGGAGCAGTCCCACCCATTTAGGCCACGCTTATTTTTGTGATTCTTGTTTTATATGTATTGAATGTGCCATTGCATATGGCTGGTAAACATTCTGTTGCACCTGGAAGCCGGTGTCACATGGTCTGTTGTAGGTGTAGCTTGCGGCCTCATTTGTTCCCCATTGCATTGTTGGTCCTGCAGTGCAGGTGAGTGGGATGGGGCTGTAGGCTGCTTAATACCTGTTCAGACCTTGTTCACACACCATAGGTAGTCTAGTGGTAGGACCCCATGTCATGCTGAGATACCGTGTAGTGGTGCCTAAAGGGGCTCCGATATGTTCCTGATTGGAAATATTGGCGAATCTCTCAGCTTTTAACACCAGAGTGAGGGATTAGCCAGTGTTGTCAGTTGCTTATCCATGTGGTGCATCTTTTTTCTGTGAGTTATGTGTTTATATATTTTCATCCGCACATGTTTTATTTTGTGTAGGATGTTTGTGTGGTGCTTGTGGTTCGCGCCGGCATCCTCCATTGTATGCAATTTTTCCTGGGGATAGCCGTTCGCTGCGAACCACATGCGGAGGAACTGCCCCCCCAGTTAGAAACACGCCACAGTGTTTGGGGTCTGGAGCAGTCCCACCCATTTAGGCCACGTTTATTTTTGTGATTCTCACACTCTGAAGCCCATTCGTAAATATACAAGAATAGTACAAAGTAAATCAAGCCAAATCAGAGTAGGAATATGTACAGTAGATACCATAAAAGAATATGGCCATATGGTCATGTTTCTGCATGCAGTTATAGAAGCCAAAATAAAGAGTGGATCATTTATAGGGGAGAAACTATACCGGACAGATACTTATCCTGTTGTTTAATGCACTTCTGGTTTTGGCTACAAAGACTGCATGCAGAAAAGTGACCATGTGGCCGTAGACTAAATGTGGAGATTGCATGCAAAAGCTTAATGAAGCTCAAGGCAAAATGTGCACTGGAGGATGATGTGGAGGACATTTCAGGTTGCCTACAGGCACATCTCACTCGGATCAATATAAGTTTTTCTGATGAATACTGGCACTAATCAAATGCATAAACAGCCCAATCAGTGTGGCTAGTGCAATCAAGTGTATGGTATATAGCGCATATTCTTATTCAGGTATGTCAGTGTAAACTGTTTTTTGCATTACAGTACATCTAGGTTTAAAATACTTCCTTCATAATGATGACAACTCATTCTGTACTGTTCTTTGCATAGCTGTGTATTATATTGATTTCACTGAATCATAATATACTTTTATTATATATTTTATCCGTATATTTAACTTCTACACTGTTTTCTGATTCCTAAACTGTCTAGGTTATTTTAAAATATCACTGCAGCTAGTAATTATCTTTCAACCCACTGGGCATGACTGGAAGAAATGATGCATAAAATAAAGATAAGATGAGAGGTTCAAAAGGTGTAATCAGCATCCCTGACTGCCAGTTGACTGGTAATATAAGCAGTGTAAAATATGTAGAAGATATCATACCTTAATAAAACAAGCGCTGCACAAAGAAACCACCTGGTGTTTATGAACTTGGATTAAAACCGGTATTTATGAAATATTTCCAGGATGTTCCTGGCAGAGTCTTGCTGGTCAGAAATTTTCTGTCACAAAAAGTGACAATCCAGACATGTGCTTCACATCTCAATGGCCAAGCTCACAGTACTGTGCCTTTAAAAAAATAATATTTAATGTCAAAATAAATCAAAGTAAAACATTTATCGATATAAAAAAGCTTTAAACAATCCTTCAAGTATGTGGGAACTGATATTACCTGTTATCATCCAAATAAAAAAGGCAGTACAGTGGCTCAATGGTTAGCACTGGTGATTTGCAGCAAATCTGAACATCATATGTTAACTGAATAAAAAAAGACATAAGAACTGGTTTTCAATGTGCTGGACAAACTGAAGGCTGGCATTAATACCAGGTGAGAAAAGCCATGGTAGCAGACATTGTGACACCTGGTGTTGGTCCTGTGTGTCTCCACACTCCACACATGATAGGGCACATTTACAAAGACCTGCCTTTTATGCCAGTCTTAGTTTCCCCCTGTGTGCTGCCGCTAGATACAAAGTAATTCGTCATGAAGCAGATTTTTTGTAAAATTCAGCGAAACAGCCAAATCAAATTTTTGAACACTTTGCTTATCTCTAGCTTTCACTCTAATATAATTTTGTGTGCTACCCTGTGTATTGTATTAGTGATTACATATGTGCTGATTTCATCAAACTGAGAAATAAAAAAATAGTCTCCAACCATGTGGAGAAATAAATAAATGGAAACGGATGATTAAGGCCTGATGCCTAATATCACGTTATCACTCACATGCAATTTTGTTCGCTACCTTGTGCATTGGTCTACTGATCATAGTATATAAATAGTGAACATAGTGTATAAAAACATGTAAGGTAGAAGCCAATTTTCCCCACTTAAGGGGAAAAAATTCCTTCCCTACTTCAATCAGGCAATCAGAATAACTCCCTGGATCAACGACCCATCTCTAATAGCTATAGCCTGTAATATTATTACGCTCCAGAAATACATCCAGGCCCCTCTTGAATTCCTTTATTGTACTCACCATCACCGCCTCCTCAGGCAGAGAGTTCCATAGTCTCACTGCTCTTACTGTAAATAATCCTCTTCTATGTTTGTATACAAACCTTCTTTCCTCCAGACGCAGAGGATGTCCCCTCGTCACAGTCACAGTCCTGGGGATAAATAGATGATGGGAGAGATCTCTGTACTGACCCCTGATATATTTATACATAGTTATTAGATCTCCCCTCAGTTGTCTTTTTTCTAAAGTGAATAACCCAATTTTTATAATCTTTCAGGGTACTGTAGTTCCCCATTCCAGTTATTACTTTAGTTGCCCTCCACTGAACCCTCTCCAGTTCTGCTATGTCTGCCTTGTTCACAGGAGACCAGAACTGTACACAGTACTCGATGTGTTGTCCGACCAGTGATTTTCAAAGTGGTAGGACTATGTTCTCATCACAGGCATCTATGCCCTTTTTGATGCAACCCATTATCTTATTGGCCTTGGCAGCAGCTGCCTGACACTGGTTTTTACTGCTTAGTTTGCTGTTCACTAAAATTCATAGGTCCTTTTCCATGTCAGTGTTACCCAGTGTTTTACCATTTAGTATGTAAGGATGACAAGCATTATTCTTTCCTATGTGCATAACCTTACATTTGTCAGTGTTATACCTTATCTGCCACTTCTCTGCCCAAGCCTTCAATCTATCCAGATCAATCTGTAGCAGTATACTTTCCTCTTCCGTGTCAATTACTTTACAGCATGTATATGCTGGTAATAGTTTTATTAAATTGAAGAACCCCCCAAAAAAAAAAAATAGTAACTTTGTGGAGATTGAAATAAATGGATTTAGCTCTAATCTAGGCATTGCTAGAGTCTCAAAATATCAGGGGCCGAAGCTTCAATGAATATAGCCCAGTTCTCTATGTCGCCACCCCGCCACACACACACACCGCATTTTGCTGTACTTGCTATACAGCAATACATACCGCTCACATTCAGTGCCTCCAGGTGACTTCTCCTCCAATTTACTGTGGATCTCTGTAATCATCTTCTCCGTTTGGTCCATACAACTTCTTTCAGCCATGCCTCATCTCTGCAGAGTGTGATACACAGACATCTTAGCTTCCTCACTTTTCTATCGTCATCCACCAATCTGGTGTCCCCACAGTCTTATCCTGCTGCCCGCTATGCTCCCCAATACCCCCAAATACTATCTTGAAGAAAAATTAGTGCCTTCCATAGTAATAGTGCTCCTCATAGTCCCACCAATAGTAATTCCCTTCTAGAATGCCCTCATTAGTAATACTGATTACTAGTAATCAGTAATGTAAATGACATCCCTCTCTATCTACAGCCCCCTCCAACATACAGTCCCATGTAAATAACACCCCTCTCTATCTACAGCCCTCTGCAAAATACAGTCCTATGTGAATAACATGATCCCCTCACCAGCCACCTCCAACACACAGTTCCATGTAAATAGCATCCCTCCCTTCAGCCCCAACATACAGTCCCAGTAAAATAACCACATCTCCCAGCATTGCTCTGCCTCTACCTTCACTTACCTCTCCTCATGTTCAGACTCCACCACAGCTTAATCCCCACCACTTCTCCTCTTCACTTCCGCCCTCTCTTGCACTGGTCACAGTATGGTGACATCACCACAGGGCCTTCTCAACCACTGCCAGTTTTACTGGTCACATGACTTGTGATGTTATCACAGGTCCTTCAGCTCTTCCAGTGCATTAGATTCAATTGTATTGCTTATCCTAAGGATGGCAATACAGTTGTATCTAGCAGGCAGGCAGGACTTCAGGGCCTGGGACAAAACATCAGGGGCCCAGGCCCCGAATGTTTTAACCTAGTAACTGCCTTGGCCCTAATATTATGTTATAAATCACTGATGCATTTTTAAATGTAAACAAAATAACCCTGCCCTGGCACAGAGTTCCAACAAGTATTTCAGGTGTTTTCACTGAAATTCCAAATGCTAGATTGATGCTTACAAAATTTGCACCAGCTGCAGTTTTGCTGGGAGACATAGTTAACCTCAGTCTCTCACCTCTCTCCCTGGCTGACAGCTTTCCTTGCCTATCCCTATCCAACACACACAATTCTTCTTTAAATTCTAAACCTTCCCTTCACTGTCCAATACTTCACTCTCATTTCCCTTCACAGTATTATAATTTTTGAGTGTCTGACTCCATAAGATTGTTTTATTCCTGACAGACATTGTAAGACTTATCTATCCACTCTCGTTCACAGCCCAACACAAAATTATGTTCTGCTTATTCTGCTAGGGTACCTCCCTGCCTGCTGCAGAATTGACTGGCTTATCCAGGCTGTGTGTCAGCCTGGGAGCCAATCAGGACAAGCTCCCCCCACACACAGGCACACATCTCCTCACAGAGTCATGTGCACACTCTTTTTCTTTGTCTCTAGTGCTTTTTTCCTGCCAACACATGCAGTAAAATGGCTCTAAGTGCTTTTTTACTGGATTGGACCGAAACAAACCTGAAAAGGTTTGGGTACATCCATCATCCAAAAAATGGAAAGTTCATAACTAACCTGGTTCATCACAAATTGTTTCACTCATCTTTAATACTAATGATTACTGCATCACCTGGAGAGCACCTGCTGCCATCATGCCATCATGCATAGTGTGGAAACACACAGGACCAACAATGGGTGTCATGGTGTGAAGCTCCATCAATTACTATGGCTCTTTTTGTGTGGTATTTGTGGAGAGAATATTGAGGGAATATTGACCAGCCTAAAAAAATATAAAATAAGAAAAATAATAGATTCAATAAGAAAAACAAATGAAGATTAAAAAAAACAAACATACGGTATGGTATGGCATGGTATGTTAAATACAATCAACCATTAGGTCCGAGTCCATTGTTGTATGGATGTAGTAATAATTCGTTACAAGAGTAAAACATTGTTGATCTGGTGGTAATAAAGAAAGTTTTAAGCGGTTCGTGGCACAGCAGTCATTATTAGAGTGGTAAGAGAGAAACATTCTATCATTGCTTTAGTAAGGTATCTGTACTGTATTATAAATACAAGAAAGCCATATATCCCAATTATTTAAAAATTTCAAGCAAGTATTCAAGGCGGATGACATCATGTGTTCATACCAGCAATTATTATTCATTTCAAGAATCACCTTCCTTATTGATGGAATTGTCCTGGATCTCCAATTGCATACAATTTGCTCTCTAGCTATGGTGATTATATGTAAAACTACGGATTTATGGAATCTGGAGAATTGGTTGGGATTGATGTTCAGTAGGGCTAGGGAGGCATCAATTATTATTGGAAAGCCACATAGATAAGAGTTTAATTTCCCTCTTTTTCTCCAGAAACTGAGTATCCCTGGATACTCCCACCAAATGTGGAGAAATGTACCCGTTCCCTGACACCTCCAGCATGTACTAGGAGAGTCACTGAAAAGAGACATTTTTGCTGGGACCATGAACCACTGGTAAAATATTTTTCTAGAAATTTCAACATGGTTGGAACATCTAGAAATTTTAGTTATTATTTCAAAGGCCTCCTGCCAGTCATTTTCAGAGATGGTGGTAGAGAGCAGTTTTACCCATTTGAGTTTGTAGGAAGTTAAATGATCCATTCAAGATTCAAGAATAATTTTGTAACAATAAGAAATTCCCTTTCTTGCAGGTGATTGTTGAGTGGGACGTAGCCAACCATTTAATGAGTGAATGGGTGGTTCAGTCTTCCACAAAGCTTTGGATAAAGCGTTCCTGATTTGAAGGTAAGTGAATATTTCTTTGGATGGTAAGGAGAATTTACGTTGTATATTTTCAAATTTCATACACTGCTTATTCACCACCAGGTCTGAAAATTTGTTAATGCCTCTTGTATACCATTCTTTCAATCTAATGTTTGGGATGTACACCTCCAATATTTTGAGGTCCTCTTGAGAGGTATTGATTGGAAATAATTGTCGTTTCTTTATAAGTTCCCATGTACTGTAAATAGGATGGGTGATAATAGTACAGTTATTGAATATGCCAGTGGCGTTGCGAGGGGGGTGCGGGGGGTGCGGGTGACACCAGTCTGATGGGGTGTCACCAGGGGCGGACTGACTATTGGCAGACGCGCGACGGAGATGAGCGCTTGCATCGCGCTCATCTCCGTGCGGAGCAGCAGCAGAGGAGGGAGAGGTGTGTCCTCTCTCTCCCTGTTCCTCTGTTAGGCTGCCAGTACTAGGTCGGCAGCCTATCAGAGGCCGGCTCCAGCGGCGCGATGGCGTCATCGCGCCGCCGGAGCCGTACAGCTCGAGACACAGGCCGGAAGAGGCCTGCATCGCATCGCTGGAGGTAAGTACAAGTGTTTTTTTTTTTGGGGGGGGCTACTGGCACTTAAAGGGGGCTACTGCCACTAACGGGGGCTACTGGCACATAAAGGGGCTACTGGCACATAAAGGGGGCTCTGGCACTAAAGGGGCTACTGGCACCTAAAGGGGCTACTGGCACCTAAAGGGAGCTACTGGCACTAAAGGGTGCTACTGGCACATAAAGGGTGCTACTGGCACCTAAAGGGGGCTACTGGCACTAAAGGGTGCTACTGGCACTAAAGGGGGCTACTGGCACACAAAGGGTGCTACTGGCACTAAAGGGGGCTACTGGCACTAAAGGGGCTACTGACACATAAAGGGGCTACTGGCACATAAAGGGGCTACTGGCACATAAAGGAGCTACTGGCACTAAAGGGTGCTACTGGCACTAAAGGGGCTACTGGCACACAAAGGGTGCTACTGGCACTATAGGGTGCTACTGGCACTAAAGGGGCTACTGGCACTAAAGGGGGCTACTGACACATAAAGGGGCTACTGGCACTAAAGGGGCTACTGGCACTAAAGGGGGCTACTGGCACTAAAGGGGCTACTGGCACATAAAGGGGCTACTGGCACTTAAGGGGCTACTGGCACATAAAGGGACGGCTACTGGCACATAAAGGGACGGCTACTGGCACATAAAGGGACGGCTACTGGCACATGAGGGGACTAATGGCACATGAGGGGCCTAATGGCACATGAGGGGGCCTAATGGCACATAAGGGGAGATGGCTACTGGCACATAAGGGAGACGGCTACTGGCACATATGGGGGAGCTACTGGCACACAATAAGGGGGCTACTGGCACATGTGGGGAGGCACAAGAGAGGCACTTATTACTAGCACATGTGGTGGCATGGAGAGGCACGTGTTACTGGCACATTATTATGGGGCACTATGTGCGCCTCAATCCTGGGGGTGAGAAAGAGAAATGATGGGGACAATCACAAAATGTCTGTTTGTGCCATGGAGCCTGGAGGGGAAGAAAGAAATGTGCCACCCATGGGGGATGACATGATGAGGGGACAATGATGAAGAGAGGGACAATGTTGGAATCTGTACCCCGGCACAGTCAGACTTCAACATTGTCCCTCATCATATTTCCCCCTCCGATGGAACAGACTCCAACATTTCCCCCATTGGGGATCATGAAGGATCGGAGCTGACGGCTGACATGGGGGCATGATGGATGGGGGCTGACGGCTGACACGGGGGCTGATCTGAGGTGTGATTAACATTGGTGGTCTGACCTGAGGTATAGTGGAAAATATTGTTTCTTATTATACTCCTCTAAAACCTATGTGTGTGTTATAGTCTTATAGGGCGAAAAGTACAGTCTTCAAGAAATTGAAGCATAGCGAAGATACCAGGACCACACAGAGGAGAAGCCAGCTGCTGCACACAGGACCAGGACCAGGTGAGCTGCGGGCGGGGGGTCGCCAAGATGTAGCTTCGCTTGAGCTTGCACCGGCCCAGGTCACGTCACTCACACAGGCACAGCACAGCCTGAACCAGCCCAGACTTGTTGCTGATGTTAATGGATGCTATAACATTGCACCATCCTTCTGAACATACACCTCATGATCCTGGAGCTGTGCTGTACAGTGGCCGCGAGCTCTACAGCACAGCTCCAGGATCATGAGGTAAGGCGGATGACAGATGTGTATGTTCAGAAGGATGGTGCAATGTTATAGCATCCATTAACATAACAGCAGCAATTCCTCTTTAGTTATATGTGAAGACACTTCATCACACACGGACTGTAAGTGAATTAATAACTAAGCCCCTTTCACACTACCGTTGTGAGGATCCGGCGTGCACTTCTGTCACCGGAAATGCCCACCGGATCCGTCACAGCGCAACACACCTGAAAACATTTGAAGACTGATCAGTCTTCAAAATGCTTTAGTGTTACCATGGCAGCCAGGACGCTACTAAAGTCCCGGCTGCCATGAAACAGTAGTGGGAGCGAGGAGAAGCTACTTACCTTCCGTGTGGCTCCTGAGGCACTCCACAATGGCGTCACAGCGCCCTACTTCGCATGATCACATTATCCATGTGATGTAGGGCGCTGTGGCATCGTGTGAGCACCCTGGGAGATGCACGGACGGTAAGTAGCTCCTCCCTGGCTCCCCACTACTTTCCATGGCAGCCGGGACTTTAGTAGCGTCCTAGCTACCATGGTTACCATTCAGAAAGGTAAGCGTCAGATCCGGCGATGCGCCGAAACAACATTTAGCTTAAAGTCGGATCCGGATTAATGCTTTTCAATGGGCATTAATTCCAGATCCGTCCTTGCGGCATGCCTTCAATTTTTTGGCCCAAGGAAAATCCGCAGCATGCTGTGCATTTTCAACGGCAAAAACGTTTGAATACTGAACTGAAGACATCCTGATGCATCCTGAACGGATTGCTCTCCATTCAAGATGCACTGGGACAATCCTGATCAGTATCTTTCCGTCTTAGAGCCCCGAGGACGGAACTCTAGCACGGAAAGGAAAAACGCAAGTGTGAAAGAGGCCTAAGCACTAGTGAGTATCTGTTATTTTTGGTTATATGACTAACACATTATTGCTTCGGGGGGGGGGGGGTCTGGGGTGACACCATTTTCTACCGCACCGGGTGACATCAGCCCTAGCAACGCCACTGGAATATGCAAAATGCTTTTAGTCTGGTTGAAATACTTGTTAAGGGTGTACAATTCAATATCAACCCAAACGATTCAAAATCACTGCTTGATAGTAGTACTCAATAGAGGGGCAACCGACTCCTCCCATTTTTATATACTTGTATAATATATCACTTTTTACTCTTGGAGTTTTGTTATTCCAGATATATTTCATTAGGAATGATTGGATATTATTTAGAAACTTTTTAGGTATATATATTGGTACATTCCTAAACAGATATAAGATTTTGGGTATAATTAGCATTTTTATAGTAGTAATTTTCCCGAACCAGGAGCTTCCTCCTGCTTTGAAGGCATTTAGTTCCTTTTTAATGTCAGACGCAGGGTGAAAGTAGTTAGTTTCAAACATTTTCCGGGCGGGATAGGCTAATTTTACAGGGTAGTGGGATTTAAGGGTTATTAGATCAGTCTTGGGAATTCCCATACTCAGAATAGAGGACTTGGAATAGTTTAGTTTATAATATGAAATGGTACTAAAAGTGTTCAGATCATCCATTATTGCTTTTAATGAGTCTATAGGGTTGTTGCAGATTAATAAAATGTCATCCGCAAAAAGTCCTATTTTGTGGGTAGTTTGGTTAATTGAAATGCCATGGACATGTGGGTTATTTCTTATTTTTTCCGCCAGGGGTTCTATAATTAGAGCGAATATCATTGGATATAAGGGACAGCCTTGCCTGGTCCCATTAGATATTTCAAATCTATTGGAGAGGAAACCTGACGAGAAGACAGAGGCTGTTGGGCTGGAATATAGGGATAATATTGCTGATAGGGGCCTTCAAAACCGAATTTGCGGAGTACTTCCTTCAAGTAACCCCAGTGAACTCTGTTGAACGCCTTCTCTGCGTCAAGGGAAAGAAGCAGAGAAGGTGCTCGATTCGCCTCGACATAGTGAATTAAATCAATGAACCTTCTGGTTCCGTCCGTGCTTTGTCTATTTTTTATAAATCCTACTTGGTCCTCTTTTACCAATCTGGGGAGAATATCTATGATTCTATTAGCTAATAATTTGGAGAAAAATTTTAGGTCCCCATTTAAAAGGGAAATAGGGCGGAAATTAGATGCTATGTCTGAGGATTTTCCTGGTTTAGGAAGGGTTATGATGAGGGCATGGAGCATTTCCTTTGGAATGTTATCTTTACTCATAATGACGTTATACATTTTAAATAAGTGGGGGGGGTAATATGGGGGCTCATTTTTTTGAGAAACTCATTAAAAGGCCGTCTGGGCCTGAAGACTTGTTCAGTTTGAGTTTGTGGATAACCTGTCTAATTTCATCTTCTTGGATGGGAGTATTTAGTTTTAACCTGTCCTTGTTTGTTAGAGAGGGAAGTTGTATAAGGTCCAGGAAGGATTGTATAGAGTGCTCATCGGGTTGTGGTGTGGTAAAATCTTGGCTCAGATTGTACAGATTATGGTAGTACTCTGTAAAGTTGTTTGCAATCTCTTTAGGATTTAATATCTTGTTTCCATTTTTATCAAGTAAGTATGGTATTTTTGCTTTAGATAGTTTATTTTTGAATTTATTAGCTAGTAATTTTCCAGCTTTTTTGACCTGACTATAAAATAACGTCTCAACAAGTAGTCAAAGTTATCATTATAGATCCTATAAAGTTGAGACCTTAAATCTTTAAGTTATTTTTTTGTTTGTGGGGATGTCTTGAATTTGTTTTTGAGCTCTAGGGAGTTAATTTTTTCCAGTAAGGTTTCTATATTTTTCCTTTTTTGTTTCTTCTTGAGTGCTGCCAGTTGAATGCATTTACCTCTTATAACTGCCTTATAAGCACACCAATTATTCTGCGCTGATGTGTCTTCCGGGTGATTGAAGGAAAAAAAATTAGTTGTTTATTTTTCCAAGATTTCACATGCATTATTGTCTGTTAAGTGCGAATTATTTATTCTCCAAGAGGATAGAGGGAGGGAGTTGAAGTTTTCCTCTATGGATATTGATATGGGCGCATGTCTGACCATGTGATGTTGCCTATTGAGGCTTTGGAAATTCCTTGTAGCAATTTTTGTAGCAATTTTTTGTACACCATAGCCATATCAACTCTGGGGTATACTTTGTATGGATTGGAGAAAAAAGTGTAATCTTTTTCTGACGCATGTAAAATTCTCCATGCGTCATAAACATCCTCCTTTTGTAAAGCATGACATAAATCTGTATTTTTCTCAGTAGGTTTGGATTTAGATTTATCAAGGTAGGGTATTAGTACCTTATTAAAGTCTCCAATTAGAAGTAGGGCTCCCTCACTCTTTCCCCCAACAATTTGCAGAAGATTCTTGCAAAATTTGCCTTGTTTTTTATTAGGAGCGTATAAAGAGACAATGCAGTAAGGTGCGTTATTTATCAGGCAATTCAGAATTATGTAACGTCCATGTTTATCTAGGACACTCTCTGTTACAGAAAAAGCTACTGAATTTCGTATTGCGATTAAGACACCTTTTCTTTTTTGTATGTTAGGTGTTATGAATATATGGGGGAATTCTTTATGTTTGATTCTATGAGAATCCCTATGGAGGAGATGGGTCTCCTGGGCGCAGATTATGTTGCATTTTAGATGTTTGGCTTCTTTCCAAAAAAGAGCCCGTTTAATGGGGCTATTTAAGCCCTTAGTGTTCAATGAGGATATAGTTATCACCATTTGTGAATATAGTATAGCAACTGAATATCACTCCACTGTACCTTTTTGCATATTTTTTACAATTATTACCCTTGTCAATCCATAGAGATGTTGGACCATGAGCATTGAACTTGTAAACCAATAATAAAAGTAACAATAAGAAGTTTCGCTCTGAAAGCGAGCGTAGTATTATAACAAAGCTAGTGATTATTTCAGCTCTCGCAGATTTGGGGATATTCTCTGGGAGAGCTGAGTAAGAGGGGAAAGGCATCTCTGAACGGATTCGTTCAGGGAACCCTCCTAACCTACAAAAATGCAATTACTAGGTATATTAGCAATCTATGTAAATAGTGTAGGACTATTGTGTTGTGTGAGTGACATCACACATTGGTATTAATATCGTGCAAAAACCTGATGTTTCAGTCCGTGTTCCATGGAACTTTAGCCAGGAGAATTGGGGGATCCCACGATGGTCCATTCTTTGACGAGGGTCGGAGATCTCTTGGCTGGTGAAGAGTGAGTGGATCCTGGTGAAGTGTCATGAAACCATTTTGAGATTAGTTTAGAGGCCATCTGTGGGGAATGACGGACATGAGTAGAGCCGTTTCTGTATATTATCAGCTTGACTGGGAAACCCCATCTATATTGGATCCCTCTGTCTCTTCAAAATTTTTGTTGAGGCTGTAAATTCTCTTCTTCTGCTGAGGGTGGCAGCTGAGAGATCTGTGAACAGAGCTATTGAGGCATATTTATCCGGAAGATTGGTAGCTGATCTAGCAGCAGACATTATTTGCTCCTTAAGGTGAAAGAAATGCAGCCTTGCTAAAACATCCCTAGGAGCGGATACTGGAGCTTGCTTGGGTTTAGGGGTCCCTTTATTCAGCATCAGGCAACAAGGTGACAAAAAAGTCTATCAGGAATTCTCTCAGCTGTTCGCTTTGCACTGATTCTGGGATCCCTCTGAATCTGACATTATTTCGATGCGAGCGGTCTTCAATGTCTGCCAGTTTTAATTTAATTGCACCCACATCGTCATATAGCTCATTGTGAGTATCAACTAGGGAGTTGTGTCCGGTGGTAAACTCATCCATCTTGGTTTCCAAGTGAGCTATTCTCTCCCCAATATCTTTAATTTCTCTACATAGATTCTGTAGGGACTCTTGGAAGTCATTTTGGATCGAGCTGCATAGCTCCTTTAATAGAGAGCGCATGTTAGCCTCAGTAATGGCGCCGGTTACATGTGGTTGCAGCTGCTTCATATTGGAGGATTCTAAAATCCCAGTAGCTAGAACTTGTTTGCTGGGTACAAAGTTAGGGCTGAAGCTGGGAGATGGCGTGCTTTTCATGTGTGCCTGGTTAGAGCTGGGTATATTAGATTTTAATATGTTTGCAGCGCTGTGCTCTGCTGTGATATCACTTACACTGGCTGTGCTTCTCTCTGCAGGGCTGCTTCAGGCGCCATCTTGGATTTTTACCGGCTACTGAAAGAAGGCTGTCATCTTTGTTGCCTCTGCTTTCTTCTGCTTCCCCCTCGGCATGGCTGCAGCGTGGAAGAGGTGAACCAGCTTCCCAGACCCAGGTGGTGCCAGTTTGGTCCTTTTTTTAGTGCTTTGAGCCGCTTTGTTGCAGGTTAGGTGCAGGAGGTATAAATCACACAGCCTCCTCGGTCGGCATCCGGCCACGCCCCCCCCCCCCATAACTTTTAATGATCACACTAAAATATGCTTTGTGAGCATACACAAGAGGTTAAAACCCGCATAGTTCAGTCCATATGTATGGAATGGTGCGGTGATGTGACACTTATAGCTTTAGACCAGGCATGTCCATACTCGGCCCTCCAGCTGTTGCAAAACTACAACTCCAAGCATGCCTTGATAGCCTACAGCTATTAGGGCATGTTGGAAGTTGTAGTTTTGCAACAGATGGAGGGCCGCAGTTTGGACATGCCTGCTTTAGGCTGACGTGCACTTACCCTATCAAACTACCTGAACGCTGTTGCTAGTGACAAAACTAGCCCTGAGTTCAGCAGTGTTGCCTCAGCTATTCACTGACTTATTGTATCTCACCAATAATGCAACACCATATACTAATTGCATTACTATTTGTGAGCGCTTGTAACACCATAAACTGGTTACAATTGAAATTAAGAATTACATAGGACTGAACAAAGACAACTAAAAACCAACTATCTGCCCCCCGACATGTTTCACCAGAAGGACTGGCTTCATCAGAGGTTGGGCAGCATTGAGGGGGAAGGCAGCAAAAGAGGTATAAATGACCTCATGATTGAAATTGACATCTAAATGAACTAATAGGGAAGCGCAAAATTATGGCACTGACAAATCCTATTGCAGGTGTGAGGAATATGGAGCATCATTTATTGGCAGCCATGCTTTTCATCTGATTCACCTCTGTCAGTGCACATGCAAATATGTTCTCACCCGCCAGCCATCTGCTTGTCAGATAGCAAAGTAGTAAACCCCCAGGGGTCCAGGCTTCAAGGAGGCCCAGATGGATAAACTCACACCTCTTCCAGCTAGCTAGGCATCAAGCTAATCCTGCAGAAAAACTCCCAGCAGGGGTTTGCAGCCCTTGCCCAGATCTATAATTTGCCCACAGACATATTGGCACCATCAGTTCATAAGGAATTATGAATCGCCGGTCCATCTCAGACCTAAACAAAATACATATGTGTGTCGCTGTGGCTACGAGGAACAGGCCCATGGTCACTGTTTGACTGTGTGATGCCTGGGAGGGGAGATATGCATATCTCCCCACATAAACTACATAACAGTATCATGTTTGGACTGTAGTTGTAGCCGGAACCCAGGCGGATCCATTGATTCCTTCCAGAACCACCTCCCTGCGACATTCTGGTCTGGAGCTAAGAGCCATAATCGGTTTTGTGGCTCCTTTGCTGCTAGTCCCAGAACAGGAGGGGGGGACCCTTCCCAGAGGCGGCGAAGGGAGTGGCTGCTACAGGTCATAAGCCCATGCCAGCAAGCAGGCCTGGTCTTTTCTAAAGGGGGTCACATCGTGTATTGTGTTTGGAGAGACCTGGAAACCACGGACATCACTGCCCCCACGTTATTACAGCCAAAGGACTATTTCACCATAACGCAAAAGGACCTCTACCGGTAACTGACTCTTGTTCTGTGTAACCCTGTTTGTACCCCATCACCTGTATTTTGTACCTCAGACCACTGTATATAATCTTTGTGCATATATTGTGTTATTTACTGTGCCCTTAAGGCTATTAAATATATAATTTAATCTTGTGCAGTCTGGTATCTCGATCACAAAACCCCAAATCCGTGTTTCGGTCTAGTAATAAGCTACCGTGAGTTGCCTTCTGACCCTATAACATCCCGTTAGCGGACCGGGCCTATATAAAATGAGAAGCTGGTGGCAGTACTACCGGGCTGAGGAAGCTCTGTTTCACTGTGGCAGTGACTAGCGTCCTCAGCTAGTCTCCTCTCTGGGCCCGTGTGGACAGGAGGAGTTGGTATAAAACGGTGCCCAGACTGGCCTTACCCGCTCCCACTGGAGGGCGTAACGTCACGTCCTGGTAACTAGTGACGATACCGGGTCACGTGAGCTCGACGTGGTGACGTCAGCGGGCGTGAGGCCTGATATCCGTCACAGCAGGTATATCACTCTGCCATTGGTGGCGCACCACTACTTATCCTATCAGAGCCTGTCGAGGAGGGGGTGATGTGATATAATGTGCAATATGTCTATGTGCTCTGACTTACAATAAAGCTCAACTTTCCGCTGGTCACTGAGAGTCTGCGTGGAGACTTAGACACTGAAACAGCTCCATGGTGACTACTGCGCACGTCCTGCGCATAGACAAGACGTGCCAATACATAGCGCTCAGCAGATATGCAGATGTTCCAGATGAGCTACTCATATATGTACGGATGGCAGATAGCCAGTGGCACTCAGAATGTGGGGGATAGCTCTAGTGTGATGAGCTAGTGAATCAAGGATACTTAAATGTATATCAGTACCATACTGTATAATTATGAAACAGAAGTGGTGGTCATAATGGTCTTGAGGAAGCAAACAAAGATAAGTATATATGTGCTTGAGACGACATAAATTAAAATGTCTTTTTCTCAGGATGAAGATTGAAATAAAATGGGGGGGCGGTAATGAGCCCCTCTATTACTGGAGTGCATAGATAAAATCACTAGTAATGGAGAAAATACAATGGTACTCTCCATACTTAGCCTAAGAGTAATATGCTAATAGGTATCAAACCTGCTCTCTGGCCAAGCAGATCTTATTTGCGGGTACGAACAATACCCATTGGTCATAATAAATGCACCAAAATCATATCAAATAACAGCAACAAAACCAATATTGACCGACAATCTTTTTATGGAAGAGAAAAAAAAAATCTTAAAAAAAAATAATAATTACATTTAGAAGAAAGACACTATAGGCGTTTGGGTAAAGGTTTTTCATTTACATTTAAATTTTTCTTTTCCTTCTCCTTACCCTTTTTTTTTTCTTTTCCTTCCATTTTACTTTTCTCTTCTTCTCTTTCCTTCCCCTTAAAAATAAATATATATATACATACATAAGCAGACACACTCCCCTGCGGTACTGCAGATGGATTTTAGAACCACAGTCTAGTGGTGTCAGAAAAAACTTGTGGCAAGAAAACTCCCAAAAATATCTAAATATCCAAACGTAAAAATGACAAAATAAATTCCTTATGAGCGTGAAATTGTGTGCCCTTAGTGTGAAGAAAAGAGGAGACTGCTTGAATCCCCAAATCATGTTGAATGTTAGTGTACAGAGCTTCAATGTCTAAACTTGCCAATTTTGTGTCAGCTGTGACCTGGATCTACTGAAGCCTGGTGACCGCATCCTTTGTATCTTTATTGTAAGATGATAAACTGGGGACAAATGGAGATAGAAATTTGTCAGCGTATTGGCTGATTTTTTTCTATGAGACTGTAATTTCCAGAAATAATGGATCTGCCAGAGATTGGTACTCGTTGTTTGTGTACTTTGGGAATGGCATAGATCGTCGCAATTGTAGGATGTAGGTTATACAGGCATTTCAATTCATCCTTGAAAATAAGGTTGTCCTCTTTGGCTTTGGTCAGTATTTTTTGGAGATCACAAAGAAAGATCTCTGTGGGATTGCTCTCTAATTTTTTGTACGTCCGTGTATCTTTTAGTAGGGCCATCACCATTTCCCAATAGGTGGAGCTATCCATCAGGACAATGTTGCCGCCTTATCCAACGGTTTTATGACCACATCATTATTGTTGGCAAGCTTGTGTAATGCTAATGCTTCCTCTGTGTCCAAGTTGCTCATAGATGCTTTAGAGGTACTTTTAATAGATTTTAGATCTTCTGTTTCTAATTGTATGAAGGTTTCAATATTCCCAAATTGTGAGAAAGGAGGTAAATGTTTGGACTGTGGTTTGAGGGACAAGAACAGTGCCTCAATTATATCAATTTGTCTGCTATTTTCAGTATCTAGCGATTCAAGTATAGCTAAAGCAGTTTTTCCTGTTTCTGTACGAAATTAGTCTTTTTGTTGTTTATGAGTTTTGTAGAGGGCTAATTTGCGAGCAAATAAATTGATATCTTTCACCCATGTGAAACAGTCATATGGTGGAGTAGGTGTAAATAATAAACCTTTACCCAAAAGCCTGTAGTGTGTTTCTTCTAAATTTATTTTTTTTAAAGATTTTTTAAATAAAGTTTATTTGAAAATATTTTTTTTTTCTTTTCTATAAAAAGATTGTGGGTCAATACTGGTTTCGTTGCTACTATTTGATATGATTTTGATGCATTTATTATGACTAATGGGTATTGTTTGTACCCCCAAATAAGATCTGCTTGGCCAGACAGCAGGTTTGATACCTACTAACATATTACTCTTAGGCTAAGTATGGAGAGTACCATTGTATTTTACCCATTACTAGTGATTTTATATACTGTATGCACCAAAGTAATAGAGGGGCACACTAACCCCCCCTTATTATTTCAATCTTCTTCCTGAGAATAAGACCTTTTAATTTAGGTTGGCCCAAATACAGTTGTGTTCAAAATTATTCAACCCCCACTGAAATTGAGTGTTTTGGCCAGTTTGACATTGATTTTGATAATTTCAGTCATCTTGTTTACAATTAAATCAAAGAGGCACTTGTAAGTCAGACAAATATACCATAACATTTATAATGAAATAACCACAAATGTCTTTTCTGTGCTCACATCATTATCAGTTTTATTCAACCCCCAAGTGACATTCAATCTTAGTGCTTAGTACAACATCCTTTTCCAGTTATAACAGCTTTTAAACGTGAAGCATAGCTTGACACAAGTGTCGTGCAGCGATCTACGGGTATCTTCGCCCATTCTTCATGGCCAAAAGCCTCCAGTTCAGTCACATTCTTAGGCTTGCGCCCTGCAACTGCTTTCTTTAAGTCCCACCAGAGGTTCTCAATCAGATTTAAGTCTGGTGACTGAGATGGCCACTTCAAAATGTTCCAGCCTTTAATCTGCAACCATGTTCTAGTGGACTTGGAGGTATGCTTGGGATCATAGTCCTGTTGAAAGGTCCAACGTCCCCCAAGCCTCAGGTTTGTGACGGACTGCATCACATTTTCATCCAATATCTCCTGGTACTGAAGAGAATTCATGGTACCTTGCACACGCTGAAGCTTCCCTGTACCTGTAGAAGCAAAACAGCCCCAAAGCATGATTGACCCCGCCATGCTTCACAGTAGGCAAGGTGTTCTTTTCTTCATAGGCCTTGTTCTTCCTCCTCCAAACATAGCGTTGATCCATGGGCCCAAACAGTTCTAATTTTGTTTCATCAGTCCACAGAACACTATCCCAAAACCTTTGTGGTTTGTGGTTTGGCATACTGCAGTCGACTCTTCTTATTCTTTGGAGACAGCAAGGGGGTGCGCCTGGGAGTTCTGGCATGGAGGCCTTCATTACTCAGTGTGCGCCTTATTGTCTGAGCTGAAACTTCAGTACCCGCATCTGACAAATCTTTTTCAGTTCCTCAGCAGTCACACGGGGACTTTTTAATCCTTTGCGCACAGCAGTCAAAGTCAGCATCTTCTTTCTGCCACGACCAGGTAGCGTTTCCACAGTGCCCTTTGCCTTGAATTTGCGAATGATGCTTCCTATGGTGTCTCTTGGTATGTTTAACATCTTTGCAATCTTCTTATAGCCATTGAACTTCCTGTGAAGAGAAATCACCTCTTCTCTTGTCTTCCTGGACCATTCTCTTGACTTCACCATGTTTGTAAACACACCAGTAAATGTCTAGAAGGAGCTGAGTATCACAGTTATTTTACATCTGCCTAATTGGTGCTTATTATGCTTGATTGCTGCTCCTTGACTTCCAATAGGTGTTTTCATTACCTGATCGAAAACACTTGAATGAACCTCTGTTCTTAAGAGTGGTCGTCTTTAAGGGGTTGAATAATTGTGTCAATGAAGAAATCACAAAAAAATCATTTAATACTGTATTTCAAAAACAATTGATGTCATTTTAGTTGCATTTGGTTCTTTAAAACGTCCTTGTAAGATTTCATTCTGAACACAATTACAAATGTACACTAAATTCCCTAAAACCCTGTACAGCACTGGGGGTTGAATAATTCTGAACACAACTGTATATATATATATATATATATATATATATATATATATATATATAAACAATGGCAGCACAAAAAACACAAAGTTGGGTGCCCAGCCCTAGGGTGTAAGCTTTAACCCAAAGTATAAATAATGAAAAAATGGGTGGCACACCAAAAGATAAAATAAGAAAAATGTATTCACCCATGTGGAATCGCGATGTTTCGGCTCCAAACTGAGGCTTTCTCAAGCTTGAGAAAGGCTCAGTTTGGAGCCAAAACGCTGCGATTCCTCATGGGTGAATACGTTTTTCTTATTTTATCTTTTGTTGTGCCGCCCATTTTTTCATTTTATATATATATATATATATATATATATACATATATACATGAAAAATTGAAAAATCAACGCAGCACTCTTCTTGTGAAAAAAACCACAGTGTCTTTATTCACACATGTGACACAAAATAGGCAACATTTCAATCCCCTTCCGGGATCCTTCTCAAGCCAAGTGCACAGACCAAAATCATTCTGGTGTCTATATACATATCCAGCTTTTCATTACATGTGTACATAATTATTTAATCAAGTGATTACAATTAATAACAGATGATACAAAGTCAAGGGTTGTTAAAAAAATTCAGTCCATTGAAATATTTCAAGTATCTTCTCATATTGTGTTCTTGGTACATATCCCCATAGATGTCTTTGTATGAAGTGCTTTGTGCCAGCAAAGTGCACCCTCACATAAAAATCTATATAAACAATCCCATATTACAACAAAGTGCCAGTGCGTTTTAAAACCACAATAAGAGACTTTTTACAGAAGATCGCAAAGATTTCAGTTACAGCAGATGTGATATTGGCGTCCTTCGATATTGTCTCGCTGTATACATCATTAGGGCATGAACAGGGACATGGACAGGGACTTGAAGCGGTACGTGATATGTTACAATATTCCCAATATACGGAACAAGCTAGGAGATTCATGCTGGATATGTTGGAGATTACGTTATGATATAATTATTTTGCTTTTCAAGACAGGTATTAGAGGGTGGGCGCGGCGAAGGGTTCTAACATCGCGCCCACTTATGCAAATATTTTTGTGTGATCATTGGAGGAACGCTTCATCTATGTCTCTCCCCACTTCAGCAATGTGCTTGGGTGGTGGAGATACATAGATGACGTGTTCATTGTTTGGAAGGGTACAAGTGATTCGCTACATGTATTTCACGATTTTTTAAATAACATGGATACCAACATAAAATTTACGTTAACAGCCTCCACTTGGCTTGAGAAGGATCCCGGAAGGGGATTGAAACGTTGCTTATTTTGTGTGCTGCGTTGATTTTTCATGGATATACATGCCTTATGTCAAGGGTGAGACTGGTGGACCTGATAAACCAAAAAAAACGAGTACTGCCGGAATTATTATAATATATATATACTCACTTCCTGTCTGCGGTGTGTTTTACTTTCATTTTCTATGTTTGGGCATGCCTTAGTCTTCCTCCCAATTGAGGGCGTTTCCTTCCGGGTCAGTTTTCAGCACTATATTGCATACTGTCACGCCATTTTGATTGTATAAAAATTTATACACTGGTCACTACGACACTTTTATTATTGATGTGATGTTTACAATTGTTTATTATACTGACATTATTCACAGTTTATCACTTTGTCCATTGGGCCACGCCCTCTTAGTGTATCACATGACTCGTGTGTACTTCCTGTTTTGCACTATATAAGTCTGTTGAGCACATTTGTTTATTGCTTGAGAAAGGCTTTATTGTTAAGCCGAAACGTTGCCTGCCCACTTGGGTGAATAAAAGTACCTTGGATTTCTATTGGAGTGCTGTCCGTTTTCTACGCTATTACTGTGGGTTGCTCACACCCTTGGACCTTGCACCCGCCACATTGCCTGTGTTTGGTGCTGCCTGTTTTTTTCTTCATTTATATATATATATATATATATATATATATATATATACACACACACACACATACTTATCTTTGCTTCCTCGAGACCATTATGACCACCACGTCTGTTTCATAGTTGTACAGTATGGTACTGATATACATTTAAGTATCCTTGATTCACTAGTTCATTACACTATCCTCCACACTCTGAGCGCCACTGGTGGCTATCTACCATCCGTGCATATATGAGTCGCTCATCTGGGAAATCTGCATATCTGCAGAGCGCTATGTCCTGGCGCATCTTGTCTATGCGCAGGACATGCGCAGTAGTCACCACGGAGCTGTTTCGGTGTCTAAGTTTCCGCGCAGACCTTTTCGGCGGAGAGGAGAACTTTATTGTAAGTTAGCATGCATAGACATGTTGTGCATTACATCACATCGCCCCCTCCTCGACAGGCCCTGATAGGATAAGTAGGGGTGTGCCACCAATGGCAGAGTGATGTACCTGCCATAGGATTTGTCAGTGCCATAATTTTGTGCTTCCCCTATTGGTTCATTTAGATGTCAATTTCAATCATCAGGTCATTTATACCTCGTTTGCTGTCTTCCCCTTCAATACTGCCCAACCTCTGAAGCCAGTCCTTCTGGTGAAACATGTCGGGCAGCAGATAGTTGGTTTTTAGTTGTCTTTGTTCAGTCCTATGTAATCATTCATTTCAATTTTAACTAGGGATGAGCAAACCCGAACTGTATAGTTCGGGTTCGTACCGAATTTTGGGGTGTTCGTGACACAGACCCCAACCTGAACATTTACGTAAAAGTTCGGGTTCGTTGTTCGGCGGTTTCTATGGCGCATTTTAAAAGCCTGCAAAGCAGCCAATCAACAAGCGTCATACTACTTGCCCCAAGAGGCTATTACAGCCGTGTCTACTATTGGCATGGCTGTGATTGGCCAAGTGCAGCATGGGACCCAGCCTCTATTTAAGCTGGAGTCACGTTGTGCCGCACGTCACTTTTCTCTGATTAGTGTAGGGATAGGATGCAGCTGCTGTTAGGGAGAGATTAGGCAGGGATTAACTCAGCAAAAACACTTAATGAAGTGATCGATCTACAGCTGTGAATCATTCAACTTCTGCTAGTTAATTTCTCACTGTTTTCAGGCTGCCCAGAGCGTTTTTCTGTCACTGTTTTCTGGGGTGATCGGCGGCCATTTTGTGTCTTGTGGTGCACCAACACAAGCTGCCACCAAGTCCATTAATCCATCAATTGTAGGTTTTTTTTTTTTGCTATATCCTACATCAGGGGCTTGGCTGTGCTTATTGTCACCCCTAGAAACTCAGGATAGAATTTTCCATATTTTATTGAGAGGTGAAATTCACTTAAAAAAATACCAATCCCCTAAATCTGGTGTTCCAGCTGTGGCTAGCCAAGTGTAATACTGTCTGGCAAAGAATATATTTTTTTTTCTGGGGTGAAATACAATTTCCTAAATAGCAATACCCTAAGGCTACATGCACACGACCGTTGCCTGCCTCCGCGTCCGCTCCTCCTTGAAATTTTGCGTCCGTAAAAAAAAAACGGATGACAGACCGTTTTTTTTGATGGATCCGATTTTTATGGCAGATCCATTGTAAAAATGCCTATCCTTGTCCGCAAACGTGAAAAAATAGGACATGCACTATTTTTTTGACGGAATGAAAACACGGATCACGGATCCGGAACAAAAACGGTTGACTATCCGCATTTTTTGATGGACCCATTGAAATGAATGGGGAAGCATCTTATCCGTGAAAAAAGCGGAACGGATGCGGAAACAAACAATGGTCGTGTGCATGGGGCCTAAATCAGTGGTTTCTGCTGTGGCAGGACAAGTTTAAAGGGTTTCTGTCACCAACTTTTGACATTATAAGCTGTCTGACATTAGCTATGTGCTAATGTCAGACCAGCTGATAATGTCTTTTTATAGAATCCGCTGTATATAGTTCGAAAACTTACTTTATATTATATTAGCTCTAGCAGGGCTGCTGCTCTGCTAGCGGCCGCTCGGCACTGCTGGCACGTCACACTTGATTGACAGTAGGGCGCATCCTCCTGCACTGTCTGCTTACGCGCCAGCGCCGCCGCTTGCAGCTCGGCGCAGGCGCGGTGAGCAGAGGACAGCAGGCACCAGCGTCCTCTGCTCACCGCGCCTGCGCCGAATACAGAGCTGCGGCGCGGGCGCGCATTTCAGAACGAGACAGTGCAGGAGGATCGCTGCTCTGCACTGTCAATCAAAGTGTGAAGGGGCGTGCCAGCAGGTTGCCGGACGGAGCCGCTAGGAGCAGGGCAACGCCCCCCCTGCTCCTAGAGGCTAATTTACATAATATAAAAGTAAGTTTTTCAGACTATATATACAGCGGATTTTTATAAAAAAGACATTATCAAGCTGGTCTGACATTAGCACATAGCTAATGTCAGACAGCTTATAATGTCAAAAGTTGGTGACAGAAACCCTTTAATAGTGTCCTTCAAATGATAGCTTTTGTTCTGGGGTGAAATTCAATTGCCAAAATAGCAATACCCTAAATCAGTCATTTCAACTGTGGCTGGCCAAGTTTCATAGTGTCCGTAAAAGTATAGCTTTTGTTCTGGGTTGAAATTCAATTACCAAAATAGCAAAACCGTAAATCTGTTGTTCCAGCTGTGACTGGACAAGTTTCATAGTGTCCGTCAAAGGATACATTATTTTCTGGGGTGAAATTCAGTTGCAAAAATAGAAATTCAGTAAATCTGGTGTTCTAGCTGTGGCTGGACAAGTAGTTTAATAGTATCCGTCAAAGGATATATTTTGTTCTGGGGTGAAATTAAATTGCCAAAATAGCAATACCGTAAATCTGGTGTTCCAGCTGTTGCAGGCCATGTGTAAATCTGTCTGTAAAAGGGTATATTACACTCAGCGTGCATCTCCAAATGTATTTCTTTCCGTAAAAGGGTATATTACACAAAGTGTTAAATTACAATTGCTGAAAGCAGAATCCTTTAAATTTGCACGCACTGTTGTGCATCTCAGTGTATTTTTGTCCGTAAAAGGGTATATTACACTCAAGGTGTAAATACAAGTGCTGATAGGGTCATCCTTATTAACTTCACATGCTACCGTGCATCTCCAAGTAAATTTCTTTCCGTTAAAGGGTATATTACAGTAAGTGTTAACATACAGCATAATCCTCTACATTTGCCTACACTGTTTTGCATCTCTAAGTGCAGGGGATTTACCTACATTTTGCTACCTTTTGCAGCCCTCTAGCCCTTTCCTGGGCAATTTTACAGCCTTTTTAGTGCCCAAAAGTTCGGGTTTGACCTCAATGGGGTTCGGGTTCGGGGTGAAGTTCGGGTCGAGTTCGGATCCCAAACCCGAACACGAACTTCCCGAACCAGAACATCCAGGTTTTCGCTCAAGTCTAATTGTAACCAGTTTATGGTGTTACAAGCGCTCACAAATAGTGATGCAACCAGTGTGTGGTGTTGCATTGTTATCGGTGAGATACAATAAGTCAGTGAATAGCTGAGGCAACACTGCTGGACTCGGGACTAGTTTTGTCACTAGCAACAGCGTTCAGGTAGTTTGATAGGGGAAGTGCACGTCCCCCTGTAACTACAAGTTTCACATCATAGCACCATTCCATACATATGGACTGAACTATGCAGGTTTTAACATCTTGTGGGTGCTCACGTAGCATATTTTTGTATGATCATTAAAAGTTAAGTTTTATAAACATTTATATCTGGGTCAAGTTTGGGCATTCAGCCACATGGCATTTTGTTGTTAATTTTTACCTATTTAGGAGATATGGTGTTCATAGAAGATAGCTCCTGTATTCAAGTAGAAAGCTTGGTTCTGTTACCTTATCTGTGTAGTACCTTTGGTTCTGTTACCATATATACATAGTACGCTGGTTTCTGTTACTGCATCTATGCAGTAAGCTTAGTTCAATTACTACATCTATGTAGTAAGCATGGATCTGCTGCTCTATCATTGTGGATTGTATGCATTTTTGTGCACCTGATCTGCTTGCTTTAATTTGTGTTTGTGAGTACAATAAATCACATTGCTGTTTTACTGAATTGTGTGGTGCTTCACTTTCTTGGGCTTTCCTGATATAGGTTTTAATGTGGAGCATGCCTTGAGTAAAGAACATTATATCATCTTCCTCTGTTCAGACCTGACTGTGAAGAACTGTTCTTTGTGGTATCCTATGACTACATAAAAATTCCTGCAAGGGTGGGTTCACACTTGCGTTATGACATTCCGTTATAGGTTCCGTTTATAACGGAATATAATGGAATGCCCAGACAGAATATAAAACGGAAGCCTTTAAAAGGCATTACATTTTGATCCATCACAATAGAAGTCTATGGGCAAGCATAATGGATCCATCTAGTTTCCGTTATGCAGGACAGAATACAAACTCCTGTCAACATTAATGACGTCATCAAGGGCCGCACAAGATTTTACACTAGATCTTCAATCAAGGCAGTGGCTGCCAGCTTTTCACCAGCAAATGGATGAGGTGAGTATAATTAAAAATGTTTTCATTTTACTCTATGAACGCGGCATCTGAGGGCTACAATAACAGATAGCTATGAAATCCTTAAAAATCACAATATAGTGTTATTTAGCAGTTTTTAAACAGTTATTTTACTGAAAAAGGTGGACCAGAGATAAAAAAAAATGCCAATTGAAAATTCAAGTTGAAATTCATTGTTCCACTGATCTTATATCAATGAACTATTATTCACAAAGCTTTTTATTAATATAAACATGGACTAAAATGAGCAGCTGTATTAAAATCAAACTTCTGTTACATCCTCTCATAAAATATTTAAAAGCCTTCAAAATAAAATAGAAACAAATAAACAATCTAGAATAGTTTTGTTGCTCTTCGTATGCAAATTTTATTGTACTTTATTTTTTCTTGATACTTTTTTTAATGCTGCACTACTTCCAGGGGTTCAACAAAATAAATTATAACTCACAATGATCTTGATCATAAATTTGTTTTAACCATGCATGTAACTGATTCACTCCAGCAGCTCCAGACACAGAAAGTTGACTCTACAAATCATTTTAAAATTAATCTAATCTTTTAGTCGTGTCATTTAACATAAAGCAAGATAGAGAGACAATTCATATATATTATGCATATTAACATCATAAAAGAGAAAAAAAATATCTCCAACAAAATCATTTAATTAAGTTTATTACTATGCTGACTTCCATTGTTCTGATAAAATCTTACTTGTAGAAGCAGTAATATAAAACAATGGCATATGCTCAAAGTCAAGAGCAATAAATGCACTAATAAATAAAGACATGATCATTAATTAGCCCCATTCTTGCCTTCTGTGACAGTAAACCAAAAATAGTGGAAAGGAAAGCAGTTTTAAAGCTTTTAACTTAGGGCTCATGCACACAGCCATCGCCACGCCGTGGCCATATTGCGGCCTGCATACGGCGGTTCCAAAATACACGAGGCACTGGCCATGTGCATCCCGCATCAAGGATGTGGACCCATTCACTAGAATGGATCCACAAACCCGGAGATGCGGAACGGAAGCACGGATTGAAACCCCTCGGAAGCACTACGGAGTGCTTCCGTGGTGTTTCTGGCCGTGCTTCCGCACCACAAAAAATAGAACATGTGCTATTTTTTTGCGGTGCAGACGGATCAAGGACCCATTCAGGTCCCGATCCATCCCTGCCGCCGCACAAACATTGCCAGTGCATTGGGGACCACAAATTGCGGTCCCCCATTGCACTGAACAGCTGCACAACGACCGTGTGCATGAGCCCTTATAGTCAGGAAACTTGCACATTGCAGTAGCTGAGGATAAGTGACACCAATGGAATAACCTACAATGAAGTAAATATATTTGAAAATTCCACATACAGCATCCTCCTCAGCACCAGGACTGTTTTGTTTGTCTAAGCAGACATGAGATATAATTTTATTGTTAGACTAGATTCTAATATAGCAGAATTGTTGGTTAAATAATCACTGTAATTTAAAGAAGAGCAGCACAGTGTACAAGAATTTGGGTCTAACAACTCCATTTATCACAAATGCATAGTCCAGATACACTATGAATTTTCATATTTTATCTAGAGATGAGCAAATCGAATCAGATGAAGTGGAATTCTATCCAAATTTTAGGAAAAATTATTTGCAGTAAAAGCGTTTAGTTGCCTATTTCATTACAAAAAGAAAAATATATATGCAGTTCACTTCTGCAGTTATTTGGGGTTAAAAGCATTTAGTGACATATTGCTGTACTACCAGAAAAATATATACACAGTTAACTGTTGCCGTTATTTGCGGTAAAAGCATATAGTGGCCTACTTCATTACAAAAAGAAAAATATATACACAGTTCACTTCTGCAGCTATATCTGCTAAGAGCGTTTAGTGACGTATTTCTGTACTACAAGAAAAATATATATGCAGTTCACTGTTGCCCTTATTTGCGGTAAAAGCGTTTAGTGGTCTATTTCATTGTGTTTTACCATTCCAATTTTTAAATGTGCCCCTCTCCGCATCTGTTCACACATAGAGCAGTGTCCACACCTAAAGTTACCTTCAGGAACGCAGCGTTCAAGCCAATTTTTATTCTTAACATTGGATCTGTGAACAGATGCGGCGAGGGGCACATTTAAAAATTGGAATGGTAAAACAGAGTAAGGGACTTCATTAATTGTAGGTCCACCTTTGTAGTCTATGCTCTTTTCTGCCCCTGCGGCCAATATTATATCGGCAAAACCTTCAGACCCCTCTTTGTACGTTTTAGAGAGCACAGAGATAGCCTGAAGACAGGGGTTGGAGCCACCAGATTAATACAGCACATGAAAGAAACGCATCAGAACCGCGAGGACCTTCTACAGTTTGCGGGTCTAGAAATAGTGAAATTACCACCACGTGGTGGAGACAGAAAAAGGCTTCTTTTACAGAGAGAAGCATTATGGATCATCAAGACAGAAGCGATGGGACCATTAGGTTTTAATGATAGGAATGATTTATCTGTTTTTGTTTAATGCATTGTAATTTCTGTCTTTCTGGAGTATGGAATGAGTTAATACCTTGTTCCTCTATGTGACGTGGTAAGGGGGATGGCTTGACCTGACGTTTTTAGGGCGGCCACCCACTTCCAGAGAATGAAAGGCATGATGAAGCGCGTTTAGCGCGAAACGGCTGTCCCTACAGTGATTTATGTGCACAGACCTGCCTGTACTCTATTTTAAGAAGTATAACAAATTGGATGTTTTACTTTGGAATTGGTGAGTGCCGCTGTCTCTACTTATCTCTATCAAGACTGCAACTGCGTCTGTTTCCGCAGAGCACCACCGCATCCATCTACTGAACCGCACCATTTGTTTCTTTATCTGAATTCCGCATGATTGGTCAGGTGTAGCAGTGTCGGCAGCGCTTCCTTCTCCTGTTTGTTTGTATAAAAATATATTAGTTGCTTTTATTTAGGGGTGTTTTAATTTGCTTTTAATTTATTTTGCTCATATAAAAAGTATGTCTGACAGAAGTGCCAAGCCATGCAGAGGAGTGGCAGAGGCCTAAATGTTTCTGGCGCAGGCAGAGGTCGCAACAGAGTAATGAGCCGTGGCAGCAGGAGTCAAGGCGAGAGGCCTGAGCTCCCGATGTCATCTAGCGGTCGTGTCTTGACCAGCAAACCAGCGGCTCTTGATTGGTTAACTCAGTCATCCAGTTCATCCCAAGTGACATCACCTCCCCCCAGCCAACAGTCGGTGGGTTTGTCAGACACAACCCTTAGTTGGCATGGCCCGGGAGAAGGCCCTGTGCCCTCACCTGTCCTCAACCTGCCTCTGTCCTTTTCTGTTCCTTCACCACGAGAAGCAGTATATGCTGTCAGTTCCACTTTTCAGCCAGGAAGAGCTACTAGAGGACAGTCAGCAGCTACTGCCCTGCCAAGATTTGGAGGAGACATCCGCCACTTCCTCCGCTAGGAGGGCAAGAAGTGATGAGGAGAGTGGCTTGGGTGGTGGTGTTGCGAGTGGTCAGGCTCCTGACACAAAGGCAGTTGAGAAGGACATCAGTGACGTGCAGACACTACTCAATGATGATGAAGCCGATTGCACTTGGGAGCCGGGTGCAGAAGGGGATTCATCATCAGGAGAAGAGGTTGGCAGCTTGCCCGTGAGGCAGCGGCCGAGCCAGCAAGGTAGTAGCATGGTGGGAGTCAGCAGGGTGGCAGCAATGGGAGGTCGGGAGCCAAAAGTGCCCTGGGGTAGACTACATGCTTCGCAGCAGCCTACCTGCCTGGGAAGTAGTGGTGCAGTGGTTCACGGAGGCAGCGGCGGTAGCAGTCAGTGTGGACTGTTGGGGGTAAAATCACCTACTCGGCTAAGTGGCAGTTTTTTTTCAAAGCGCCAGAGGCGGTGAACGTGGCCATATGTTGAATCTGTGGGCAGAAGGTGAAGATGGTAAGGGTGCAATGTTGGCACTACACCCCTGCATCAACATACAGTATGCAGCATCACCATCAAGTGGCCTGGGAGAACCATGGCTCTGATGTGGTGGTCCAGCCTGCCAAAGCTACCTCTACATCACTCAGTGGCATGCACCTAGTTTCAGCCAGTCAAGGCTCCACCACCTCAGCCAAAGGGAGCTGTCTGTCAATCCCATCTTCTACTGGTCCAGATGCCCCTGCTCCTACTCCTCATCAGTCATTCCGTCAGCAATCGATCACCGAAGCGATTGCCAAGAGACAGCGGTATGCGTGCACACAATCAACAGCGTAGAAGCTGAACGTACTCCTGTCCAAGTTGCTGGTGCTTCAGTCCCTCCCGTTCCAAGTGATGGACTCTGCACCTTTCAGAGAACTGATGGCTTGTGCTGAGCCAAGGTGAAGAGACTCAGGCTTCATTTGTTTGCAAAAAAGGGAGTACCAGCCCTGCACATACTTAGAACAGAAGGTGAGCTTGTCCTTGAGCCTGTCGGTGTCTGCCGAAGTGCATGGCAGCCTGAGTCTACAGGCGCTGAAGTAGCTTTCTTCACCCTCATAGTGAAGAAACTACTCACCGTCACCAGCAGCAGCAGCAGGTCGACCTAGAGCAGTACCTGTACCAACAGGTGGTGGCATACTTGGACAGCAACCTGCAACCCCGCATTGCCAAACTGGATTTATGTCCAGCCCGGCGAGTAGTGTGGCATTAGAGCGGGTGTTTAGTGCGGCGGGGCCATAGTTACCCCAATGAGAACTCGCCTGTCCACCTAAAATGTGGAGAGTGACCTTTATCAAGATGAATCAGGTGTGGATCAGCTAGAATTTCCACCCACCAATTCCTGGTGCATTTGATTAGATCATCCATGCCGCCTCACCCAATCCTTGACTGACCGGTTTCTTCTGGCTACTTGCCTCACCTACTACTCTGATGCTGCCACCCTCCTTATGCCACACATCTGATGCCAAGTGTTCCTTCTTTCACCCACCTTTGTCAGCGGGTACTGATATTGCCACCCACAGAACCACTTTGTCACCAGGTCACTTTGTTGTATCCTGATGCTGCTGCTGCCATCACCACATTATTTCACCTTGCCACTCTGTGGTATCCTGATCCTGCTGCTGCTGCTGCCATCTCAACACTATGTTACCTTGCAACTCTGTGGTATCCTGATGCTGCTGCCACCTCCAGACTCGGTCATTTTGCCACTCAGTGGCCTCCTGATTCTGCTGCCACCGCCAGACTCTTTCATTGTGCCGCTCTGTAGTCTACTCATGCTGCTGCCACCTCCACACTTGGTCATTGTGCCACTCTTTGGCCTCCTCCTGATGCTGCTGCCACCACCTCCAGACTCGGTCATTGTGCCACTCTGTGGCCTACTCATGTTGTTGCCACCTCCAGACTTTGCTATTGTGCCGCCCTGTGGTCTCCTCATGCAGCTGCCATCTCCAGACTGTCATTGTGCAGCTTTGTGGTCTTCTCATACTGCTTCCACCTCCATAATCGGTCATTGTGCCACTCTGTGGCCTCCTCATGCTGTTCTCACCCTCCCAACTTCATGACTGGTCCACTATTGTGGCTTTTGGCCTGGCCATTTTGACCTATTCTCTATAAAATAATATTGCTTGTACCACATGGTGAACAACGTAAAAAATAAAAATAAATAATAGTTCCCCAAAATCATACCAATCTAGACTACAGCTCATCCTGCTAAAAACAAGCCCTCACACAGATGTTTCAATGGAAAAATATAAAAATGATAGATCATAGAATATATACAAACACAGAAATGCAACAGCACTCTGCAACCAGCACTCTGCCCTGCTTCTATGCTAGAAGTTAACAGAGGCGTCAGTGTACATTTTGATGGTCTCTATGAGTGGTCCTAACGCTAAATCCTTCCTGTTATGGGCCATGACAGCCACATAAAATCCAGGGAGTGCGGGCTCAGCATGCATGCTGGATCCACCTTGCTTATTAACCCTTTTTGGTGCCATAACATCCTCCATTAGATCCAGGGATGCAGGTACCAACATGCATGCTGAGCCCACTATGTACTCCTCCTGGAGCCAAATTGCTACTAGTAGGTACTAGTGTTGGGCGCGAATATTCGCGATGCGAATATTTCGTGTGAATATCGCATATTCGCGATTTCGCGATTTTTTCGAATATCATGCCATAAATTCGATATTGCGAATATTCGCGTTGGTTAAATTAGATGATACACAATAAGTTCAAGAACTTCAGTTCACTTGTGTTGATAAATGAGTTTGAGTGACTCTGAGTTACATTCATTTAAGGTGTTGTTTTACATCAAGGCTCTTTTTCAAAGCCATAGCCAAAATCCTGCCTTTTTTGCGATTTTCCGTAATGCGATTTTTTTGACAGCGATGCGAATATCTAACACTTGCTGACATGCCTGCGCATTGACTTGAAAATTGAAATATTGCCTTTATGCGATTTTTCCGTAATGCGATTTTTTTTAAGCGATGCGATTTCTTTCACACGTGCTATTCTTCCTGCGCATTGATTGACTTGACCATCCCGGCCATAAAAGTTAAAGTGTTTTTGCGATTTTTTTGCCATGCGATTATCCGCGATTTTATAAAAAAAAAGATGGCGATTAAATGATGACTAATACGAATATTCGAATTTGCGGATATATCGCGAATATTTTACGAAATATTCGCGAAATATCGCAAATTCGAATATGGGCATATTCGATCATCACTAGTAGGTACCAGTGGCGTAACAAGAGTTCTATGGGCCCCAGGGCAAACTTTGAATTGGGGCCCCCCCACCCCAAACAGACGCCCACCCACCCCAAGCAGCCGCCCACCCACGTTGTGAAAGTGTTGTAGTCGATTATTGAATAGAAGGAGGTAATATTGTCTGAAATTAGGGTCGTATGGATCATCAGTGGGCAGCAATAATTTATTACGCCACACTGATCATCCATCCATCCGCCCCACCCTGATTTCAGACAATAGCATTGGCAATAATAATGTCAGGGAGTGGGCGGATGGATGGATCATCAGTGGACGGTAATGTCTGAAATCAGGGTCGGGTGGGGCGGATGGATCATCAGTGGACAGCAATACTTTATTACCGTCCACTGATGATCCATCCATCCGCCCACCCCTGCCCTGATTGCAGACAATGGCAATAATAATGTCTGAATTCAGGGTGCGGGTGGGGCGGATGGATGGATGGATTGATGGATCATCAGTGGACTGTAATAATGTCTGAAATCAGGGCCGGGGTGGGGCGGATGGATGGATCATCAGTGGACTGGACAATAACAATGTCTGAAATCAGGGTGTGGGTGGGGCATCAGTGGACAGCAATAATTTATTACCGTCCACACTGATGATCTATCCACCCCACCCGCACTCCTGATTTCAGACATTATTACCGCCTACTAAGTGATCATCCATCCATCCATTTGGCACAGAATCAGATCCATTATTCCACAAGAATCTACCCTATTCCACAAGTATGTGGATTGTGCGTGTCCCAAAATTCATAATATAAAAATGACATTACTAATGCTACCTACTAGTAGTCCTGGCCAGGCAGATGGAGCAGTAGTATGGATTCGGTCCGATGACGGTGACCACGTGCGCCCTAATCCTCAGCCTGACTGAATCTGACGTGACCCCAGGGCCTCTTTTAAATTGGCTGGTGGCGGGCTCTTGCTGCGCCTGCGTCGGGAGAGACCAGGCAGTCAGTGTATGAGAGGGCCGGGCCCTGCATCCTTAGCTGTCCTGGTCATGTGGGCTTCTAGGGGTGTGTGTGTCTTTGTAGACGAGGGAGGGCCCGTCATGCCACTGTAGCTTGGAGGGAGGGGAGTGGAGAAACAGCCGCCGGCAGCTGGCTGAACCGTGGTCCGCGACACACAGATCAGCACTGCAGCACTCACAGCAGGTGAATCAAGCAGGCTGCAGCTGCTGTGCTGACTAGTGTCGTGCCGCAGACAGCATAGACTCCAGACCAGTCCAGTCCAGCTGCACATTTGTCTCATGCTGCCGCAGTGCCGCTGAAGAAGGGGTGGGGACTGGGAGTGACTCCACTGAAGTGAGTGACAAGGGGACAGGGGAGGGGAGGGGACTCGGGCCGGGAGCATAGTTTGTAGTAGTGTAGGGGAGGAGCTGGCCAGCGTACATGTTGCAAAGCTCTGAATCGCCTCCCTCTCTCGCCCGCCCGACCCGCTTATAGACTCTATGGAAAATGAATGCTTACAGCATGGCCTGCACCTGGATTAAGTTAACTCCGCTCTGCCGCAGGGCCCGCCTGCCGCAGCGGGCCCCCTCCCCCGCCGGGCCCGGTCGCGGTCGCACACTCTGCGACCGCGATCATTACGCCCCTGGTAGGTACTATAAGTGCTAGTTCAGTTTTATACTTACTGATTAAAACCAGCCTCTAGGGCCCGCACTCCCTGAATTTTATGCGACTGTCATGGCCCATAACAGGTAGGATTTAAAGCTAGGGGCAGTCAGAGGCAGTCTTGGCACGGCGAGTGGCTTATTACTTTTTGATCAAAATGTACACTGACGCCTCTGTTAACTTCTAGCATAGAGGCAGGGCAGAGTGCTGGTTGCAGAGTGCTGTTGCATTTCTGTGTTTGTATGTATATTTTTCCATGGCTACGTGCACCTGCATACAGGGACGTGCTGACTGACCCCCTTTTTTTGTGTGCAGATCATAGAATATAGTAACGCAAAAAAGATTTTTTAATTATAATGCAAAAGTTGTAAAAAAACTATATAAATTTGCGATCAAGTGTACTGACCCTAAGAATAAATTATTATATTATTCACCCCCTCAAGAAGGCCGCACTACTGCCGAATGCGGTACCAAAAAGAGGTTGCAACAAAGTATGTGGGTGAAGCATATCACTCCTGATGAGGATACAAAATATCCAGAAACATGTTGAACAATATTGTAGCTTTATACTTAAAGCCATAGTAAAACGGCACAGTTTATAGATAAGATAGAGGCTAATACTTTGAATGTGTGTTGCTCTAAGTCTTGAGCGCACATTGATAGGATAGTTGGAGGCACGCCGTTATGCAGGTGGGGTGTCGGCATTTTGAGCACTATCCTTGGATTAGCCTCCATGGCTTAATCATGTACTTTTGGACAAGAATATAAGCCTCTTCCGATGTCAGGGATTTTAAGGCATTGATCCTTGTTCATTATGACCATGGTCCTTGGATGCTTGATCATTTTCTCCATATGACTAGCAATGGAACGCCCACTGTTGAGGGGATATGAGGTATCAGGCATTACAAGGGTCTTTAAATATAGTTTTTGCATCTGATAGGGGTCTCTTCACACATTTTAATTTAGATTACCTAATAAAGATTTATTATTTTCTTTTAGTGTCTACAAATCAATCTGTGATTTACATCCCGTTAAGTTGAACTTAAAAAAACATTGAGAGAATTGCTATTTGGGATCAAAAGTGATCACAATTACATTTGTAACTCACCCCACAGATAACAAACATTTATACAGCTTCACTAACAGAAAAAATAAAAATATGGCTCTTAGAATATAGAGGCACAAATTACAAAATATTTTTTTTCTTGAAGTGATTTTATGGTTTAAAAGTAATAAAACATAAAAAACTACATAAATTTGACATTATTGTAATCCTATAAATAAGCATAATAAATATCCCACACATTAACCCAATGAAAAATAAAAGGGTTTAAAGAATACGTGTAACTTTAACTGACATGCATGTTTCAGCAACTACATGCATCAAACTACATTATCTTGAAATAAACTTCATTTTGTAGCATATGAATGTGACCCTGGTATAAAATGTTTACCTGAATTCACCTTCTAACTATTTCATACCATTGCATACAGTAACTGCTCAGGGTACAGATTAAAAGACGCACCTAGGATATAGAGGAGGAAAATAAGAAAAACAATACTTTTCATCAGACCTCAGATGAGACCCTAATCAGACTACTAGGCTCCATCAGACCCTCATTCCTTCCTTCTTAGACCTCAGATCAGACCCCCAAGCTCCATCAGACCTCAGATCAGACTCCCATCGCACCTCTGTATCAGAACCCCATTCCTCCTCAGATCAGACACCTATCAGACCCTCATTCCTCCTCAGACCTTAGATCAGACCCCTATCAGACACCCAAGCTCCATTAGACCCCGATCAGACCTTTGTATTCCCCAAGCACGATCAGACAAAAAAAAAAAACTTACCGCTCCTACTCCACATCACGCTCTTCCTGCACTCATTGTTCTTCTTCTAGGCCCTGCACTGCACTGTGACCTGACATGGGACAGCATCAGGCCATAGTGCATGCCTACATGCACTATGTCCTGACACTGTACAGCTTTTCACTCACCGCTATCCGTGCCTTTTGTAAACTGACGACTGCTTTCATACTTGAAGCTGTTGTTAGCACCCCCCCCCCCCCTTGTGTCTTATAATGCAAAAAATATGGCATGTAAAAGGATTCTTTTAAGGAACTTTCTAGTGGATTGGAAGGAATTTGGTCCAGAGGAGAGCTGTTGGGAGCCTGCTGAGAACATCAATGCACTAGCTTTTCTCAGAGAATTCTTTAATCTTCACAAATGAAGGAAGAGGGGGGGCTACTATGATACCAGAAGTGCATGCCCACTGACAATTCCACTCTCTCTGTCAGCACAGCCAATCGAATACTCACCATTCCTGCCGCTTCCTTTAGATTGTGTTCTCCTGCAGGCCCTCCCTACCTGCTTCCTGCACCACACACCCTTGGGGCGTGCGTTCTCCCTGGCTCTTAAAGGATCAACACGCTAAAGGCTAATCTGACCCCATCCAGCATTCCCTGGGGTGTATAGGTTGCAATACTCTGTAGGAAGGTCCCTTAACAATAGCTTTCCAGCTTGTCTAATCTTGTGAAGGTGTGCCATAGTACTGTTCTGACCTTCTACGGTATGCTTGACCTCTGCATGTTTACCAAATTGACCTTGTGCTCCCTGTCCTGACCCTAGACTGATCTCCATTTTGACCCTGTGCTGGATGGATGCTCCAAGCTATTGCTTGACTACCTTACTGCTCACACTTGTCCTGTTTTGACCTTAGCTTGTCAACTGATCAGGCTTTTGCCGGTCCTCTTGGTGCCACACACCAGGGCTTCTTGATCTGCCTAGGTCTGTAGCCTCTGAACTGAGATTAGTCCTAGAAGTAACAGCTTGGTGGTCCCTGCTGCAAAGTCCTGCTCCTCATATTGGGATGAAAGGGTAAAAGCCACAGGTTCATCTTGTCAACACCCTTAACAATAACCACAAGATTAATCATTCAGTAGTTATTACAGTATGAACTCTTCTGGAAGGATATCCAGAACAATGTCCTCCAAAGTTAGGACTGACTGATGGATGAGATGCAGGAGGCATAAGGTACAAAAGTGGAGCTGAGTGGATGTGCTAGCAGTGTAGTCAAGGGTCAATATCGGAAAGGAAGATTGAGATGGGCAGAATTACCTGAAAAATTCCTGTCACAAAATCTGAGGATCAGAAATATTGTAGGCTAGGGATTGATAGTACTAGACAGCAACTTTAGGCCATGTTAGTTGCCATAGTGACTGTCAAAGTTTCTGAGATTGCTTCTGGAGGGTAGCATAGAGGCATCAAGACCCAGAGGAAAAAGGAAGTTGGCAGCAGGGAGAAGGAATCCCAATGCTGCTTTGTGGAGAGGCAAGTAACATTCTTATAATGATGCAGTTTTCTTATCTGGCAAGAACTAGAGAGCTAGCTGTATAAAAGCTATTAAGCCAACTTGCCAATATCTTACATGAAAGTTATAAGTTATTGGATCCTTACAATAAGGAGTTATAGTGAATGGCTCACTTAAAGCAAAGATAAAATGTTAACTGTTGCTGTCGGTATAACAAGACCTGTTTCTTTTATTTGCTATATCATTCTTAGCAAAATCGTAGCCCTGCTTCTAAATGTCTTAGTGGTGTTTATGTCAAAAAGCATTGGTCACTCTGGCCGCTAATTTGTGTTCATGTTGTTCCTTGACTTAAACCATTCCTCAGAGCTGAAAGGAAACTCAGATTTGCAATTCAGGTTTCTATTCTTGGTTTGCTGGATGGATTCCCAGCTATAGAAAAAAGTGAAGAAAATAAAACTGCTCAAACTGCTTTTTTACTCTCTTTGCAGGTGCTCTATGCACAAACTCTGCTTGTCCTGCAAAATACTTATGGATCATTAAAACACATGCTCTATCAAACAATACTTAGATTGACCCCCTGTCTCTAACTCAAGTTTGAATACACATATTGTACAGTTTTATGGATTTGAATGGGCAATTGTCAGCATATTGTTGAAATGTTGAGATTGCAAAAATAGATTCTTTTGGAAATGTCACCATTGATTTGCTTTGTCTGAAAGGGATTTTGTACTAATTGTAAATGGTATTCAGGGAACATTTAGTGCTCACACTTTTCAATACCCTTTCTGTGAAACATTGATGCTGAAATCTGAGAAAAGGGATGAGAGGGAACGGAGACTCTCCTCAGTGGTATCTGTTTTTGACTGCAGAACTACTGGTGTAAAACCACCAAAAATGTATTAAAGATGGCAAATCCTGCAAGACTAGCTGAATTGAGAATCATATGTGCATGAGGACAGACAGTAGATGCCAGCAGAAAGAAGGGTGTGTCCAGTTCATTAATAGCTGTATTAGGCCCCTTTCACACGGGCGAGTTTTCCGCGCGGGTGCAATGCGTGAGGAGGACGCATTGCACCCGCACTGAATCCTGACCCATTCAGTTCTATGGGGCTGTGCACATGAGCGGTGATTTTCACGCATCACTTTTGCGTTGCGTGAAAATCGCAGCATGTTCTATATTCTGCGATTTTCACGCAACGCAGGCCCCATAGAAGTGAATGGGGATGCGGGAAAATCGCAATCATCCGCAATCATGTGCGGATGCGTTAGCGATTTTCCCGCATGGTTGCTAGGGATACGATCGGGATGGGGACCCGATCGTTATTATTTTCTTTATAACATAGTTATAAGGAAAATAATCGCATTCTAATACAGAATGCAATGCTCGGTTTAGGTTATAATAAAGAGTTAACATTCTCCATTGCAGCGCAGAACGTCGTCTCAGCTTGCTGCTTAGCTTGTGACGCCACAGGTCACATGGTCCATCATTGAAGCATTTGAGTGGACCATGTGATCCATGTGATCCTTAGACATCACGGCAGGTCCTTCATCGAACATCTGTTGTTCGATGAAGGACCTGCCGTGATGTCACAGGATCACATGGGTCACATGGTCCACTCAAATGCTTCTATGATTGGACCATGTGACCCTGTGACGTCACCACAGGTCCTCAAGCAGCCAAACTATCAAGAGAGACGACGTTCTGGGGCTCTGCTGCATAATGGGAGAAGGTAAGTTAACTCTTTATTATTTTTAACCCTTTAAAGCCCGGGAACATTGCATTCTGTAATTAGAATGCGATTATTTTCCCTTATAACTATGTTATAAAGGAAAATAATTACACATACAGAATACTCATCCCGAAACCAGACTTCAGTGATGAAGTCTGACTCGGTCTGGGTACCAAGCATGCGGATTTTTTCACGCGCGTGCTCAACGCACTACAAACGTTAGCACACGCGCGGAAAAATCGCGGCGATTCCCGCAACGCACCCGCATCTTATCCGGGCGTCAAACATGACGCCCGTGTGCAAGAGGCCTTACACTTGCAGATATTTCAGCTGATAATCGCTAATAAGCGTTTAGCTGAACGCTCATTAGCGATCATCTTGCAGTGTAATACTGCCGGATTGTCTGATAAATGAGCAAACGATGGAGGAGATTACTGGATTTAATAGCAATGGTCTTCTCCGCTAGCTAGCAAGCGATTACTGGGAGGGAACGCTTCCTTCCCGACAATCGCTTGCTGATCTGTCTGTCTAATTCAGGCTTCAGGGTGACCTCACATGTGGCAGAAAATCAACAGGTGCAGGTTTCTACATAGTTGCAGATTTTATAGCAGATTTCCTGTATGAAAATTTCTCAATTTATTCAAATGGAAAATTGATTCTGCAGTAGAAAACGCTGCTGAAAAATGTGCAAAAAAATCCAAACAAATTTTGTTGCAGATTTTTCTGCAGCATTTTCCACTGCAGAATCAATTTCACATTAAATCGAATGGACATATTCTCATACAAGAAATGCACAACACAACACAACATTATTTACATTAGAGATGAGTGAATCATATCAGAAGAAGTGGAATTTGATCAGAATTTCAGGTTCGGGTTCGTACCGAATTTAGGGGTGTTCACGACACAGACCCGGACACTTTCAAAAAAGTTTGGGTCCGTTCGGTGATTTTTTATTTTTTCTTCCCACTTTCTGAAGGGCTGCACAGCAGCCAATCAGCTAGCGTTTTACTTCTTGCCCTAAGAAGTAGAGATGAGCGAACTTTAAAAAATAGTTTGGCGTTCGGGTTGTGGTAATCGCTGCATCCCGTTATGGATTCCACTACCGCGGACTATCCCAGCATATGGAATCCATAAGGGGCGGCTTCCACGAACATAAACTGTTGAAAAGCCGAAGGACCTGGGGTGACGTCACCGCCATGTGATCAGTGCAGGGGGCGTGGCTCAGCATGGGATCAAATCATGTGACCCAGCCTCTGTTTAAGCTGGAGTCACGTAGCGCCGCATGTCACTCTGCTCTGATTAGTGTAGGGATAGGATGCAGCTGCTGTGAGGGCGAGATTAGGCAGGGAAAACTCAGCAAAAACACATAATGAAGTGATCGATCTACAGCTGTGAATCATTCAACTTCTGCTAGTTAATGGCTCACTGGTTTTTAGACTGCACATAGCTTTTTTTTTAGACTTTTTTCTGGGGTGATCGGTGGCCATTAGTGATGTCGCGAACATAAAATTTTCAGTTCGCGAACAGCGAACGCGTACTTCCTCAAATGTTCGCGAACAGGCGAACCGGGCGAACCGCCATAGACTTCAATAGACAGGCGAATTTTAAAAACCAAAGGGACTCTTTCTGGCCACAATAGTGATGGAAAAGTTGTTTCAAGGGGACTAACACCTGGACTGTGGCATGCCGGAGGGGGATCCATAGCAAAACTCCCATGGAAAATTACGTAGTGGACGCAGAGTCGGGTTTTAATCCATAAAGGGCATAAATCAACTAACATTCCTAAATTGTTTGGAATAACATGCTTTAAAACATCCAGTGTGTGTATACGATCAGGTATGATGTTGTATCGATCAGGTAGTGTAAGGGTTACGCCCGATTCTCAGACATTGACATACCAAACTCCTCTTTAATGCACCGCAAACAGTCCATTTGCACAACCGCAAACTCCCCATTTGCACAAGGTTGGATACCAAGCTAGCCACGTCCCGGTGATGTCATTGAAGGTTTCTTCCTCCACCCAGCCACGTACAACACCAAGGGTCCCCGAAAGGTCAATTGAATTGATTTTTCGAACGGGAGATGGTTAAAAACGCTGGCTCCCTCCCCTTTGTTTTAATCCACGGTCACTGCTTCTGCGCCGTGCAATTTACTCTCACACCCGATATGAGTGGTATTTTCTGTAGTACTATTCTCATCAGTTTAATCCTCTAACGTCCCCAATCTGGGGGCCATTTATTGAATAGATTTTTCGAACGGGGAGATGGTTAAAAACGCTGGCTCCCTCCACTCTGTTTTAATCCACGGTCACTGCGTCTGCGCCGTGCAATTTACTGTCACACCCGATATGAGTGGTATTTTCTGTAGTACTATTCTCATCAGTTTAATCCCTCTAACGTCCCCAAACTGGGGGCCATTTATTGAATAGATTTTTCGAACGGGGAGATGGTTAAAAAAACGCTGGCTCCCTCCACTCTGTTTTAAACCACGGTCACTGCGTCTGCGCCGTGCAATTTACTGTCACACCCGATATGAGTGGTATTTTCTGTAGTACTATTCTCATCAGTTTTATCCCTGTTACATCCCATATCAGGGATTGCCTTTTGTGAAAAAAAATTTAGGCCTGGTACCTTCGACTGCCTTCACAGTGACAGACCAAACTCTCATACACCAAGCTGAATTGATTTCAGGAACCGGGAGATGGAAAAAGCAGCTTGGTCGGTCCTCATACTCCCAAATTGAGGCACTGCACGTGCACAGAGCAATGTGCTGTGACACCCTATATGAGTGGTGTCTTAACTAGTACTATTCCTATCAGCGGCGGGCGGGTGCGTGGTAACTTGAGAGCAGGTGACCAAAGCCGAGCTGGAGGAAGATGGTGCGTCAAGGATCTTAGCGGAAGCTGTTGAAGATTGGGTGTCCTGTCTAAGCCAGTCAACTACGTCCTCAGAATTTTTCGGGTTCAGGGTACGTGGCCTCTGAACACTAGGCATTATTCCAGAGAAAGTGGAAATCACAGCACCACGACCACGACGGCCCCTGCGGGGTGGCCTGCCTCTGCATGTCATTTTTTTTTCGATAAGTGGTACTGTGCTACCCTGTATCAGTGGTGGGCACTGGCAGTGGGCACACTACAGTCTGTGGAAGTGGGCCTGACACACACTGGCAGCAGGCAAGCAACTGAAATTAGACTACTGTGTAAAAATTAAATGCCTTATTTATCGTCAAGCTACTCTGCCACCCGGTATCAGTGGTTGGCACTGGCAGTGGGCACACTACAGTCTGTGGAGGTGGGCCTGACACACACTGGCAGGAGGCAAGCAACTGAAATTAGACTAATGTGTAAAAATTAAATGCCTTTTTTTATGCAAAGTCCTGTTCCAGCCGGTATGAGTAGTGGGCACTGGCAGTGGGCACACTACAGTCACTGGAAGTCAGCCTGACACACACTGGCAGGCAACTAACCTTAGATTAAAGTGTAAAAATTAAATGCCTTTTTTGATGCAAAGTCCTGTGCCACACGGGATGACAGGGGTGGGCACTGGCAGTGGGCACACTACAGTCAGTGGAAGTCGGCCTGACACACACTAGCAGCAGGCAAGCAGCTGAAATTACACTAAAGTGTAAAAATTAAATGCCTATTTTGATGCAAAGTCCTCTGCCAGCCGGTATGAGTGGTAGGCACTGGCAGTGGGCACACTACAGTCACTGGAAGTCAGCCTGACACACACTGGCAGGCAACTAACCTTAGATTAAAGTGTAAAAATTAAATGCCTTTTTTGATGCAAAGTCCTGTGCCACACGGGATGACAGGGGTGGGCACTGGCAGTGGGCACACTAGTCAGTGAAGTCAGCCTGACACACACTGGCAGGCAACTGAACCTTACATTAAAGTGTAAAATTAAATGCCTTTTTTGATGCAAAGTCCTGTACCACACGGGATGACAGGGGTGGGCACTGGCAGTGGGCACACTACAGTCAGTGGAAGTCAGCCTGACACACACTGGCAGGCAACTAACCTTAGATTAAAGTGTAAAAATTAAATGCCTTTTTTGATGCAAAGTCCTGTGCCACACGGGATGACAGGGGTGGGCACTGGCAGTGGGCACACTACAGTCAGTGGAAGTCGGCCTGACACACACTAGCAGCAGGCAAGCAGCTGAAATTACACTAAAGTGTAAAAATTAAATGCCTATTTTGATGCAAAGTCCTCTGCCAGCCGGTATGAGTGGTAGGCACTGGCAGTGGGCACACTACAGTCACTGGAAGTCAGCCTGACACACACTGGCAGGCAACTAACCTTAGATTAAAGTGTAAAAATTAAATGCCTTTTTTGATGCAAAGTCCTGTGCCACACGGGATGACAGGGGTGGGCACTGGCAGTGGGCACACTACAGTCAGTGGAAGTCGGCCTGACACACACTAGCAGCAGGCAAGCAGCTGAAATTACACTAAAGTGTAAAAATTAAATGCCTATTTTGATGCAAAGTCCTCTGCCAGCCGGTATGAGTGGTAGGCACTGGCAGTGGGCACACTACAGTCACTGGAAGTCAGCCTGACACACACTGGCAGGCAACTAACCTTAGATTAAAGTGTAAAAATTAAATGCCTTTTTTGATGCAAAGTCCTGTGCCACACGGGATGACAGGGGTGGGCACTGGCAGTGGGCACACTACAGTCAGTGGAAGTCAGCCTGACACACACTGGCAGGCAACTAACCTTAGATTAAAGTGTAAAAATTAAATGCCTTTTTTGATGCAAAGTCCTGTACCACACGGGATGACAGGGGTGGGCACTGGCAGTGGGCACACTACAGTCTGTGGGCCTGCAGCTCCTCACACACAGGCAGGCCATGCAACTGCAATATGCATATAAAGGAAAAAAAAGCAGACTAATGTTGCAGCCCTAAAAGGGCTTTTTGGGGTGCTGTCAGGACGCTGTCCTTACAGCAGAGATCAGATGAGTCTTTCAGGACTGGAGTGGACACTGAATTCACTAGCCTAGCTATCGATTTCCCAATTAAATCAGCAGCAACTACACTCTCCCTCCTCTCACTAAAACTGCAGCTTCAGAATGAATCTAAAATGGATGCTGTTCAGGAGATGGGAGGGTCTGGGAGGGAGGGTATGCTGCTGATTGGCTGGAATGTGTTTGCTGACTGTGAGGTACAGGGTCAAAGTTTGCCCAATGATGATGTATAGGGGGCGGACTGAACATCGCATATGTTCGCCCGGCAGAGGCGAACGCAAACAAGCTATGTTCGCCGGGAACTGTTCGCCGGCGAATAGTTCGGGCCATCTCTAGTGGCCATTTTGTGTCTTGTGGTGCACCAGCACAAGCTGCCACCAAGTCATCAATCCATCAATACTAGTTTTTTTTTTTTTTTTTGCTATATCCTACATCAGGGGCTTGGCTGTGCTTATTGTCACCCCTAGAAACTCAGGATAGAAATTTCTATATTTTATTAAGGGGTTAAATTCAATTGACAAAATAGCAATGCCCTAAATCGGGTGTTCCAGCAGTGGCTGGCCAAGTGTAATACTGTCTGCTGTCCGGCAAAGGATAGTTTTTTTTTTCTGGGGTGAAATTCAATTGCCAAAATAGCAATCCCCTAAATCGGGTGTTCCAGCAGTGGCTGGCCAAGTGTAATACTGTCTGCTGTCCGGCAAAGGATATATTTTTTTTTTCTGGGGTGAAATTCAATTGCCAAAAAGCAATACCTCTGCTGGCAGGGTTTCCCAAGGGAATCCACCTAGCCCTTCCCTAGTGGTGGAAGACATATAATGCACTGACGCACAACCACTTATGTTTCCTGATGATGAGGACGTGGGAATACCACCTCATAGGAGTCAGCACATCTCTGATGATGACGAAACACAGGTGCCAACTGCTGTGTCTTCTTGCAGTGTGCAGACCCAACAGGAGGTCAGGGAGGTAGACTGTGTGGAAGACTATGCAGGGGACGATGAGGTCCTAGACCCCACATGGAATGAAGGTTGTGCCACTGACTTTCATAGTTCAGAGGAAGAGGCAGTGGGGAAACCGAGCCAACAGCGTAGCAATAAGGGAGCAGGGGGCAAAAGCAGAACAGCCGCCGCCAAGAGAGTTCGCCTGCTACTGGCCACCCCCACCAGGGACCTAGCACCCTAAAGGCAGCTTCAAGGAGTTCCCTGGCATGGCACTTCTTCAAACAATGTGCTGACGACAAGACCATTGTGGTCTGCACGCTGTGCCATCAGAGCCTGAAGCGAGGCATTAACGTTCTGAACCTTAGCACAACCTGCATGACTAGGCATCTACGTGCAAAGCATGAACTGCAGTGGAGAAAGCACCTTAAAAACAAGGAACTCACTCTGGCTCCCCCTGCTCCCTCTTCTGCTGCTGCCTCTTCCTCCGCCTCGAGAGGAATGTTGGCATCTGCCGCCCACCAAACAGAGGATGTGCCACCAACACCACCTCCTCCGTCACCAAGCATCTCCACCATGTCACATGGTAGCGTTCAGCTCTCCATCTCACAAACATTGGAGAGAAAGCGTAAATTCCCACCTACCCACGCTCGAACCCTGGGCCTGAATGCCAGCATTTCTAAACTACTGGCTTTTGAAATGCTGTTATTCAGGCTGGTGGACACAGACAGCTTCAAACAGCTGTCCCACAGTATGTTGTTCCCAGCCGCCACTATTTCTCCAAGAGAGATGTTCCTTCCCTGCACAACCAAGTATCTGATAAAATCAAGTGTGCACTGCACAGCGCCATCTGTGGCAAGGTCCACCTAACCACAGATACGTAGACTAGAAAGCACAGCCAGGGACGCTATATCTCCCTAACTGCACACTGGGTAAGTGTAGTGGCGGCTGGGCCCCAGGCGGAGAGTTCTTTTGCACATGTCCTTCCGCCGCCAATGATCACAGGGTATCATTCTTTGCCTCCTGTAGCCTGCTCCTCCTACTCGGCTTCCTCCTCCTCTTCTTCTACCTGCTCATCCAGTCAGCCACTCACCTTCACCACCAACTTCAGGACAGCCCGGGGTAAACGTCAGCAGGCCGTTTTGAAACTCATATGTTTAGGGGACAGGCCCCACACCGCGCAGGAGTTGTGGCGGGGTATTGAACAACAGACCGACAAGTGGTTGCTGCCGGTGGGCCTCAAGCCCAGCCTGGTGGTGTGCGGTAATGGGCAAAATCTCGTTGCAGCTCTAGGACTAGCCGGTTTGATGCACATCCCTTGCCTGGCGCATGTGCTGAATTTGGTGGTGCAGAAGCTCATTTACAACTACCCCGACATGTCAGAGCTGCTGCATAAAGTGTGAGCCGTCTGTGCGCGCTTCGGGCGTTCACATCCTGCTGCTGCTCGCCTGTCTGCTCTACAGCGTAACTTCGGCCTTCCCGCTCACCGCCTCATATGTGACGTGCCCACCAGGTGGAACTCCACCTTGCATATGCTGGAGAGACTGTGCGAGCAGCAGGAGGTCACAGTGGAGTCTCACTGCGGAACAGCACCACTTCACCACCAATGACTGGGCCTCCATGCAAGACCTGTGTGCTGTTTCCAATACTCCACCAACATGGCCAGTGGCGATGATGCCGTTATCAGCGTTACATTACCACTTCTATGTCTCCTTGAGAAAACACTTTGACGCGATGATGGAATAGGAGGGGCCCAGGAGGAGGAGGAAGAGGGGTCATTTTTAGCACTTTCAGACCAGTCTCTTAGAAGTGGCTCAGAGGGAGGTTTTTTGCAAAAGCAGAGGCCAGGTACAAATGTGGCCAGACAGGGCCCACTACTGGAGGATGAGGAGGAGGTGAAGGAGGATGAGGATGAAGCAGGTTCAAGGCAGGATGGCACCCAATGCAGATCAGGCCCATCACTGGTGCGTGGCTTGGGGGAAACGGAGGACAATGAAGATACGCCTCCCACAGAGGACAGCTTGTCTTTACCTCTGGGCAGCCTGGCACACATGAGTGACTACATGCTGCTGTGCCTGCGCAACTACAGCAGAGTTGCCCATATTTTAACGTGTGTGGACTACGGGGATCCAGCAGGGTGGCAACCCAGGTACAAAGACAATGTGTCCACCTTACTTCCTGCACTAGAGCATGATAGGAAGATGCTCGAGTACAAGCGCACGTTGGTAGACACGCTACTGAGAGCATTCCCAAATGTCACAGGGGAACAAATGGAAGCCCAAGGCAAAGGCAGAGGAGTAGCAGGTGGTAGCCAATGCAGCTCTGTCATGGCCAGCTCCTCTGAGGGCAGGGTTAGCATGGCAGAGATGTGGAAAAGTTTTGTCACCACGCCACAGCTAACTGCACCTCAACCTGAAACGGAACGTTTTAGCAGGAGGTAACATTTCACTAACATGGTGGAACAGTACGTGTGCACACCCCTCCACATACTGACTGATTGTTCAGCCCCATTCAACTTGTGGGTCTCCAAATTGTCTACGTGGCCAGAGCTAGCCTTTTATGCCTTGGAGGTGCTGGCCTGCCTGGCAGCCAGCATTTTGTCTGAACGTGTATTCAGCACGGCAGGCGACGTCATTACTGACAAACGCAGCCGTCTGTCCACAGCCAACGTGGACAAGCTGACGTTCATAAAAATGAACCCCGTATGGTTCCCACAGGACCTTTCCATCCCTTGTGCAGAATAGACCATTATAACTACCTCCCCTTAACCATATATTCTTGTACTCCAGGGCACTTCTTTATTGAATCCTCTCTTTTTAATTTTCCATTATTTTGTTGGGCAACCCAAAGTTGAATGAACCTCTCCTCCGTCTGGGTGCCAGGGGCCTAAATATCTGAAAGTGGCTTTCTCCATTGGTGGGTGACATGAAGCCTGATTCTCTGCTTTGGGACCTCTATCCTCTGTCTGGGTGCTGGGGCCTAACTTTCACGTACTTGCTTGCTGTCTTGGTGGCAGACATTTGACACTTTTTATTGTCTAATGACCGCCCCATTGTCTAGGTGTCAGGGGACTATATGTCTTTTAATCATTTGTTGTCTTGGTTGAAAATATTAAACTCTTTTTACTGTCATGACCGCCCCATTGTCTGGGTGTCAGGGGCCTAAATTTCACATACTTGCTGACTGGGTGAGAGAAATTAAACTCTTTTTACTGTCAAATTGCCTTTCCTTTGTCTGGGTTTCAGGGGCCTACATAAATGATAATGGCCTGTTCCATTGCAGGTTGACCTGAGGCCTGTCTTGCTGTTACGGGACCGCTCTCCTCTTTGTGGGTGCCATGGCGTGGGAGTCTGTGAATGAGGCCTGTGGCACTGCAGGCCACGCGCTGTAAAACGCCCTACGCTCAAAGTCTCATGAAGATGATGGTGGTGAACCGCAATCATTCATTCATGAGCTGGATGATGATGACACAGTTGCCAATTACTAAGGTGGTGGTCAGGTCAAGTCAGGAGGATGAGCAGAGTGAGGAAGTGGAAGAGGAGGTGGTGGACGATGAGGTCACTGACTTAACATCGTTAGGTGAAAAGCCGAGCGAGGACACCAGTACAGAGGGGGAGGGACGACGAAAGAGTGGTAGTTTGCAACCTGTGCAGTACCAAAATGAGCAGGGCATGAACACTAGCAATCTCACCACCACCAGCATTATCCGCCACATGGCATCCAAGCACCCAAATAAGTGGGCCAAACGCCTGGGTCCACACTCTGCGTCTGTGGGTCCCACCACTGCCCCAGCTTCCCCTGTGTTATGCACTGCTGGCCAATCCCCTGTCGAAGGCGCAGGCCCGGATGCCACTTGCCCTGCACCTGGACCTTCGCATGAACTGTCAGCAACAACATCCACTTCCCTGTCCCAGCACAGCGTCCATATGTCGATAATACAGGCATTTTAACGCAAGCGCAAATACCCACCCACAGGCCATAGCACTGAATGCACAACTTTTAAAATTACTGGCCCTTGAAATGTTGCTATTTAGGCTTGTGGACACTGAGGTCTTCCGCAGCCTGATGACGGCAGCCGTCCCTCGGTATGCAGTCCCCAGCCGCCACTATTTTCACGGTGTGCCGTGCCCGCCTTACACCAGCATGTGTCCCAGAACATCACCCGTGCCCTGACCAACGCATTTACTGGGAAGGTCCACCTCACCACAGACACATGGACAAGTGCTGGTGGCAAGGGACGCTACATTTCCCTGACCGCACACTGGGTAAATGTTGTGGAGGCCGGGGGCGAGTCAAAACCTGGGATAGCACAAGTGCTACCCACGCCCAGGATTGCGGGCCCTACATCAGGGTCTCCGCCAGCAGCTATGTTACTGGCTCCAACCCCCTCATCCTTCTTTTTCACCTCCAACAGCAGTCAGACATAAGTCGCTAGCTGGAAGCAGTGTAGCACTGCTGTGGTTAAGCGTTAACAGGCTGTGCTGAAGCTGATCTGTTTAGGGGACGAACAGCACACCACCGCAGAGCTATGGCAGGGTATAAGGGACCAGACCAAGCTGTGGCTCTCGCCACTAAACCTAGGAACAGGCATGGTTGTGTCCGACAATGGCCATAACTTGGTGGTGACTTTGGAGCTCGGCAACCTGACACACATTCCATGCCTAGCCTACATCTTAAACTTAGTGGTTCAGTGGTTTATCAAAACCTACCTCAAGTTGCAGGAGCTACTAGTGAAGGCGCACCGCTCGTGTGCTCATTTACGCAAGTCATCCACAGCTTCAGCTGGTCTGTCAACGCTGCAGCAGCGTTCATGGCTTCCAGCTCACCGACTGTTGTGGGACGAGAGCATGCGGTGGATCTTTACATTCTGCATGTTGGCCAGGCTTTGTGAGCAGCAGAAGGCAGTTGTGGAATACCAGCTGCAACATGGTCGTCGTCTTTCAAGTCTATTGCCACTATTTACAAGCGAGGAGTGGGCATTGATGTCAGACTAATGTAAGGTTTTAAAAAACTTTGATGAATCCACACAGATGGTTAGTGGCATTAACGCTATTATCAGCGTAACCATGCCACTGCTGTGTCTACTCAAACGATCGCTGCTCACAATTAAAGGAGGATGCTTTGAATGTGGCAGACGAGGTAATGGGGGAGGAGATGACACAGGTTGATAGCCAGATCACCCCCAGTTCGTCTTCTCAGCGCGAATTGGGACATGAGGAGGAGGAGGATCTGGAGACACTTGCCTCTGCTACAGAGGCTAGTACCCATAGAACTTTAATTCGATTTGTTAAGGGTGGATGGGTAGAAGAGGAGGAGAAGGATGTGGGTATAGAGAGTCATACTGGACATGACATTGACGTCTTGCCCGTTGGTACTCTGGCACACATGGCTGAATTCATGTTATGCTGCCTTTGCCCGCGACCCTCGAGTTAAACATTTTAGCTAACAGATTACTGGTTGTTCACCCTTCTCGACCCCCCACTACAAAGAACTTCTCATCTCTCATTCCTGTGGGGGAGAGGACGAGTAAAACCGTGCAATACCAGAAGGTACTTGACAGATTGCTCCAAAATTTTCCATCTGACAATGCAGCCACCAGAGTGCGTACTTACTTAGGCAACCAAGGAAGGGGGACAAGGGGAACACACAGTAGTTCCATCAGAGGCAGGGCAACACGGTCCAAGGCATGGGACACTTCCATGACACCCAGCCAGAAACCTCACCCTGAATCGTGGCCTAGTGCTACAAGGAGGGAAATGTTTTGGAATATGGTGAAGGAATACATTGCTGCCGTGTCAGCGTCCTAAATGATCCCTCAGTGCCTTACAACTCGAGATGTCCCGAACTATTCGCTGGCGAACAGTTCCCGGCGAACATCGCTTGTTCGCCGCGGCGGGCGAACATATGCGATGTTCGGTCCGCCCTCTATACATCATCATTGAGCAAACTTTGACCCTGTACCACACAGTCAGCAGACACATTCCAGCCAATCAGCATATCCTCCCTCCCACCTCCTATCAAAAAGCAAGGACAGCATCCATCTTAGATTTATTCTGAAGCTGCAGTGTTTGTTAAAGCAGGGAGAATGCTGCTGCTACTGAATTTATATAGGGATTCTAGGGAAAGCATTAGCTACAAGTGTTCTGTGTCAACTCCAGTCCTCAAAGACTCATCTGCTGTAAGGACAGCGTCCTCATAGCACCACAAAAAGACCTTTTTAGGGCTGGTAGATCAGTCTGCTTTTAATTTTTTCTTTATATATACATATTGCAGTTGTCTGCCCGTGTGTGAGAGGCCGCAGGCCCACAGACTGTACTGTGCCCACCACTCATATAGGGTGGCACAGTACCTTGCAGAAAAAAGTCATTTCATTTTTACCCTTTAATATAATTGCATTTGCCTGCCAGTGAGTGTCAGGCCCACAGACTGTACTGTGTGCACACCACTCATATAGGGTGGCACAGTACCTTGCATGCATAGTACCACTAATCAAAAATAATTAGACAGGCAGAGGCAGGCCACTCCGCAGGGGCAGTCATGGTCGTGGTGCTGTGATTTCCTTTGGCCCTAGAATAATACCCAGTGTTCAGAGTCCACGTACCCTGAACTCGAAAAAGTCTGAGGACATAGTTGACTGGCTTACAAAGGACTCCCAATCTTCTACAGCTTCCGCTCAGAACCTTGATGCACCATCTTCCACCAGCTCAGCTTCTGGCACCTATTAAGTTACCACTCGCCCGCCCATCGCCACCACCAACGCTAGCACCACAGCCGCTTCACTTGATCAGTCAGAGGAGTTATTTAAACATCGGTTGGAAGAAATGAGTTATGCGCAACCATTATTGCCAGAGGATGTAGATAACAGGGATATGTCTGTCAGGCAGCATTACACACATGGACGTACGGTGTGATGATTATGATGATGTTGTACCCGCTGCTGCTTCCTTTGCTGAGCTGTCAGATACAAGTGAAGCAGTTGATGATAACGATGTGTCCGTGAATAGTGATGAGCGGCAGGTGCCATATTCGATCTCGACGAAATTCGCGAATATTCGAAAGAATATTCGTTTCATATTCATCGAAATCGAATATTCGTCATTATTCTAGTTATCGCGATTAATATGTGATTTAAAAAATCGTGTATTGCGATTTTAACTTAAGGCTACTTTCCTATTGGTTTCATATCTAGAATTATAGCGAAGATGACGGATATGATGAATGTATTCGTCATATTCCTCAAAACGAAGATAACGAAGTATTCTACATCTTCGTTTTAGCAACCTATTCGTCAACTTCGCTAATTCTAGCAATCAAATAGGAAGGTTGACTATAGAGACAACTGTGTTTAATTCGCTATGCGATTATATATATATATATTTTTTTATAAATAGAATAATTATAATAATTATATCAAGTAATATAATTATTCTATTAAAAAAAAAAATTGCATAGCGAATTTAACACAGCTGTCTCTATAGTCAACCTTACTATTTGATTGCTAGAATTAGCAGAGTTGACAAATAGGTTGCTAAAGCGAAGATGTAGAATACTTCGTTATCTTCGTTTTGAGAATATGACGAATACATTCGTCATATTAAGCTATTCGCTAATTCTACCAAGCCAACCATAAACTTCCTTGCTCATGGAGCGTCCCCATCACCATGGGAGCGTCTCCATATACTAAAATGTACTGTCGGATTTGAGGAATTACGTTGAAATCGCAATGCGATTAATTCAAGTTATATTAATCGCATTGCGATTTCAACTTAGAACTGGGTTTATAATGGGTCAGCTTGCTAGAATGAACGAAGTTAACGAATATGGAATATAGCAGCAGTGCTAAGTTGAATTCGCAATGCGATTAATTTAATTTGAAGTAATCGCATTGCGATTTCAACTTAGCACTGCTAGTGCTATATTCCATAATCGTTAATTCTAGCCTATGTAAGATAGCAGTGCTAAGTTGTAATCGCAATGCGATTAATATAACTTGAATTAATCGCATTGCGATTTTAACGTAATTCCTCAAATCCGACAGTGCATTGTAGTATATGGAGACGTTCCCATGCTGAATGGGGACGCTCCATGAGCACGGAAGTCGGCAGAAGCGGCAACGGGCACTGACTAGAGCCAGGAAGCCTGGAATCCTCAGGACAGGTAAGAACTTCTTTTGGGAAGTGGGAAAGAAAAAAATATAACTAAAAAAAAAACAAAAACGAATATTCGAAATAGCGAATTTATAGCGCTATATTCGAAATATTCGCAAATTAGCGAAGTGCCGATATTCGCTAAAAAAATTCGCTATTCGAATATTCGCGCTCAACACTATCGAAGAGTAGAAGAACAGGGGGAAAGTTCAGATGGGGAGACAGAGAGGAGGAGGAGTCGAGTTGGAAGCAGGGGGAGGTCGTCGCAAGGAGCTAGTGGCACAGTCAGACAGCATGTATCGGCACCCGGGGTCAGCCAGACAGCACGCCAATCAACGCATGCTGTTGCCACCACCAGAATGCCGTCATTGCAAAGTTGAGCAGTGTGGCAAATTTTTTTGTGTGTCTGCCTCTGATAACAGCGATGCCATTTGCAACCTGTGCCAAAAGAAACTGAGTCGTGGGAAGTCCAACACCCACCTAGGTACAACTGCTTTGCGAAGGCACATGATCTCACATCACAAACGCCAATGGGATCAACACATGAGTACAAGCAGCACACAAACTCAAAGCCACCATCCTCCTCCTGGCAAGCACCCGACTGTATAAGGAGGGTGCTCAGGGACTGATGGTCGTCCCCCCTCCCCCCTTTTCCCCTTAGGGCTTTAGGGTGCTGGCCCCTTCGAGTTAATGGTAAAGTAGATGGCTGAATAGGACCATTAAGAGGTTAATTCACTGGGGAGCTCCTTAGACAGGATGTGGGCGGGGCAGAGAATCCTGGAGGCTGCATATACTCACTCCATATTCTGGCACTTCCTCTTGCCAGTGGAAGCAAATTGGTGTGGTGTGCACCCTTTGCTCTGTCCACACCAAGATGCCACAGGTGGTGTTTTTTCCTGTAATTGCCTCCTGGTGAGTTTCATGGGCAGGATGAGGGATAGCTGTGCTCAGTTTGAGCAGCCTCAGCTCTCCCCTGGCATCCTCCTCCCCTGTGCCTGCCTTAGGCCTCATGCACACGACCGTTGTTTGATTCCGTGTCCGTTGCTCCGTTTTTCGTGATTTTCTGCGGACCCATTGGTTTTCAATGGGTCCGTGGAAACCTCGGCAAATGCACCGTTTGTCCTCCGTGTCCGTGGTCCGTGATTCCAGTCCGTCAAAAAAATATAACCTGTCCTATTCTTGTCCGTGAAAAACGGTTCACGGACCCATTCAAGTCAATGGGTCCGTGGAAAATGCGGATGGCCATCCGTGTGTCATCCGTGTTCCGTGTCCGTTTTTTTTGCGGATCCCTTGGCAGGCACTTGGGAAACATTGTCAGCCTGTCTTTTGGTAAAATCTTTTGGGTCATGTCTGCTAAAAAAAACGGAAGACACACGGAAACACAACGGAAGGCAAAAACGGACACGGATCACTGAACAACGGAACCCCTTTTTGCGGACAGCATAAAAAAACGGTCGTGTGCATGAGGCCTTAGTGAGTGGTGTGGAGCTGCAGGGCATTTTGGCTCTGCCATTCCCCTGCAGCATTTTGTTTAATGGGTGTTGGGGCTGCACATGCCAGCCAGGATTGTTAGCCATGAGGGGGGGTGTGGGATAGCTCCTCACTAACTGAGTAATTCCGACCCCCCCACCCCCACCCCCCTGCATTTTAGCCTATTGTGCATCTCCCTTTCCACTAAGGTAGGGCAGCATGGGGTCACCGCAGCCCCCTGCTTCAGCCAGGGTCCTTCAGCTTCCATGGTGCGAGCTAGTCACTGCTCCTGGCCCTGCCTCCTTACCCCTGCAGTGCTTACAGGGCGCCAGGACGGGCACCGCTGGGCAGGCGAGTTCTCTTGTTACTATATGGCCCGTGGGAGCTCTTCACCCGCCCTAGCATCCCTCTGCCCCCCTTCTCCATATCAGATTAGTGTCACCGGCCCTTAGTCCAGCAGCGCTTACTGGGCGCTTGTAATGGGAACCGCAATGTGGGACCGTTTGCTATATGGGGCCCGGAGAGCTCTTCACCTGCCCTCGTACTCCCGGTTTACAGTGCCCTACCTATGTAACCTTTCTCCATGGGGTTGCTGCTCCCCCGCTTATGCAGTCTGTGCCCTTTTAGTACATGGGGCACTGCGGGTCTCAGTTTGAGACCCTTATGACACCCCACCCTCAGGCAGGCAGGCGCAGGGCTCTCTGTTTTTATCCTTCTGCAGGTGGGCCGGGCGTGGCCTCCATGGTTACCGCCTGCGCCAGTCCCTGACTAACCGTTCCAGGGTTTCCGGGTGAAGTAGGCTCCAGATCCTCCAGGTGGCGCTAGCCGCCGTCTTCGGACGGAATGTCGGGCGCATCTGAGGAGTCTGGTTTGCTGTTGCGATCGGAAACCGTAAGAGGCTGGTGCCTGTCCATCTATCCAAGGTTCTCGGTATGGTCGCTGCAGCGACCCACCAGAATGGCATTCCAGTTCCCGGCTCCTTCAGCGGTGCCGTTCCTTTCTACAACTGGTGAGTACTGATGCTCTAGGGGACGGGGGTGTCTGGTCTTGTGCAGAATTAGAATCCTTGCTATAAGGGCACTTGTAGATATCGGGGTCCCCACCCCTCCGGTTGCGCTGGTTGCTCTGTGACGCAATAGCTTATGGGTAGCATTCCTGGTGGTTTCATGTTTGTTGTTCCTGGTTTTAATACTGCCTTGGTTTTATGTTAGTTGTTCCTGGTTTTACTACTCCTTTGATTTATGTTAGTTGTTCCTGGTTTTACTACTCCTTTGGTTATATGTTAGTTGGTACAGGTTTTACTAGTCCTTTGGTTTATGTTAGTTGTTCCTGGTTTTACTACTCCTTTGGTTTATGTTAGTTGGTACAGGTTTTACTAGTCCTTTGGTTTATGTTAGTTGGTTCCTGGTTTTACTACTCCTTTGGTTTATGTTAGTTGGTACAGGTTTGAGCTGGGAGCTTCCCAGCCAGTGTTTTATCTGAGCTTGTGCAATCAGTGGTCTTAGCACTTAGGGTGTCCATATCCTATAGAAGGTTTTCCCTCATGTACCAAAAAAAAAAAAGGGTGTGGATATGTTTGTAGATATATATCGTATATATATATATATTATATTTATATATGGTAACTGTATAATAAAATGATTACTCGATCACAGAAAGAGGCAAAGCCCTCTGTCAGTGGTGGTTTTAGTGACGCTTCGACAGTACAATAGCATGACCCCCTTCTCCGGGACCGGTTGGGCTTGAGTATGTGGTTTTCAGGGTAGCGTAGCAGTCAGGCCACAGGTTGATATGGTGTGGCAAGTGTTCGGGTCCCCTACCTGGTTCCTGGTAGGTTTCTGATGTGGTTGTCCCATGTAGTGCAAATGAGTACTTGATTTGTAGGGTGTAGTCATCTTGTTGAGTCAGAATGGGTCGTACGTTAGTCTCTGGTTTCTTCATTTTGTGTATCCGATACCCTCATGCTCCATGTAACGGTTCTTGTCCCAACCGGTCTTTCGGAGGGTTTTCTTGCAGCTGTTTTTGGGTGAGGCTCAGGCCCTCTGTGTAATAAATGATTTTATAATTAGGTGTGTATCCGGTGCGTAAATATGTGTAGAGCAGTGCTTCCTGTTATACTCCTACCTATGGCGCTAGGCTGTGTGTTTGTTCTATTTGGGCTTTCAATAGGGGACATATCTGACATGGTTGGTTCATAATGTACGTAGGCATGTCACAGTAGTGCTTAATCCCTCTAGTCGGGCTGTGGACCTTCCTTGATGTACATGGTTGTTAGTTCATATCAACACAGCCACATTTACATTGTTTCTCTTGCTGAAAACTACAGTTCTGGTCCACGGACCCGGGTTCCATTGGGATGGTTAATAACTGGGCACTTCTGCTGAGATTCTAACATTACTATGCAGGTTGGCAGCATGGTGGTAATGCACTTGCCTTAGATTCAATGTTTCAGGAGTTACAGTTCTGTGGGATCCAGTTGAGCGGAATACAAGGAGATGTACATGATGTAAGCAGTACAAGAGACTTTATTCTGGCCAGTGGGTGTGGTTGCCAGGAGGCGGTATCGTGTACTGCTGCCGCATGACTTCCCCAGCTGAGTGAATGTTGCGGAATTGGCAGTCGCAGGATAATCAGATGGTAAGCCAGTAACTGATAACCAGGTCTGTTCGACGGTCGCCGCTCAGAGGAGAGCCTTGATATAAGCACAATTCATGTGGGTTACAAAATAAATAAATAAAATAAATAAATAACTGCAGCCTTTTATTCCCGCTCGGATCTGTGTATTGATGTGAGTCAGGCACTCTGACTGGTCCTCCTGCCTGGACTTTGCACTGGTCGGCAAGGTGCCCCTCCAAGGTTCATTTGCCTGTACTGTTCCGTTGTTAGGTAAGCAATTGGGTATAGTTGGGGGCATTTAGTCTGGATAGCCATGTCCCGTCTCCTTCAGCCTTCTGTCCTGGCTGATTGGTATTTTCTCCTGGGTGTTTGTCTCTTCATAGGAGGCCGCACTGCGTTGGGGGTGGTTATCTTTTATGGGCTAATAGTAGTCGGGATTATAGCCGTCTATACATGACGATCAAGTTAATAGAAAGGGGTGTACCTCCCCTTTGCTCAGTTTCATTCCGGTCTGGCCGGTTCGATGGGTTATGACTTCACACAGGGTGGGGATCCAATTCTTTTCCCATCAGGATGTTTCCCCTCAGTGGGTTTTACAATTTACCTTGAACTTGAAATAAACAAATACATAAATAACTTTTGGTTTCACTTTTTCTGGTCTGGTTATGCGATCCTCTTTGTATGTTGAGGCTCGGGCTATTTTTTTTTGTCTTTCAGGTTCTTGGTGTTTGGTGGATCAATGGGTGGCCTTTCGTATATATCTCCATGGAGAGACAGGAGCACAGGCCCGGTGTAGCGCTCCTGGTGGTTCGGATTGGTTCAGTCTCTGGCAAAGTGATCCGGGATTTCAGGTGGTATTTTAACTTCTTCCGGAAGTGGTTGGTATACCCGTGCTGTGGTACTGCCCCTTGTCATTCTGGAGTTTGAACCTCATATGTGCTGACATGCGATGATCCCTGTTTTTTCAGGAGGTTGGTAGGAGGGTGGTTGGTTGTCATCTCCCGGGTGGGTTGTTCTGGCCATATATGGGAAGGCGTTGTGTATACAATACGAAGGTATAGCTCAAGGGGCAGTGGTTTGTCACCGTGATCGGGAAAATTCAGCTATATAGTGTAGCAGTTCCAGTTCTTGGATCAATGACCCTCTCTGGTAGCTATGGTCTGTAATATTTTACTCTCAGGGTTACATCCAGGCCCCACTTGATTCAACATTTTTGTAGACTTCACCAGTACCACTTCCTCGGGAAGAGATTTCCATAGCCCACTGCTCTTGCTGTGAAGAATTATTTTGTCTATATACAAACCTTCTTTCCTCCAGACGCAGAGGATGTCCCCTCGTCACATTCACAGTCCTGGGGATAAATAGATGATGGGAGAGATCTCTGTACTGACCCCTGATATATTTATACATAGTTATTAGATCTCCCTCAGTCGTCTTTTTCTAATATGAATAACCCTCATTTTGATAACCTTTCAGGGTACTGTGGTTGCCCCATTCCAGTTATTACTTTAGTTGCCCTCCTCTAGACCCTCTCTAGCTCTGCTATGTCTGCCTTGTGCACAGGAGTCCAGAACTGTACACAGTAATAATTATAAAAAAAAGAAATGTATATATATATTTAAATAGCACTAACATATTCCGCAGCGCTTTCCAATTCAGGGGTTCATGGACAAACGGTTCATAAATAACATAGCAACTGACAAGTTGATTATTACAACAAGAAGAATGAGGGCCCTGCTCGCAGGAGCTTACAATGTGTGTCTGACCAATGATGGGTAAAGTGGTTAGACTTGGTTCTCATCGTGGGGCAGCTATGCCCCATTATATACAACTATTTATCCTATTGGCCTTGGTTTTTAATGGGACTTGATGGCATTTTCCTCTTGAATGTTAGTTGGGACACTTCCCGGCCTGTCAGGGAGTTTCAACAGACTCGGTTCTGCTGGGTGGTGGTCGGAGCCCGTTGGAGAACGGGTCTCCTCCGTGGCGGCATTTGGGTACAGCGGAGATATGGTGGTACAAGATGGCGTAATTGCCCGCTGGGAGTCCAGCGGCCGGCATACCGCTCTTGATGATTACGGTTTAACTTGCCCGCTGGGAGTCCGGCGTTTGGCATACCGCTATGATATTATGGTTTATTAAGGTTTGCCGCTTTAATAAAGAAGCTGTGGCCGATTACCATCCAGCAATAAAGTGACACAGTTGTCAGTGTTTTTGTTATAGGTCAAGGTTGGGTGAAGGGGCCAAGCGGGAGTTAAAGGTGATACCCCACCCTGTTTCCCTGGATACCAGCAGTCTGGTCCAGCATCTTCAGCCACGTCAACCACTGCTGTCCTCTTTGCCCTTCAACCCCCCGCCACTCCGCCTCTCACCTTCAGCAGTTCCTGCTCATCTGCCCACAGTCAGGTGTCTGTCAAGGAAATGTTTGAGCGTAAGAAGCCAATGTCAGAGTCACCCCCTTGCCCGGCATCTGACAGCTGGCTTGTTGGAACTCTTAGTCCGCCAGCTTTTACCTTGCAAGCTGGTGGAGTCTGAGGCCTTCAAAAAATTTGTAGCTATTGGAACACTGCAGTGGAAGGTACCCGACAGAATTTTTTTTCACAAATGGCAATCACCAACCTGTACTCTATTGTAGAAAAGGAAGTCATGGCATGTCTGGCACACAGTGTTCGGGCAAGGGTCCATCTGTCCACTGATACCTTGTCTGCAAAGCACGGTCAGGGCAGGTATATCAGTACACTGTGCATTGGGGAAACCTGATGATGGCTGCCAAGCATGGAATGCGTGGCTCTGCAGCGACGTAGGCGACACCGCCACAACTTGCAGGCAGGCCTGCAGCCACCTCCTACTCCTCCTACTCCATCCTCTTCGCTAATGTCCTCGGCTGAGTCATCTTCTTTTGCTGTGTCTTGCTCCACATCATCAACTGCACCCCCCCAGCTCCCCAGGGGCTATTCCACATCCCGAATACGACAGTGTCACGCCGTCTTGGGGTTGACTTGCCTGAAAACAGAGAGTCACACCGGACCAGCATTCCTGTCCACCCTAAACGCACAGGTGGATTAGTGGCTGACCCCGCACCAACTGGAGATCGGCAAAGTGGTTTGTGACAACGGAAGCAATCTGTGGGCGACATTGAAATTGGGAAAGTTGACACGTGTTGAATCTGATCGTACAACGCTTTGTGTATACGCTTACAAGACATCCTCAAGCAGGCCAGGAAGGTGTGTGGCCATTTCAGGTGTTCCAACACGGCCATGGCGTACTTTTCTGATATTCAGCGGTGAAACATGCCAGTGAGGCACTTGATTTGCGACAGCCCGACACATTGGAATTCAACACTACTAATGCTCGACCGCATGCTCCAACAAGAAAAAGCAGTCAACGAGTATTTGTATGATCAGGGTGCTAGGACAGCCTCTGCAGAGCTGGGTATTTTTTTGCCACGTTACTGGATGCTCATGCACAATGCCTGTAGGCTCATGCGTCCTTTTATGGAGGTGACAAACCTAGTCAGTCGCACTGAAGGCATCATCAGCGACCTCATCCCATTTGTTTTCTTCTTGAAGCGTGCCCTGCGAAGAGTGCTGGATCAGGCCATAGATGAGCGGGAAGAGAGAGAGGAAGAGTTGTGGTCACCATCACCACCAGAAACAACCTTATCATCGCTTGCTAGTCTTGAGGCAACACTGGAAGAGGCGTCTGAGAAAGAGGAGTCAGAGGAGGAATGTGGCTTTGAGGTGGAACAAGGCCAACCACAGCAGGCATCCCAGGGTGCTCATTGTTGTCACCTATCTGGGACCCGTGGTGTTGTACGTGGCTGGGAGGAAGAACAGACCTTCAATGAGATCAGTAAGGATGAGGAACGGTAAATGAGTAGCTCGGCATTCAACCTTGCGCAAATGGGGTCTTTCATGCTGTCATACCTGTTGAGGGACCATCATGTAAAAAGGCTGAAGGAGAACGACCTGTACTGGGTGGCCACGCTACTAGACCCCTGGTACATGCAGAAAGTGGCTGAAATGTTACCGAATTACCGGAAGATGCAGCAGTTCCAAAACAAGTTAAAAAAGTATGCTTTACACAGCATATAAGGGTGATGACAGAGCACAAAGGGAATCTAACAGGGGAAGAGGTGAAAGTAATCCTCCTCCTACAACGACCACGCCGGCAAGGACAGGACACTTTACAGACGTGTTGTTGATTGAGGACATGCAGAGCTTTTTTAAGTCCTACGCATCGCCACAGCCTTACGGGGTCACCCTCAGAACGACTCGACCGACAGGTAGCAGACTACCTCTCCTTAATTGCAGATATTGACACTCTGAGGAACGATAAACCCATTGACTACTGGGTGTGCAGGCTTGACCTGTGGCCTGAGCTATCCCAATTTTCGACAGAACTTCTGGCCTGCCCCGCTTCAAGTGTCCTGTCAGAAAGGACCTTCAGCGCAGCAGGAGGTATTGTTACTGACAAGAGAAGTCACCTAGGTCAAAAAGTGTTACCTCACTTTTATTAAGATGAATGAGGCGTGGATACTGAAGGGACTGACAGTGGGGGATACATTTGACTAAAAAAAGGCCTGAAGATATGCCTTGGGCTAAAAATGGTCCCCACGCTGCTGTATTTAAACTCTGCATGCCGGATGACTTGTGTGACTTCTCCGCCACCAGCTATGGTTCAAGCCACAATGTTTTAGTACACTTTCTGCCTGGAAAACAGCGGCTGCAACAATACCTAATTTTTCAGGCATGTGTACATGCCTAATTTTTCTGGCCTCTGGTGCTGCACTGTGGCTGCAAAAACAAAACAGAAAAAAAAAGGTACATACATGTGTCAATTCCCCTTTGTGATTGTTACCTTGTGGTGAAGGGGCTTGCGTATCACAATGAAGCGATCACCTCTGAGTGTGTTGGCAATGTTGGCACACCCCAGATGATAAGGTTGTTGCTTCATTGTAAACAGACCAAAAGCGATCAGCTGGATAATTTTTCATAGAAAAAACATTAATTTTCTTTGTGATCATCTAAGGTAATTGTTGGCCTAGTAGGCTTTAATGGGCCCACACTGCAGAATCATTGTTTTCTGGGTCACTTAACTGTCACTGAACTACCTCAGCACGACCATAGGCTTTGAAAAACTACACTACACCAAGATTGATGCATAAAGGAATAAAATTTATGTCATGAGTGTGTCAACTATTGACAACTCTTTGCTGTTGTCTAAAATCTATTTGATACATTTTCCCTGATAGGGGATGTAACAGGGATTAAACTGATAGGAATAGTACTACTTAACACACCACTCATATAGAGTGTCACAGGTACATTGCGCAGCGCACGCGCAGTGTCCCAAATTGGAAGGAAGAGGACAGACCAATCATCCTTTTCCATCTCCCAGGTCCTAAAATCTATTCCATACACCGACCCCTGATAGGGGACAAAACAGAGATTAAACTGGCAAGAACAGATTTTTTTTAATTTAAAAAAAAGGACAGCCTCTGCGTAGTCGATTGTTGGACCTGCGGCAACGCAGAGAGAGGAGTCAGAGGAGGAAGGTGGCTTTGAGGAGGTGGAAGACCAACCACAGCAGGCATCCCAGGGGGCTTGTTGTCACCCTTCGGGGACCTTTGGTGTTGTATGTTGCTGGGTGGAGGAAGAGACCTTCAATTACGTCAGTGAGGACAAGGAATGGGACATAGCTAGCTTGGTATAAAACCTTGTGCAAATGTGGAGATCACGGTTGTGAAAATGGACTTTTTGCGGTGCGTCAAACAGGGAGTTTGGTCTGTCACTGTGAAGAGGGCGTAACCCTTACACTACCTGATCGATACAACATCATACCTGATTGTATACACACACTGGATGTTTTAAAGCATGTTATTCCAAACAATTTAGGAATGCTAGGTGATTTATCAACTACGTAATTTTCCATGTGAATTTTGCCATGGATCCCCCTCCGGCATGCCACAGTCCAGGTGTTAGTCCCCTTGAAACAACTTTTTCATCACTATTGTGATCAGAAAGAGTCCCTGTGGGTTTTAAAATTTGCCTGTCTTTTGAAGTCTATCGCAGTTCGCGAACATGACCGTGAAATTCGTGAACGGAAATCTTTTATTTTCACGACATCTCTACTTACAACTACTGGGTGTCCAAGCTGGACACATGGCACAAACTTGCGCTCTACGCCTTGGAGGTGCTAGCCTGCCCTGCCGCCAGTGTATTGTCTGAGCATGTATTTAGTGCTGCTGATGGCATTATAACCGATAAGTGTATCCGCTTGTCCACAATCAATGCTGACAGGTTGACTGAGATAAAAATGAACAAGGCCTGGATTGCCCCCTGACTTCTCCACTCCACCAGAGGAAAGCTGAGCTAATGATGAACAAAAACACAATTTAAATGTATGCTTTTTAATGTACTCAATCCACAAGATTGAGATTTTTTTACCCTTTTCACCGCAAAAAAAGGGTATATGTTTGAAACTTGTTTTCTCATCCACCGCCTCCTCTTCCATACAGAATATATATGCCCTCACTACAATGTTTTGTAGGGTTAGCTAGGCTTCAGGCCCTCACCCCCAATGCTTTATACAGTCTACTCACCTGTACGCCATCACTGCAATGTTTTATAGGGTTCGCTCGGCTTCAGGCCCTTACCTCTAATGTTTTATACGGTCTGCTCACCTGTAGGCCATCACTGCAAAGTTTTATGGGTTTTACTGACCTTCAGGCCCTCACTATTTTTTATTGGGTCCGCTCACCTTCAGGCCCTCAACTATAATGTTTTAGAGGGTAACCAGCATGCCCTTGCTCCAAATGTTTGAGGGTCACCAGTAGGCCATCATTGATAATTTTTCAAGGGTGTGTATGATGCCCTCCTTTATGTGTATTGAACGGTGTATTGGAGTGCCGGTCCTTGTAATTTTTGCCAGCCCTTTCACTTAGTACATAGGCTTTATGAGTGCGGCAGTGTACATGAACAATAGTAGCACCATGTGAATGAGGCCCTCCTTTATGTGATATACAGGTTGTATCAGAGTGCTTCTTCCATGTAATTTTTGCAGTAATTGCACTGTATATACAATTGAATATGCAGGAAAGAATGTTTCCTAACAATTTTACCTCTAACATTTATTTTTTTTTATTTTTTTTTGAGGGGGTGGGATTTTGGGCGTGATTTTGTTGCTATGTAGAAGTGGTGGACAACTAAGACAATATGGTTCCCTGTAGGACATTGGAGTCCAAGATGCACCCAGACATGATCCCCATGCTGCTCCAGATACATTTCGGTGGTTTTTCTGTCACTTTCTGACCCTTTCCAATGGACCAGGCACCCTCCCCTCATCCGAGCAGGGGGTGCCTGGTTATCTCCCATTGAGTTCCATTATACTCGGGTGCTCGGCCGAGCGCACAAATATCATTATGTGTTCGGACCGAACACTTTGGTGATCACTCATCACTATTAGTTACGCATTTTAGTACTACAAGAAAAATATATTCTCAGTTCACTGTTGCCGTTATTTGCGGAAAAAACTTTAGTGGCCTATTTGATTACAAAAAGAAAAATATATATGCAGTTCACTTCTGCAGTTATTTTGGGTTAAAATATTTAGTGAGGTATTTCTGCACTACAATAAAAATATATACGCAGTTCACTGTTGCTGTTATTTGCGGTAAAAGCGTTTAGTGGCCTACTTCACTACAAAAAGTGAAAAATATAGCTGCAGAAGTGAACTGCGTATATATGTGGTGAAAGCCTATGTGCAACTGGTGACATCACAGCACTATATCTGTTACATGTATGTATATGGACATAACTAATTATGAAAAAAAAAAAAGTACAAAGAAATCATAAAAATAAACCTCAGCCGTCTGGCCACTGACTACACAGTACATACTCCCTCTCTAGCGGGATCCGGGTCTACCACCCAGCTCCCCAAAAACACCACAGTGCTTACCCCCACACAGGGTTAGAGGGTCCTGGCTCCCACAGGCCTTGGCACAGCCTGCTCCTTTCCCAGGCTGGGAGCCCTGATTGAGGAGCTTAGCACAGATTAAGGCCTCTTGCACACGGGCGTCACAGATTTGATGCGGATGCGTTCAGGGTGCGTTCAGGGAAAAAGGTGCATTTTTCCTCGCGGGTGCTTTCAGTTTTGTATGCGATTGCGTTGCGTTCATGCGTTTTTCACGCGCGGATGGCATGCGGATGGCATGCGTTTTTCACGCGCGTGAAAAAAAACTGATCCATCCACTACATCCACCTGTGACTGCCAACACATATAAATAAGCCCAGCATGCATTGTTTTGTTGGACAGCTCCATTTTTGGGTGGATGTTTTGTCGTCTGGTTGGTGTGTGTGTGTGTGTGTTATTGGAGTTTCCTTTGCAGGATGTCCACTTTCACCCTGTCCACAACTGACCATGTGTTCTTGCACTGGCTGGTCTTCCGCTGTTTTGGAGAGCAGCCAGATATGATTGATGAGGAGCCGCAGAGGAAGCGCATGTGGGTGCATCCCATAATTTCACAGCGTGCCATCAAAGGGCAATTTGCTGTTTTGTACTCTGACCTCCGTATGCACCCTCAGAAGTTTTTCAATTATTGCCGCATGTCTGTGGCTACATTTGATCGGCTTTTGGGGAGTTGCGTGCGGCCTTGACTTTCCAGGACACCAACATGCGGCGGAGTGTGTCACCGGAAGAACGTCTCATTATTACTTTAAGGTAAGACTATATTATCTGACTTGGCCATGAATTAGCCACTGTTTGGGTGTGTTTGTGTCTATATAGATCTCTCTCTCTCTCTTCTCTCTCTATATATATATATATATGTGTGTGTGTTTGGGCTATGGATGTTTTCTTAAGAACAGTACCTGTTGTATGTTTAAGTACTTAGTATTAGGAAACATGCATTGTATACTGATCGGGTTGTAGGCATACAGTGTGTGTGTTTTTGCATGGGCAATCGACGAAAGTCCCATTTAGTACAAACAAGTATTTGTTTAGTCACACCCGATTTCAGTTCCGCAGGGGTTAATTAATCTAATCATGCCTGGACTAATCAGGATCATTCACCTGTTTGTAGCTCATCATGATTGAACCTGTGTTGAAGCTGTGTTTGCAAAATGTTTATCTTGGCATAAAAGTCATTGTGAATTTAAACTGTAGCGGACTAATCTTATACTAGTGCCTCTTCAAATGTTCCTTTTCTAGACCCATTGTCATAAAATAATGTGCAATATTGTCGTTGATGAATACATTTGTGATTTCTAATTTTTTTATTTTCGTTACAGGTATCTTGCGACGGGCAATTCTTTTTCCTCATTACATTTTGATTTTCGCATGGGCACCTCCACAATTGCTGGCGTGGTACGGGCTACTTGTTCCGCCATTTGGTGGCGACTGAAGGCTTCAGTGCTGCCACCTCCAACAAGGCAGCAGTGGCTTGACATAGCCCAGGGCTTCCTGGAGAGGGCACAATTTCCAAATTGTATTGGTGCCCTTGACGGGAAGCACATACGGGTTAGAAGCCACCTAACTCTGGGTCCCAATATTATAATTATAAGCAGTTTTTCTCGGTAGTTTTGTTGGCCTTGGCTGACACAAACTATCGGTTTATAATTGTAGATATTGGGTCCTATGGAAGGACTGCAGATGCTCGCATCTTCAGGGCTTCCAGGATGGGTCGCTGGCTTCAGTCGAATCAACTGGACGTACCAGAGCCAGCAAACCTTCCTGGCTCCTCTGGCCCACCTGCGCCTTATGTGGTAGTAGGGGACGAGGATTTGCCCTTTCTCCCCACCTCATGCGTCCCTTTCCGAGGCGAGGTTTGGATGCCAAGAGGCGACATTTTAATTATCGTTTAAGTCGAGCCAGAAGGTATGTGGAGTGTGCCTTTGGTATTTTTTCAAACAAATGGCGTGTTTTCCTTTCGGCGATCCAGCTGGCACCTCAAAATGTGAATGTGGTGATCCAGGCATGTGTAGTGCTGCATAACTACATACGCACTTATGATACGACACCTGAGGAAGAGGCAGATGTCTACATTCCACCATCACAAACAGAAACTTTGCCACTTGGACGATCTGGATCTGTTGGCCTGAGAGTGAGGGAGTTATTTTCGGATTATTTTTCATCCCCTGAAGGTTCATTTCCTTTGCCACAGTAGCCCTACACTCCTGGGACTTTGTGTTTTGCCATTTGTTCTTGTTAACCTGGATGGTAATTTTTAAGTTAGTTTATATTTTTGTGTTAGTTAGGGACTCGCAAGATAATGAGGACCCTTGACGTGGGTTGCGGGCTAACATATTTTGCTTACCAATCTATTGATTAGAACACGGTATGTGAAATATGGACTAATACCTCATTGATCAGATTTTTATAAAATGATAATCATTTATGCGTATGTGCCCTTCATTACTATATAAAGTAGGAGTGTGCCAAATATCATGTATGTAGAATTCGACATACATGTGTCATGGTGTTAAAACTCCATCCGTAATGTTTGTCCTATTGTTTGCCCCTAGTATTTTATATTATTCCACACATGTTATGTTTATGGATAATAAACATTTTTAATAAAACTGGAATGTTTTTAAACATTACTGCCATACTATGACTGTATGTTTGTTATGTGATCTTTCGTACAAATTACGCGTTCGGAAATGTGAATGCCGGTTTAATAAAAGTGTCACATGATAATGGGGTGTGATGTCTTTCTGTCCCTGAAATATATGTTAAAGGGATACTGACAGGCCAAATATACATATACATTATGTATACATATACCCAACTATCAATAGGCAGGCATAGGTGTTGGAATCATTAATCTAACCATATAAGTATAGGCCCTTTTCACCTTATATTTGCTTGTAATTCAAGTTATATTACCTTGTGTAATGTCTATTCTTTGTGCCCAAGAGGCGTGGTTTCTTTCAATTCGCCCTTGGGCACAAAGACTACACATTCAACAAGGTAATAAAACTTGATTAAACTGCGATTATAAGGTGGAAAGGGATATACTTATATGTTTAGATTACTGATTACAAGACCTATGCCTGCCTATTTCAGTTTAAAATGCATATTTGGCCTGTCATTGTCCCTTACATGCAGTTTATTGACAAAGTAAACCAACATCAAAATTATCAACAGAAAAACTGTTTAATCAAACAGTATAGTCAACTCATCAATTACAAATTGTGAACACGCCCAGCTGGCGAGGGTGGAGGTTGAGGGCCAGGGTATCCAGTTTGGCCACTGGGCCCTGAGTATGTATACGGGCCAGGTTGGCTCGAGGGGCACATGATGGCCATACGTAGTTTCCCCCTGATGGGGAGGGGCAGGGTATCCAGTTTGGCCACTGGGCCCTGCGTATGAAGACGGGCCAGGTTGGCTCGAGGGGGGCACATGATGGCCATACGTAGTTTCCCCCTGATGGGGAGGGGCAGGGTATCCAGTTTGGCCACTGGGCCCTGCGTATGAAGACGGGCCAGGTTGGCTCGAGGGGGGCACATGATGGCCATAAGTAGTTTCCCCCTGGTAATGTGGCCCATATGGGGGATTTTGTGGCCCATAATAATCCCTATGAGTTGAGAAATGTTGTGGACCCTGAGTAGGCGGTGGATTAATGGCCGTTGGAGAGGGGCCAAACAAATGCCCATGGAGGTTCCAATTTTCCAGGCACATAAAAACCTCAGTAGGGTCATGGGGGGGAGTGGCTGCCTGCAGAACTATTTGCACAGCATTGCGGGTTTGGATCAAGTGCTGTGTAGGAATCTGCCGGAAAAAATGAGCCAGACTCCGCGCAAATAGATCATGATGATCCTCCTGCCGGGCTCTAGATAAATAATCGAGGACTTGAACATTTATATTAGACTCGGCAGGAGGCATGGTCTGGCATCTTGGGCGGCTAGGTAGAGCCAAACGGGGTTGGGGCTGTGAATCCGCTCCCGATGCAGCTGGTGGTGGGGCTGCTGCAGTGGAGGGTCCAGCTACACTTGCAGTCTGTGTCGACTCAGATGGCAGCTCTTCTTCACAGGCACTTGATAGCTGTGGTGCCGATTCTTCACCTTCCTCCCCTAGGTTGTCCTCCGTGCTACAAAGATTTCAAAACATTACATATAAACATGAGTTATGCTTGTAATTATTCATTGCACATATTCTTGTCATTAGCATACTACATTTATCATGTGCGGAGCTAAAGGATCATGGGCCCTGGTGCAAGAATTCAGCTTGGGACTCCCTTCCTTCAGTGCTTTAGCGCCCGGGGCAGGGAGAACATAGCCTTGGCGTGTAAGTATTGACCTAGCCCCCTTCTTACAGACAGAAGAGGAACTTGACCAGTATGTCCTTTTGCTATTAAAATAGTATATTCTTTGGCAACCCAAAGGTCTTTGGGCCCCATCATGCTCCTGGGCCCGGTAGCAACTGCCACCTCTGCACCGCCTATAGTTACACCACTGACATTTATCACACAGTACTACATCACCTAAACCAGGGTTGGCCAACAATGGGCCCTCTAGCTTTCAGACAAATCAAACTGAAAGCATGGTAGCAAGCTTACACCTAGCCGACAGCAAAGCACTATTGGATTTGGGTTTTCCACAAATATGGAGGGCCAGAGGTTTGGTATCCCAGACCTAAAGTACATAGCACATATGCGGTCATTGAGCCACATTTGGGAAATGACATAATTGGCTGAGGTGACTAATAATAACTTATGTGAAGGATTGGACTCACCAACTTTGACATTAGACAATTTGTAAATTTTCCAAATGAAAATTGTTCACACATTACTAACATAGTCTACCTGCAGTGTTAAAGGCTTGATACCATTTTAGAGAATGGGGGCCTAACACTAGGATATGCACCCATTGGGTAAGATGGGATAACCCCTAAAATTGCAATGTGACTGTATTCAATATATTCATTTCCATATGTGCAGGCCTGATTGGGTGCAGTATTACCATTTTGCCATAGAAGGCCTATTCGGTGCTGGCTAACCTGGGCACTCAAGCTGTGGTCCAAATATGACTCCACATTTGCCTCTCTTTCTTGGCTGCTTACAGAATTAGAGAGAAATAAATGGATCATGCTGGGAGTCGCAGTCTCGCCCCAGATGGAGTGCCAAGATTAGCCATCACTGGACTACACTGAACCTAGATGTAGTCAGTAGTGAGTGTGGTAATTGTACTTACGGCCGAAGATCCATGACATCACTGAGGAACATGAGCTGCTCTTTGAAGATATACGGCCGTTTCTTTGGTGGCCCTGATCCACTGCGCCCATGGTGCTTTAATTCCCTTACGGAACTGGTCGCGACAGCTCCGCCACCGGTTTTCACATCTTCAACTTTTTAAAAAATGAAAAAGAAATTTAAGCCACATTTACTAGTCTACGTTTGAAAACGTATAACATGGACCGGATAGTAGGCAGGATAGCGTATAACATGGACCGGATAGTAGGCAGGATAACGTATAACATGGACCGGATAGTAGGCAGGATAACGTATAACATGGACCGGATAGTAGGCAGGATAACGTATAACATGGACCGGATAGTAGGCAGGATAGCGTATAACATGGACCGGATAGTAGGCAGGATAACGTATAACATGGACCGGATAGTAGGCAGGATAGCGTTATAACATGGACCGGATAGTAGGCAGGATAACGTATAACATGGACCGGATAGTAGGCAGGATAACGTATAACATGGACCGGAAAGTAGGCAGGATAACGTATAACATGGACCGGATAGTAGGAAGAACAGGAGGCACAGCAAGGATCAAACATATTTACTTTAGCTACTTACTCAAAGTCTTCCGCATTTGCCCTTGACTGGTTTCCCATATGGAGGCAAATACCTGCTGGGTCACCTCCATCCAGGCCGCATCCTTTTATATTTGTCCTGGTACTCAGGACAGCGCAGATCCCATAGGCAGGGCCTGTCCTGAACAAGGACTATCATCTTCTCAACATCCATAGGCCTTGGGGTTTTGGGCATCTTGGATCCGCTAGAGCTGAAATGTTCTCCAACAAACTTCTGCTTTGTGTGCAGCCTCCAAGCAGACACCGAGGAAACTCCTACTTCCTTTTTCCTGTCTGAGAGCCCTGTATTGTTGCTTATAAACTTGCGTGAAAAGCATAGCGCAGCGGAGTGCATCCGGATGCATTGCGTTTTCACGCATCCCCATTCACTTCTATGGGGCCTGCGTCGCGTGAAAACGCAGAATATAGAACATGCTGCGATTTTCACGCAACGCAGAAGTGATGCGTGAAAATCACCGCTCATGTGCACAGCCCCATAGAAATGAATGGGTCCGGATTCAGTGCGGGTGCAATGCGTCCTTCTCACGCATTGCACCCGCGCGGAAAACTCGCCCGTGTGAAAGGGGCCTAATCCAAGCTCCTTAGCTGGCTGCTAATTATCCCCATTACCAGCCTGGCTGCTGCAGACAGTGGGAAAAAAAACTATTTTCCCAACCTTTCTTGTTCTCACCCAGCTTGCTCTTGGTGAGATATGCCACTTGAATGGCCTTCCTATGGCCTTCTGGCAGCTCCAATGCCACTAATATATATATAATATCTATCTCTCTAATCTGTCTAATGTATATACAACAAAGCACCGCAATGAAACTGCTGTCTATCAGAACTCCATTACACTACAGAAAATGGCTGCTGGGGAGGTTCTTCTATAGTAAGGGGTAGGCAACTTTACTATTGGTTGCTAGGGTTGTTGCTATGCTCAAAGACATTGCAGCCTTCTCATGTGCCCACAGGTAAGAGGGAGGTTATTGATGAAGAAAAAAAATTTAGAATATTCGAATTTAAGAATATATAGTACTATATTCTAAATATTTGCAAATTCTAGAAGAGCAGATATTCACGATTAATATTCACGATTCGAATATTCACGCCCAACACTACATGGGAGCACAGCGCCTGAATGGCTCCCCCACATGGCGATCTGGGGAGCTATTGGTTGTCTTTGAAAGCCTTGGTCTCTCTGAAGAAACCAGGACTACAGATGTATAAGAAAAGCAGGCCTCCATTAGAACACAGCAAATCTGCAGTTAATTGCAATAGCAATTCATTGCAATACATTTGAGAAGCAATCCAGGGTGGATTAAAAAAATTACTATAAAATAAGTAAAAAAGTTTTAGTAACCGCCTGCCGACCGCTATACGCACGGATGAGTCCAGGCGGCAGCAGGTTTGTTCATCCTGAACGCATCCGCGCGTCAGTCGCGAGAGGCGAGATTTGCTGTGAACGCGCGTTCACAGCAGTACACAGCTCGGCAGTGATACTATTAGGGCCCCTTTGCGCATCTTGGCTGCAAAAAAGTGTCACACATGTGGTATCGCTGTACTCAGGAGAAGTAGGGCAATGATTTTTGGGGTGTATTTTTACATATACCCATGCTGGGTGAGAGAAATATCTCTGTAAATTGACAACTTTGTATAAAAAATTTAAAAAAGTTGTCATTTACAGAGATATTTCTCACACCCAGCATGGGTATATATAAAAATACACCCCAAAACACATTGCCCTACTTCCCCTGAGTACGGCAATACCACATGTGTGACACTTTTTTGCAGCAAAGATGCGCAAAGTGGCCCTAATTCCAATGAGTACCTTTTAGGATTTCACAGGGCATTTTTACACATTTGCATTGTCACGCTTTAGGTTCACCAAAAATGACAGGGCAGTATTAATACCCCACAAGTGACTCCATTTTGCCAGAAGTTAGCAGAAATGGAAACTTTACTATAATTTTTTTTCCTCAGAAAGTGTCATTTTCCGCTAACTTGTGAAAAAAAATGAAATGATACATGAACTCACCATGCCCCTCCGCGAATACTTTGGGGTGTCTCCTTTCTAAAATGGTGTCATTTGGGGGGTATTTATACTATCCTGGCATTCTAGCACCTGAAGAAACATGACAGATGCTCAGAAAGTCAGAGCTGCTTCAAAATGTGGAAATTCACTTTTTTTGCACCATAGTTTGTAAACGCTATAACTTTTACCCAAACAAATAAATATGCACTTATTGGATTTTTTTTTTAATCAAAGACATGTAGAACAATAAATTTTGCGAAAAATTTATATAGAAATGTTGTTTTTTTTAAAAAAAAAACTACAACAAAGTGAAAATGCCTTTTTTTTGCAAAAATTTCGGTCATTTTTGATTGCAAAAAAAGTAAAAATGTCAGCAGCAATGAAATACCACCAAATGAAAGCTCTATTAGTGAGAAGAAAAGGAGGTAAAATTCATTTGGGTGGTAAGTTGTATGACGGAGCAATAAACGGTGAAAGTAGTGTAGTGTAGAATTGTAAAAAGTGGCCTGGTCATTAAGGGTGTTTAAGCTAGGGGGGCTGAAGTGGTTAAAATATAAAAATTCAAATCACCTCTTTACGCGTAATTAAAATAAAAATTAATAAACAATAAAATAATTAACATCATATCATATTAACTCCATGTCATGAAATTTTAGCACTATTAAAATATAATACAGCATAAAATGAAAATGGCAATTCAAAAAAATTTTTGTCTCTTCACCTCCCGCAAAATATAAAATAAAAGTGATTATATTCATACACATTCCAAAATGGTATCAATAAAAACTGCAGATCATCCCACAAAAAAATAATAATAATAATAATAATAATAATAATAATAATAATCCTCACATATCTCTAACATAAGTATAGAAAAAGTTACTGGGATCAGAATAGGTGATAAAAAGAAAAAATCATTTTTTAAACATGTTTTTATTTCTTTCTTATATAATTATACATATGTAGTAATACTATAATCATACTGACCAAGAGAATGAACATAATAGGGCAGTTTTAAGTCTTGTCCACAATTCCCTATCAGTGATATATCTGAGCCAAGTACCCGAATATAATGGAAGTTAATGGGAGACAACCAGGCAATCCCTGCTCTGAAGAGGGGAGGGTGTCTGGTCCATTGAAAAAGGTCAAAAAGTGACAGAAACACCTCTGAAATGGATCGGGAACAGCATGGGGACGATGTCTGGATGCATCTTTGACAACGTTGTTCCCAACAGCGACCTGGGAGTCCGAGTTGTACGCCACTTTTACAGACTGACAAAAATACCAACAAACTGCCCCCCAAAAAAAATCAATTTCACAGGAAAAATTGTTAAGAAACATACTTTCCTGAATATTCAATAGTATATAAAGTGCAAGTGCTGCCAAAAATTACAAGCAGGAGGCACTCCGAAACAGCCTGTATATCACATAAAGGAGGGCCTCATTCACATTGTTTTACAATTGTTCAGGTAGTGGGACTCCTACACTCATAAAGCCTATGCACTAAGTGAAAGGGCTGCTAAAAATTACAAGGAACCGGCACTCCAATACACCCTTTATCACACATAAAGGAGGGCATCATACATACCCTTGAAAAATTATGATTGGTGGCCTACTGGTGACCCTCAAAACATTTGGTGCAAGGGCCTACTGGTGACCCTCAAAAACATTTGGTGCAAGGGCCTGCTGGTGACCCTCAAAAACATTATGGGCGAGGGACTGCTGCTGAGCTGACGTTTTAAAACATTATATGCGAGTGCCTCCTGGTGAGCTGACGCTCTAAAACATTATATACGAGTGCCTCCTGGTGAGCTGACGCTCTAAAACATTACATGCGAGTGCCTCCTGGTGAGCTGCTGCTCTAAAACATTATATGCTTGTGCCTGCAGGTGAGCTGATGCTCTAAAACATTATATGAGCGTGCCTGCAGGTGAGCTGATGCTCTAAAACATTTCATGCGAGTGCATGCTGTACACGGATGCCCAACCTGCGGCCCTCCAGCTGTTGCAAAACTACAACTCCCAGCATGCCTGGACAGCCTAAAGCTATCAGCCTACAGCTGGGAAAGATGGGAGTTGTAGTTTTACAACAGCTGGAGGGCCGCATGTTGAGCATCCCTGCTCTAAAACATTATATGCCAGTGCCTGCAGATGGGCTGACGCTCTAAAACATTATATGCAAGTGCATGCTGTTCAGCTGATGCTCTAAAACATTACATGCGAGTGCGTGCAGGTGAGCTGATGCTCTAAAACATTATATGCGAGTGCATGCTGTTCAGTTGACCCTATAAAAAATATGAGTTGAGGGCGTACAGTTGAGTTGGGAATGAATACAATCTGGATGAGGAGGAGGAGAAAACAAGATTCAATCAGATACACTTTTTTTTGTGGTGGAAAAGGTGCATGGGAATACACTACAGTAGATTGACTACATTATAAATGATAGATTGAAATTGCCTTTATGTTCATCATCAGCTCATGCTCTCCTCTGGTGGAGTTGAGAAGTCAGTGGCAATCTAAGCCTTGTTCATTTTTATTTGAGTCAACCTGTCAGCATTGGCAGTGGTAAAGGATATATGCTTATCTGTTATAATGTCACCAGCAGCACAAAATACACGCTCAGACAAAATGCTGGCGGCAGGGCAGGCCAACATCTCCAAGGCGTAGAGCGCAAGTTTGTGCCACGTGTCCTGCTTGGACACCCAGTAGTTGTAAGACACTGAGGGATCATTTAGGACGCTGACACAGTCTGCAATGTATTCCTTCATCTTCCAAAACTTTTCCCTCCTTGTAGCACTAGGCCGCGCTTCAGGGTGAGTTTGCTGGCGGGGTGTCATGAAAGTGTCTCATGCCTTGGAGAGTGTTGCCTTGCCATTGTTAGAACTTCTGTGTGCTCCCCTTGTCTCCCTTCCTGAGTTGCCTAAGGAAGTACTGACTCTGGCGGCCGCATTGTCAGATGGAAAATTTTGGAGCAATCTGTCAACAAGTAACTTCTGGCATTGCACCGTTTTACTCGTCCTCTCCACCACAGGATAGAGATGAGAACTTCTCTTTGTAGCGGGGGTCGAGAAGGGTGAACACCCAGTAATCTGTGTTATCTAAAATGCGTATAACGCGAGGGTCGCGGGAAAGGCAGCCTAACATCAAGTCAGCCATGTGTGCCAGAGTACCAACAGGCAAGACGTCAATGTCAACATCAGGATGACTCCATCTCCTCATCCTCCTCCTCCTCCCCTTCTGCCCATCCACATTGTACAGATGGAATTAAAGTTCCATGGGTACTGCCCTCTGTAGCAGAGGCAACTGTCTTGAGCTCCTCCTCATCTTCATGGTCCAATTCGAGCTGTGAAGATGAACTATAGGTGGTCTGGCTATCACTCTGTGTAATGTTCTCCCCTATTTCCTCATCTGCCACATTCAGAGCATCCTCCTTAATTGTGAGCAGCGATCGTTTGAGTAGACACAGCAGTGGGATGGTTACGAAGTTAATGGCGTTATTGCCACTAACCATCTGTGTGGATTCAGGAAAGCTTTTTAAAACCTCACAGTGGTCTGACATCAATGCCCACTCCTCGCTTGGGAATAGTGGCAGTTGATTCGAAAGGCGACGACCATGTTGCAGCTGGTTTTCGAAAACTGCTGCTCACAATGCCTGGACAACATGTAGAACGTAGAGTTCCAGCGTGTGCTCACGTCGCACAAAAGTCAGTGAGCTGGAAGCTGCAAGCACTGCTGCAGCGTTGATAGACTGGCTGTACCTGTGGACAACTTGCGGAAATGGGCACACACGAGGCGAGCCTTCACTAGTAGCTTTTCCAAATTGTTAGAAAGTATATTATAGGTACACCCTCAATTACTTTTTTGGGGGGCAACAGATATATCACACCAGTTGCAATTAGTTATTCCAATAGTGTTTCTCCCTCTATATACCTGCGGTATCGCAGCAGAACTGCACAACCGCACAAAACCGCTGCACAATACAAATGCAATACAAATACACAATATTCTTTCTATGTTAGGAAGTATAAGTATATCACACCTCTCAGTATGGCACACCTATATCAGTCCTTAAAAGGACTTTTGTGGTCCTAGTAGCTAGCGTTTGGCGTCCCTAACAGTCTGTCCCTTCTCCACAAAGCAACCTCTCCCTACACTGGCAAAAAACAGAATGCAACATGGCTGCCAGATCTAGTTTATTTATAGGGTGGGGGTGTAAATATCGGCATATGTTCGCTTGTTCGGCAAATCGTGAACGCGCAAAGTTTGCCGGGAAAGAACCGCCGGGTGAACGACAAGGCCATCTCTAGCCACATGCTTATAGAGCAGTTTACCACCACATATGGTGCATTTCTGCAAACTGCAGAATCAGAGTAATGCATATTGAGGTTTAGTTTGCTGTTGACCCTTGCTGTGTTGCAAGAACAAACTGAGTAACATGAAAAATCTGCATAAAAATAAAATTTGGAAATTTCACCTACATTTTCCTTTTATTCTTATGGAACACCTAAAGGGTTAACAAAGTTTGTAACATCAATTTTGCATAATTTGAGGGGTGTCGTGTCTAAAATGGGGTCATGTATGGGTGGTTTCCATTATGTAAGCCCCTCAAAATCACTTTATAACTGAATTGGTGCTTAAAAAAATGGTTTTGACTTCTAAACTTCTAAGCCTTCTAATCTCCTGAAAAAATGAAATGACATCTTCAAAATGATGCCACATAAAGCAGACATATAGGGAATGATGACTGATAATTATTTTATGAAGCATTACTATCTGTCTTAAAAGTAGAGAAATTCAAATTTAGAAAATTGTGAGTTTTTCCACATTTTTAGTAAATTTGGGATCTTTTTATAAATAAAGGAAAAATATATTGACTAAAATTTAGCACTGTCGTGAAGCCCAATGTGTCACGAGAAAACTATAAGAATGGCTTGGATAAGTAAAAGTATTCCAAAATACCACATAAAGTGACATGGATTTGCAAAAAAAGGCCTGGGCAGGAAGGTGAAAACTGGCCCTGGATAGAAAGGGTTAAAACCAAAATATATTTACTAAAACAAACATTTTAGGTATTGCCGCATTTGCTATAAAAATAGCACATCAGCTAACCCATCTGGTGAACACCGTAAAAAAAACTACAATTTTTGTCACCATAATCACAAAAAGTGTAATACCAAACAATAAAAAAGTATTATGTTCCCCAAAATAGTACCAATCAAACCGTCTCCTAATGCCACAAAAACTAAGTCCAACATAATTGCCCAAAAAATAAAAATATGGCTTTTAGAAAAAAGACACCAAAACATGATTTTTCTTTTCAAAAATGCTTTCTTATGTAATACTGAAACAAAAGAAAAATAAAAGTGAAAAAAAAAAAAAAACTGTGCCAAAACGTAATATAGAGAAAACAAGAATCATTTATACCAAAAAATAGTACCAATAAAAGTTTCACCTTATCCTATAATTTCTAAAATGTGGTCACTTTTTTGGAGTTTCTACTCTAGGGGTGCATCAGGGGGTCTTTAAATGTCATATGGCAACTTAAACTTATCACAGTTAAATCTACCCTCCAAATCCATATGGCGCTCCTTTTCTTCTGCGCCCTGCTTTAACACATCAAGGGTTAACAGCCAAATAAAACTCAATATTTCACTCTGATTCTGCAATTTACAGAACCACATCACATAAGGTCGTAAACTGCTGTATGGGCAGTTTACGACCTTATGTGATGTGTTATTGTAAATTGCAGAATCAGAGTGAAATATTGATTTTTATTTGGCTGTTAACCCTTGATGTGTTACAGGAAAAATTTAAATTGGGAATCTGACAAAAAATTGAAATTTAAAAATGTAATTTCCTTTTTCCTCTAATTCTGGTGGAACACCTAAAGGGTTAACAAAGTTTGTAAAATCTGTTTTGAATAACTTGAGGGGTGTAGTTTCTACAATGGGGTCATTTACGAGTGGTTTCCACTATGTAGGCCCCACAAAGTGACTTCATATCTGAAGTGGTCCTTAAAAAAATGGGTTTCAGAAATTCTTAGAAATTTTAAAATTTACATCTAAAATTCTAAGCCTTATAAGATCCTAAAAAATAAAATTACATTTACAATGATGCAAACATGAAAGTGGACATATGGGCATTAAAAGCAGTGAAATTCTAATTTAGAAAACTTTTCCAAATTTTCAGTAAATTTTGGATTTTTTAATAAAAGTGAATTATATTGACTAAAATTTTTTGCTATCATGAAGTACAATGTATCGTGAGAAAACCATCTCAGAATGGTTTGAATAAGTAAAAGCAATCCTAAGTTATCACCACATAAAATGACACATGTCAAGTTTCCAAAAAACAGCCTTGACCTTAAGGTAAAAAAAATGGCAAGGTCCTTAAGGTGCTAAAGTTGAAACTTTTATTTTTTTTCTTGATTTAAAACACAGGGGGAATCCAGCTGCCAAGAGAGGTTGCACAGCAATGTGTGTGCTCCAGCAGTTACACAATTAGCGTGCAGCTGTAGTCTCTGGACTAGGCTTTTAAAACGGTTAAGTAAACTATTACTTTAAGGGCTCATGCAAATAGACATTCCCCTGGCTGTGCCCGTATTGCGGCCCACAAACAGTGGGTCCGCAATATATGGGCCCCTTCTGCATTATACAGGATGGGCCCCTTCTGCATTATACAGGATGGGCCTCTTCTGCAATATACAAGATGGGCCCCTTCTGCATTATACAGGATGGGCCCCTTCTGCAATTTACAGGATGGGCCCCTTCTGCAATTTACAGGATGGGCCTCTTCTGCATTATACAGGATGGGCCCCTTCTGTAATTTACAGGATGGGCCCTTTCTGTAATTTACAGGATGGGCCCCTTCTGTAATTTACAGGATGGGCCCCTTCTGCATTATAGCCCAGGATGGGCCCCTTCTGCATTGTAGCCCAGGACGGGCCCCTTCTGCATTGTAGCCCAGGATGGGCCCCTTCTGCATTGTAGCCCAGGATGGGCCCCTTCTGCATTATAGCCCAGGACGGGCCCCTTCTGCATTATAGCCCAGGAGCTCCCTCAGGGAGCTCCCTCCCTTTCCCTTTCCCATCGGGGGCTGCTGTGCCATTGCAGCCCCCGATTCTTGACGGGATAACGGTTGCTCTGTTGTGGCAGAAGGTGATGCCTACCATGGCCTTCACAGGCGTCCTGCTTGCCATGGTAGTGGCAAGTCTGATCAGACTGTGTAAAAGTGAAAATATAGTACAGTACACTATATAGTGTACTGTATTGTATTATATAGGCATCAGACCCACTGGAAAAGAAAAAAAAAAAATCACTGAATAAAAATAAAAAAACTAAAATACACTACACATGTTTGATATCACCGTGTCCGTAACGACCTGATCGAAGAAATGGTCATGTTACTTTCCCTGCACAGTAATTGCCATAAAAAAATAAAATAAAAGCTATGATGAAATTGAAATTTTGACCACCTTCCTTACCAAAAAAGATAATAAAAGTGATAAAAAGTCGTATGTACACCAAAATGGTACCAATCAAACTGCCATCTCATCCCGCAAAAAATGAGCCCCTACATGAGATAATCGGACAAAAGTAAAAATAATATGGCTCTCAGACTATGGAGACACTAAAACATATTTTATCTCCCCTAAAACGCTGTTATTGTGTTAAAAGTGAAATAATGAAAAAAAGTATACATATTAGGTATTGCTTCGTCTGTAAGAACCTGCTCTATAATAATATCACATGACCTAACCCCTCAGGTAATTAATGTAAAAAAATAAAAATAAAAACACTGTCAAAGCCATTTTTGTCACCTCACATCACAAAAAGTGTAATGGCAAGCGATCAAAAAGTTATATGCACCCCAAAATAGTGCCAATAAAACCTCAATCTCATCCTTCAAAAAATGATACCCTACATAGGACAATAGGCCTCCCCCCAAAAAAAATATGTCAGACCATGGAGACATTAAAACATGTTTTGTTTGTTTCAAAAATATTATTGTGTAAAACTTAAATAAATTCATAAAAAGTATACATATTATGTATTGCCGCGTCCGTAACAACCTGCTCGATAAAAATAACACATGAACTAACCCTTCAGGTGAACACAGAAAACAAAATAATATAAATAAGGTGTCAAAAGCCATTTTTGTCACCTTACATCACAAGAAGTGTAATAGCAAGCGACCAAAATGTTATATGCACCCCAAGATAGTGCCACTCAAATCTCATCCCGCAAAAAATGAGCCTCTACATAAGACAGTCGCCCAAAAAATAAATAAAAAAATATTATATATATATATATATATATATATATATAGCTTTCAGAATATAGAGACACTAAAAAATCATTTTTTTCAAAAATGCTTTATTATGTAAAAAAGTAGTCATATTTGGTATTGTCGTGTCCATAACAACCTGCTCTATAGAAATAGCGTACGTTCTAACCTGTCAGATCAACTATGTAAATAACCAAAAATAAAAACGGTTCCAAAACAGCAATTTTATTTTTGCAAATTTTCCATTTTAATCCATTTTTTCCAGTAACAAAGCAAGAGTTAACAGCCAAACAAAACTCAATATCTATTGCCCCTATTCTGTGCTTTTCAGAAACATCCCATATGTGGTCGTAAACTGCTGTATGGCCAAACGGCAGGGCACAGAAGGAAAGGAACGCCATATGGTTTTTGGAAGGAAGATTTTGCTGGACTGTTTTTTTTTTTTTTTTTTATTACAACATGTCCCATTTGAAGCCCCCCTGATGTACCTATAGAGTAGAAACTCCAAAAAGTGACTCCATCTAAGAAACTACACCCCTCCAAGTTATTCAAAACTGATTTTACAAACTTTGTTAACCCTTTAGGTGTTCCACAAGAGTTATTGGCAAATTGAGATTATTTTTTTTTAAAGGGTCAACAAAGTTTGTAAAATCAGTTTTGAATACCTTGGAGGTGTGTAGTTTTTAGAATGGGGTCATTTTTGGGTGTTTATTATGTAAGCCTCATAAAGTGACTTCAGACCTGAACTGGTCCTTAAAAAGTGGGATTTGGAAAATTTCAGAAAAATGTCAATATTTGCTAAATTTCTAAGCCTTGTAACATCCCCAAAAAATAAAATGGCATTCCCAAAATGATCCATACATGAAGTAGACATATGGGGAATGTAAATTAATAACCATTTTTGGAGGTATTATAGAAGTAGAGAAATTGAAACTTGGAAATGTGCACATTTAAAAAAAAAATTGTATATTTTTTTATAAATAAAAATTAAGTTTGACGCAATTTTACAACTCTGATGAAGTACAATATGTGATGAAAAAACTGTCTCAGAATGGCATGGATAAATGAAAGCATTTTAAAGTTATCACTACATAAAGTGACGCTGGTCAGATTTGCAAAAAAAAGCCTGGTCCTTAAAGTGAAAATGAGCCCGGTCCATAAGGGGTTAAGGACCTATACAAACAATAAAAAAATTAAAATCTATCTATGAAGTGAAAACTAGTAAAATCTCTAGACATATTTGAAGATGTCAAACATCTGGCAACATTTAACAGGGTTACCCGGGTTTTTACTATTGATGACCTATCCTCAGGATAGGCCATTAATATCAGATCAGCAGGTGTCTGACATCTGGCACCTCCGCCGATCAGCTGTATGAGAAGAAGGCACATGCAGTGCGAACATGCTGTCTCCTATCTCTCTACCTGCTCACCGCTGCTATCTATGGCAAAGATCTTAGTCCATAGTGGACGGGAAATGTCTACAAATGCTCGCAGTTTAGGGTATAAGATCAACGAACTTGAGTCTGTAATGGCATCTGAGAATATAGATTTAGTGGTTGTTACTGAGACATGGTTCAATGAGAGTAATGACTGGGACATAACAATACCTGGGTTCTCTCTATATAGGAAAGACAGAGAAGGCAAGAAAGGGGGTGGAGTGGCCCTATATGTGAAAAATAGCATAAAATCAAATCTAATAGAAGCCAGCGAAACCAATTTAGAGTCAGTTTGGGTTATGTTGCAGCTTGGTAATCATAAGGTAACTCGTGTAGGTGTCATATATAGACCACCAAGCCAAGTCAAAGAATTGGATGATCTACTAGTTGAGGAAATGGCTAAAATGACATTGAAAGGTGAAGTTGTCATTATGGGAGACTTTAATCTTCCTGATATAAACTGGAAAACCAAAATAGCTAGTTCTGCCAGGAGTACAGACATTCTAAATTCCCTACTGGGATTATCTCTACAGCAAGTAGTTGAGGAGCCAACCCGGAAGGAGGCCATTTTAGATTTGGTGTTCACAAATGGCAATTTGGTATCTGATATCACTGTAGGGAAAGCTTAGGATCCAGTGATCACCAGTCAGTGAGGTTTACTATAAGTACAGTGACTGAGTCACTCCACACAAAAACAAAAGTTTTAGATTTTCGGAAAACAGACTTTTCTAAAATGAGATCAGTGGTATACGAGTCCCTATCAGACTGGAACAATTTCAATGGAGTCCAAGAGAAATGGGACTACTTAAAATTGGCACTACTGAAGGCAACAGAAAAGTGCATTAGGCTTGTCAGTAAAGGCAAAAAAGGAAGAGACCACTGTGGTACTCAGCAGAAGTGGCCAAAATCATTAAAAACAAAAAGATGGCATTTAGCAAGTATAAAAACACCCAAAACGAGGATGACCGGAAATCTATAAGATGAGGCAGAGAGAGGCCAAGCAAGTTATAAGAGCTTCTAAAGCTCAGGCAGAAGAGAAATTAGCTCAGTCAGTGAAAAAAGGTGATAAGACATTCTTCAGATACATAAATGAAAAAAGGAAATTAAAACAAGGAATTACCAAATTAAAAACAAAAGAAGGAAGGTATATGGAAGAGGATAAAGAACTAGCTGACTGCCTCAATGAATACTTCTGTTCAGTTTTACAAAGGAAAATGAAGGAAAAGGACCTCAGTTAGGGAGGAAGACTAATGAATCCTTTGATGCATGTGTCTTTACAGAGGAAGAGGTTCTAAGTCAGCTGTCCAAAATTAATACAAATAAATCACTGGGGCCTGATGGGATACACCCAAAGCTATTAAAAGAGCTTAGAGGTGTACTAGCAAATCCATTAACAGATTTATTTAGCCAATCACTGGTAACAGGTGTCGTCCCAGAAGATTGGAAATTAGCAAACGTTGTGCCAATTCACAAGAAAGGTAGTAGAGAGGAATCAGGCAACTATAGGCCAGTAAGCCTGACATCAATAGTGGGAAATTAATGGAAACCATACTCAAGGAGAGGATTGTGGAACATCTAAAAACCCATGGGTTGATTGATAAAAACAGCATGGGTTTACTTCAGGGAGATCATGTCAAACTAATCTTATTGACTTTTTGATTGGGTGACTAAAATAATAGATGGCGGAGGTGCAGTAGACATTGCCTATCTGGACTTTAGTAAGGCATTTGATACTGTCCCACATAGAAGGCTTATCAATAAACTGCAGTCTTTGAGCTTGAGCTCACATATTGTTGAATGGATTAGGTAGTGGCTGAAGGACAGAAAACAGAGGGTTGTAGTCAATGGAGTATATTCAGACCATAGTATTGTTACCAGTGGGGTACCTCAGGGATCTGTTCTGGGACCCATATTGTTTAATATCTTTATCAGCGAAATTGCAGAAGGCCTCAATGGTAAGGTGTGTCTTTTTGCTGATGACACAAAGATTTGTAACAGGGTTGATGTTCCTGGAGGGATACACCAAATGGAAAAGGATTTAGGAAAACTAGAGGAATGGTCAAAAATCTGGCAACTAAAATTTAATGTCGATAAGTGCAAGATAATGCACCTGGGGCGTAAAACCCAAGAGCAGAATATAAAATCAGTGATACAGTACTAACCTCAGTATCTGAGGAAAGGGATTTAGGGGTCATTATATCAGACGACCTAAAGGTGGGCAGACAATGTCAGAGAGCAGCAGGTAATGCCAGCAGAATGCTTGGGTGTATAGGAGAGGCATTAACAGTAGAAAGAGGGAGGTGCTCGTGCCGCTCTACAGAGCACTAGTGAGACCTCATTTGGAGTATTGTGTGCAGTACTGGAGACCATATCTGCAGAAGGATATTGAAACTTTGGAGAGAGTTCAGAGAAGAGCTACTAAACTAGTACATGGATTGCAGGACAAAACTTACCAGGAAAGGTTAAAGGACCTTAACATGTATAGCTTGGAAGTAAGAAGAGACAGAGGGGATATGATAGAAACTTTTAAATACATAAAGGGAATCATCACGGTAAAAGAGGAGAGAATATTTAAAAGAAGAAAAACTGCTACAAGAGGACATAGTTTTAAATTAGAGGGGCAAAGGTTTAAAAGTAATATCAGGAAGAATTACTTTACTGAGAGAGTAGTGGACGCATGGAATAGCCTTCCTGCAGAAGTGGTAGCTGCAAATACAGTGAAGGAGTTTAAGCATGCATGGGATAGGCATAAGGCCATCCTTCATATAAGATAGGGCCTGGGGCTATCCATAGTATTCAGCATATTGGGCAGACTAGATGGGCCAAATGGTTCTTATCTGCCGACACATTCTATGTTTCTATGTTTCTATGTAAAAGAGAAAGGAGATAGCATGTGTGCATTGCGCGCCCCATCTCCTCATATAGCTGATCGGCAGGGGTGCCGGATGACGGTCACCCGCCGATCTGATATTGATGACCTATCCTGAGGATAGGTCATCAATAGTAAAAGCCCGGACAACCCCTTAATAAATAAATTTGGTGCAAATTATGATAATGCAAATTGAGGCAAAGCTGACTTAAAAAATTCCCCTTACAATAAGGGTACTTCTACACGGACAGGTTTCTGCATGCAGTATTGCAACCCAAAACCAGAGTGAATAAAAAAAAAAAAAAGAGGATGCATCATACATGGCCTTTATATTTTCTCCCCTTTTAACATCCACTTCTGATTTTGGATTTCAAAACTGCATGCATAAACCTCACTGTGTGGTCATGCCCTAATAAAATAATCTGGGTTTCTCTCCCTCTCCATTAATTCCCACTGTATAACCACTATTCTTTCAATTTTAACCATTCTGCAAAACATTACTATATAGTATTAAAATAATACTGCTGAATGCATAATAATGCATTCACACATTGGTTTTTGTGGAAGTATTTCCTGGCAGTTTTTTTATCCGTTGCAGAATGCCCATAGGAAGCACTACGTCTCTTCCTATTCTGACCCCAGCAGTCATGTGACTGCTGGAGTCGGGAGTCTGCACAAGCTTCTGCGTTTTACCAGACCCAGATGAGCTCTGAAGTGAGGTTGTACGTTGCTATATTGTGCTATATGAACAGCCTGGGGGATGCATCTTACTTGTAATGTCAGCCCCAGTTACAAGATAAATTAGCAATAATAAAAATGTAATGTTAAATGTCCCCCAAAGTAATAAACATGTCACCTCTCACTGCTTGATCTTCTCCGGGTGCCGCGCTGCACTGTCCTGACTGCTTATAGTGTCCGAACCTAGTTCACATACTTTACCTGACGCTACATGTGCAGTGCGGGCCAAGAGAAGATTAGGGAGTGCAACTGCCGCAGAGACTGCCAAACCTGGAGAATGGTGAAAGATCAGGAAAGGTAAGTGATTTTATTTATTTATCTCTGACAGGCTTTTGAGGTCTGAGGGTGGGGTCTTCTTTGGGTTCTGATGAAGGTCTGATCTAATATGGGGGTCTGATCTGAAGTCTGACATGGGGGTCTGATATAATTATTGGGGTCTGATGTGAGCTCTGATGTGGATCTCATCTGAGATCTGACATGGGGGGTCTGATGTGGAGGTCTGATCTGAGGTTTGATATGGGGGTCTGTTCTGAGGTTTGATATGGGGGGTCTGAGCTAAAGTCTGATTAAGACTGAGGGTGTAGTTTGGAGGTCTTATGAAGATTGGGGGTCAATTCTGAGGTCTGATGAAAAATATTTTTTGTTATTTTCCTCCTCTAAAACCAAAGTCTTATTGGTGCGTCTTATAAGAAGAAATACAGCTCTTTTGGGACAAAAATAATCTATGGTTGGCAGATAATAATTGTACTGCTATCCAGAGGCCAAAGACTGTGTACAATTGGTATTGAATAGTGTTGGTCGAGCACCAAAGTGCTTGGGTGCTCGAGTAGAACACATCGGAGCACAATGGAAGTCAATGGGAGAACCCGAGCATTAAACCAGGCACCCCCTGCTCTGAAGAGGGGAGGGTGTCTGGTTCACATGAAAAGGTCAGAAATTGATGAAAACACCACTGAAATGGTTCGGGAACAGCATGGGGAGGATGTGTGGATGCATTATGGACTCCTAGGTCACTGCTGGGAACGATGTTGTCCGAGTAGTACACCACTTTTACAGACTGACAATAAAACGCACAAAACCAAAGATAAAATCGATTTTAGAGGAAAAATTGTTAGGAAAAATTATTTCCTGTATATTTACTTGTACATAAAGTGCACGTGCTGCCAAAAATTATAAGGAAGAGGCACTCCGATACAACCTGTATATCACATAAAGGAAGGCCTCATTCATATTGTGGTACAATTGTTAAGGTAGTGGGACTCGTACACTCATAAAGCCTTTGCACTAAGTGAAAGGGCTGCCAAAAATTACAAGGAACCGGCACTACAATACACCCTTTATTGCACATAAAGGAGGGCATGATACACACCCTTGAAATTATGATTGATGGCCTGCTGGTGACCCTCTAAAACATTAGGGGTGAGGGCCTACTGCTAAGCTGGCATCTCAAACATTATGGGTAGAGTTGAGCGAACACCTGGATGTTCGGGTTCGAGAAGTTCGGCAGAACTTCACGAAAATGTTCGGGATCCGAACTCGACTCGAACTTCAACCCGAACCCCATTGAAGTCAAAGGGGAACCGAACTTTTGGGCCCTTAAATGGCTGTAAAATTGACCTGGAAAGGGCTAGAGGGCTGCAAAAGGCAGCACAATGTAGGTAAATTCCCTGCAAACATATGTGAATAGGGAAATGACATAAAATAAAATAACTAAAAATTAACCAATATCAATTGGCAACTTGGAGGAGGAGGTGGAATAGGAGGTTGGTATGGCATCAGGTGGGAATGCTATGGGAGTTGATGATCTCATCACAGCCAAAAAGGATTCATGTCTGCCTGCAGTGCCACAGGCCTCATTCACAGACTCAGGGCCATGGCACCCGCAAAGAGGAGAGCGCTCCCGTAACAGCAAGACAGGCCTCAGGTCCACCTGCAATGGCACAGGCCATTATCATTTATGTAGGCCCCTGACACCCAGACAGAGGAGAGGCAATTTGACAGTAAAAAGAGTTTAATGTCTCTCACCCAGACAGCAAGCAATTAAACGAAACATAGGCCCCTGACACACAGACAATGGGGTGGTCATTAGACAGTAAAAAGTGTTTAATATCTCCCACCAAGACAGCAAGCAAGTACGTGAAATTTAGGCCCCTGACAACCAGACAATGGAGCGGTCATGACAGTAAAAAGAGTTTAATATCTCCAACCAAGACAACAAATGATTAAACAACATAGTCCCCTGACACCCAGACAATGGGGAGGTCATTAGACAGTAAAAAGTGTTAAATGTCTGCCACTAAGACAGCAAGCAAGTATGTGAAATTTAGGCCCCTGAAAAATACAGAAAAATAATAAATAAACATTTTAAACTTGAGCCCAAGTGAATGACAGTGGCACCTGTCACCCAGCAAACAGAGGATGTGGCAGCAATACCACTACATCTGTCATTGTCACCAAGCATCTCCACCAAATCCCATGGAAGTGTTCAGATATCAGCTGTCCATCTCCCAAACACTGGAGAGAAAAAGAAATAGAAAGAGGAAGTACCCTCCCTACCCATGGCTCTGAATGCCTTATTGCAAACTTCCTGGTTCTTTGAAATGCTGTCATTCTGTCTGGTGGACAGTTTTAAAAACCTTATGGCGGTGGCTATCCCACAGTGTGTGTATCCCAGCCACCGCTACTTTTGCAGGCAAGCCATCCCTTCCCTGCACAACCAAGTGGCGGACAAAATCAAGTGTGCACTGCGCAACGCTATCTGTGGCAACGTCCACATAACCAACAACAAAGTGGGTAAATTTAGCAGCTGGCCCAAAGGCGGATAGCATTTTTGCGAATGTCCTTCCGCCCCCGAGGATTGCTGGGCATTTCTCTTTGTATCCTGTTACCTCCTCCTCCTTCTCGGCTTCCTCCTCCTCTACCTCCTCCTCATCCACTCAGCGTAACACCTTGACTACCCACAGCAGCACAGCCAGGGGGAAACCACAGCAGGTTGTTTTAAAACTTGTGTGTTTGTGGGACAAACCCCGCACCGCATAGGAGCTGTGGACAGGCATGGAACAACAGACAGACCATTGGTTTGTGCCAGTGAGCCTCCAGGTCGGCCTGGTGTTGTGCGCTAATGGGCGAAATATACTAGCAGGTCTGGGCCTAGCCGGTTTGACACACATCCCCTGCCTGCCACATGTGCTGAATTTGGGGTGCAGAAATTCCTAAACACTAGACAGTGAAAATCAATTCAGGTAATCAAATGCACACAACACCCCCACCCCCTTTCACTCAAACCATTAACAAACGATTTACAAATTTTCTTAACATATTTAAAAAAACTATAATGCAGCTAAACTTACTATGTAAACAAACTAAACGATATACACACCTTATCCTTAACTTAAGGCCAGTGACATACAAGTGGCTCGAAGGGTGGGTTCCTGCACCAACATAGTCTCTGGCCTGGAACACAATTGTCCAGCCAGGGCACCGTTCTGGAGGATGAGGAGGATAAGTAGGATGAGGAGGAGTAGGAGGAACAGTGTTCTCAGCAGGGTGGCACCCAAGCCAGCTCACGGGCTGCTGGGTCACCATCAGCACCTCAGAAGGCTGGGTTAGCATTGGCGAAATGTGGGAAAGCTTTGTCATCACACCACAACAACCTGCACCACCAGTAGATCTGGAACATCTTAGCAGGAGGCAGCATTTCAGCAACATGGTGGAACTGACTGATGGGTTTGCCCAGGGGCCTAGCTACAGGGAAGGGTGGGAAGCACACTGTTTTGGGTCCCTGATCTAAATGGGGCCCATCCAGGAGGAGGAGGAGGACTAAAAGACTTTGCCAGGGCCCCCTCAACAGTATTATGCAATGAAATTTGATACAGTGGCAGTATAGACAGTGTAGAAAGCGGATGGAAAATAAACCCAAACAGCCTCACACCCTGCAGACTCAACACCCCCCCCCCCTTCACTCAAACCAATAACAAACTATTTACAAATTTACTTAAAAACATATTAAAATAACTATAAGGCAGCTAAACTAACCATATAAAGATACAAAAATGATATACATGCCTTAGCCTTAACTTAAGGCCAACCAAATACAAGTGACTCAGAGAGTGGGTATCTGCACCTTTATAGGCCCTGGCCTGGAACACAATTGTCCAGCCAGGGCACAGTTCTGGAGGATGAGGAAGAGGGGTAGGAGGAATGCTGGGGATACAGAGGACACATACTATATACCTATATACCTCCCTCAAAGAAGATAGCTTGTCCTTGCCTCTGGGCAGCCTAGCAGACATGAGCGACTACAAGCTGCAGTGCCTGTGCAATGACCGCCCAGTTACTGCCACATTCTAACTTGTGCTGATTACTGGGTGGCCACCCTGCTGCATCCCCGTTACAAGGACAACGTGCCGTCCTTAATTCCCTCACTAGAGTGTAATAGGAAGAGGAGCCCGCTAGTAGACACTGTGGCGTTTTGAAATGTCAGCCTTATACAATCACGCATCTGTGAGGTGACTTGTTGAATCAGACATTCTCCACTTACAGTTTACGCATCAGACACCCAGGAGTTAATTAAGTAGTCTTTAATCCGGAGATTGTATTACAAGATATGCAGGGAATCCAGATGGTAAAAGAATTATGCCTCTAATAATCTCCTTGATAAGAAGATGAGATACTACACAGATTCTCCTCAGATTTTCCTCAGAATTACAGCACACACAAACAGCAATGCAAGACAGGGAAAACAGGAAGTGGCTAGACTGAACCAACTAGAAGCTGAAACAGAGGGGGGAGGAGAAGAGAGAAGCATACCAATACACAATGCAAGATACTGAAACGGAACACTCCCCGTCTGGTATTAGTAGATACCACTATGTATATGCATACAATGGAATTGTATAAATAACAATGAATAATGTCCATAAACCTGATGAATAGACATATGAATAATGTCCATAAACCTGAAAAGGAAACATGCAATGAACATTTATTCAAACCAAAAAAGGATATGTCTTCAGTTCAGACCATAGAGCTGGTACTGGAAACAGTCCTAGAAGATGATGAGCATCTCTGGTAGAAGGAATCTCAACATGGAAGTTATTTCCATCCGAACTGGAAACGACTTTAGTAAGAAGTCCAGTAGGCCAGTCGAGACCATTAACTTGTTTGTCTCTTAACAGAACAAAATCTCCTTACTTTATATTGGGCCTTGGTTCTTGCCACCTTCTGCATTCTTGCTAGAGGTAGAGGTACTTTCTAATCCACCTTTTCCAGAACTGACTGGCGAGATGTTTTACCTGCTTCCAGCAATATTTCCTATAGTTTTTGGTTTATTCTTGAGTGATCTTTTATGCACCCCAGATATGGATTTCTTCTTTTTTACTACAGGAGGTTGTATGTTGCTTTCATTAGAAGCTGAGCGAGACTTGGTTCTCCTTGATCTTAACAAAGATTTTGAATGTGACTTCTCTGTCTGTCACCGATTTAGAGCGAGAGCGCTTCTTATTTTGTAAGGCTGATTTACATGTAGATTGCTTTCTGTCTATGAATCGTGAATGCAAATGCTCATGTTTGCTTTTCACTTCTGAAATGGGATCTGTCTTTGTGCGTACTGACTTGGGTTGGTGACATGCAGTATTTGTCATGGACATTGGCGGTGAACTTTTCTCTGTGGTTTTCAGAAAAGCCCGAGCAATATGAAGGTGCTCATCCGTTGAAGACTGGGAAGAACTGTGATCCTCTTGAGTGCAATCAACAACTGCAGATGGAACTGAAGGTTCTTGCAAAGTATCTGAAATCAACTTTTCCTTTGTTGAAGGAACCTTCTTTATAGAACATTCAGAAGATACTTCCTTTACAGAATTAAACTAATTGTCAAACAGTAGACTGGAAGGCTCAAGTTTTTGCTGTATCTCATCAGAACTACATGAATCAGAAGGCTTGTTGTCAGTGATGATATAGGATTCATTATGATAAACTGTGTGAGGACTGCAAAGCTGGGAAGGGCTTGAAGAGGGCTCCAATTGAAATCCTGAAGGCCTTTCTACAAGCTGCCCTTCAGTTCAGGACTCCTTGGGATTTAAGCTGCTTTCTGATGTTTTTAGAATATTTGGGCAGGGCATTATCTTGCACATAGTAGTGGTTAGGACACTGTCTGAAGTAAGAAGTTCGCCCCCCTATTAATACTTCAGTTCTGAAGGAGTGTACTTGGCAGGGTCTGCGGGTTCTGTCCAGACATACATCCCCAACAATGATCCAACCCACTGTAAGTTTCTGGGCATATGGAGCGTTGAAAGGGCCATTGCGAAGTTCAAGGACCTTATGAGCCTCAAGAATGTCTCTACCTAGCAAGAGTAAGATCTCGGCATGGTTGTCAAGGGGAGGAATCTCTCTGGCTATGTTCCTGAGATGAGGGTGATGCTGTGCGGCTTCAGGTGTGGGAATCTCATCCCTTGTGTCCGGCAATTTGTCACACTCAATAAGGGTTGGAAGAGAGAGTTTCTTATGTCCTTTGATGGGCTTTAAGGTGAAACCATTAGTTCTTCATCCTGAGGTTGTCACAAGACCTGAGCATGTTCCTAGGGTGTATGTTGTAGTCTCTCCCTCTATCCTGAACAGATCAAAGAACTGAGGGCTAGCTAGGGAATGATTACTTTGGTCATCTAGAATAGCATACATTCTTATGGTCTTCCTTTGTGCATCTGGGCATGGCGGTTATAGTTGGTCGGTCGGCACTCTCCCTGCCATGAGTCTCCCCGCCTTGATCGGAATTGGGCTTGTGCCAGTTAACTGGTTTTAGGTTCTGCCTGATTGGTCCCGGGTGAACAGCGGACATGTGTAGATCACTATTACATTCAGAACACTTGACTGGAACCTTACAGTGTCTGGCAAAGTGCTCAGTGGATGCACAGCATCTGAAGCAGATATTATGACTCCTTAGGAACTCCTTACGTTCCTCAAAGAGCTCTGCTATGAAGACACGGCATTTCCTTAAAGGATGTGATTTATCATGGATAGGGCAATGATGATCAGGTTCCTTGGGGCTTTCATTTCCATTGTTAGTAGTGGGCACAACCCCTGTCTTTTTTACTGAAATTAGACCTTTAGGGACCCCCTCTCTGGGACTGAAATTATTGTGTCTCTGTTTAGTAGAGCCAAAGATGTTGGTTCCCAAGGTGTTGAAGCTCGGATCGTTTTTAGCTGTAGCTAAGTCCTTGATGAACTTACAGAAGAATAAAAATGGTGGCAAGGGAACATGATGTTGCTCCTTGTATTTTTATATAAATAATAAAACAGTGGCTCAACCCACTTCACCAATATGAACTTGTGCACACCCGCCGGTTCACCCTTGACAGTATAAAACGACTAAAAATATGATTAAATTCAGGGGCACACAAATTATCTGGTAAATGGACTATTCACATATAGCTCATAATATTCTGTTTAGTTAAAAAAAAATTAATCACATAAAAGAGCAGAAGAGAGCAAAAAAGAACCAGATCCACAATAATCTTATTGGATATTGATCCACAATAATCCCATAAGATATTGATCTAATGCGGTGCATAAAACATCAAACAATCTAATGACCGGTATTCTGCTGGTTCAGAATAATATAACCTCTTCATATACAATTATTCCATACTCAATCTTAGACCTCTTCAGATACCTATATGAACCTTTTTGTTGTGTATCCGTAAATAGATCACCAGACGTTGCGTCTCATTTATAGGATGATGTCGAGGTGTTTAGTGGACGCCATTCTTATAGTGAGTGTAGATGACAAAGATCTATTCATCCATTGTCCAGATACAACGTCCATATGATCGTGAATGTTGTTAAAACTGCTCCATAAAAAAGTCCCCTGTCAAATCCACAATATGTGTTTACTGAAAAACATAAATCATTACTTTACCATCCTCCGTCTCACATCAATGTCCTTCCTTTATTTCCTTATACCGCGGTGATGTAGTTGCGCGTCTTCTCCCTGCCAACTGGCGCATTGTCCCACGTGGTCCCTGCCGTCACTAAGTGGCGTCCCACGTGATGGTGGCGGGTGCGTCCGGTTGGCTGGTTGTATCTTGGACGCAGGAGATAGACAGAATAGCTTTTCAGAAGACGTTCTTTATCGCAAATATTGCGATCTTTACATTGCGGTTCGTAAGGGGAAGGATGATAGGGTATTGTCCTCCTTTTAACATATATCCATATAATCGCTTGCCTTTTACCCAAACGCGTTTCGGGGCGTAAATCTGCTGGCCCCTTCCTCTAGTGTTTCTAGGATGAATTGAGTATTTCTAAGATGAGTTGAGACTTGATAACAGAGAAGAATATTTTTCAGAGAGTCTCTTAAAACTATCATAGGTTTTATTCAATTTGGTACACATGGCCTTAAATTGATCTTCGTTATAGCCTGATCCAAGTGCTGCATCCATACATTGTTCAGTCTTTTCGCACAAATTAGATAAATTATTGTATATTTCAATTTTGTTAGTTAGGAGCACCTCCTTCATTTTTAATGAGGGCTTAGAAATCCTTCTAGCTGTGTCCTGCATTTCATCTGTAACGCAACAGCGACCTCTAGTGGTGGTTCAGTTTTTTTTTTTTTTTAATAAATCTTTATTTACTTTTTCTTTATATCAAATACAGTATCATAATAGCAAAAAAAAAACTGATATTACCCCACCCCAACCAACCCCCCAAGCATGCCAAGAGAAAGAAAAAAAAAAAAAAAAAAAAAACATCTCCTCGTTTATTCATTCCAGCAGTTCCAAATCTTGACAAATTCTACATTGGACCCTCTTTGTTTATAAAGAATCTGCTCGTACTTTTTGACTTTGTTAACTAGGTTTATCCATATTCGGTGCTCTGGGAAGTGCGAGGCAAACCACAATCTAGAGATAATAAGCCTAGCTAAAAAGGACACTTTTACCAATAAGCGAAGTTTATAAGACTGACAGACTATCTCGGAAAAATCACCCAAGATCCATACTCCAGGCATAAAAGGAATCTGAATTTGGAGTTTTTGTGTTAAGGTTTTATAAACCAACTGCCAATATTTCTTCACTGGAGGACAATCCCAAAACATATGTAAATGGTCAGCACCAAGGCAATCACAGCGCGGGCAATTAGAAGAGGTCCTGAATCCTCTCTTCTGTAGCCATAACGGAGTTATATATATCTTGTGAATAATGTTAAACTGCACTACGATGTGATTAAAGTTATGTGAAAGATAAGTTATATTCTTAAAAATATTTTCCCATACCAGTGGAGCAAACTTTTCAACTGTATTAGTCCAGGCTTTTTGTCCTGGAGAGTAACATTCAAAAAAATAGGATTTAATTAAGTGTTTATAGCAATGTGAAATTTTAACTTTCCTATGTGTTCCTCTTTCTTGTAATAGTTTATGAAGAAAAGGTGGAGCTTCTATATTAAAAAAGTGCTTGTTTGAAATAGAAGAAAGTGCGAAGCATAACTGAAAGTATGGGTACCACGCTGCCTCACCCAAACTTTCCTTTTGTGTGAGCTCCAAAAGAGACAAGATTTGCCCATTTTTTACCACTTGATTGAGATAGTAAATATTATTTGTCCTCCAGTACTGGCTAGCCTCCAAGTTCAAAAGGGTATAAAACCTTTTATTATGCCATAATGGAGTGCAGATCAATGATGCAGTAACTTTACACCATTTCCTGATCGCCTTCCAAGCTCTTATGCACAAACTAGAAAAGGAAGTATATTCTTGTGCGTTCTTAGATAAGGAGCTGGACTCCAATAGTGTAAAGAAGTCTAAGAAGCCTGCTTCTCTTACTAATTTGATACAGAGCGGGCTATAATCTAACCCATTTTCTCCCCCATAATAGATCATTAATCATTCTTTCTATCATCTTGAAGAATTTGTCCTCAGTCCAAATGGGGGAGTTTCGGAGTACATAGAGTACCTGGGGAAGTACCACCATTTTAATTAGGGAAATCCTATCTGCTCTGGTGAGCGGAATTTTCTGCCATACTTTGATTTTTGATCTAATTTTCATCAATACTGGTATCAGATTAAGCTGTATATAGTCTGTAGCTTTGGCGGTCACCATAATCCCCAGGTACTTCACTGACTCAGAAAGCTTCAAACCACGTATTCCATTTACAATGGATAATTCATCCAACGGCAAGAGACAAGTCTTTGCCCAGTTAACTTCCAGGCCTGAAACCTCGCTATAAGCATTAACAATCTCCATCACCCGGGGTAGTGAGTTCTCTGGCTGCTGTATAAAGAACATGACATCATCAGCATATAGAGAGATTCGGTCCTCCAATCCCATAACTCCAAACCCCAACATCCTTGGATCTTGTCTAACCTTAGCTGCCAGAGGTTCAATGTAGATGTTGAAGAGGAGCGGGGAGAGAGGACATCCCTGACGGGTTCCTCTCTCCAATGGAAAGCTCCCTGTAAACACCTCATTAATCCTCAGCCTAGCCACAGGGGATTTATATAGCAACTGTATCATCATAAGGAATTTTGGACCAAATCCCATTCTTACCATCACTCTCCAAAGAAACCCCCACTCCACCCTGTCGAAGGCCTTGGTGGCATCAAGAGACAGGATGGAGCGGGAGCCATCCGCCGGAGACTGAATGTTAGCAAAAAGGCGATGCAAATTATAATGTGTACCCCTCCCAGGCATAAATCCATTTTGATCAGGATGAATAACAGACAAGATAACCTTAGATAGTCTATTAGCAAGGACCTTGGAGAGTAGTTTAACATCAGTATTTAATAAGGAAATTGGTCTATAAGAATCCAATTCCTGTTGATCTTTATCTTTTTTTGGAATTAACACTATCAATGCTTCTGCCATTGAGTTGGGGAGAGCACCTCCCTGCAATGCCTGAGTAAAAACCTCTACAAGGTATGGTAGAATAATAACCCCATATTTTCGATAAAACTCGTAGGGGAGACCGTCCAGGCCCGGCGCAGAATTACCAGCTATCATTTTAAGTGCCCCCTGAATCTCTTGTAGAGTCACATCCCCATCTAGAAAAGTCCTCTGGGAATCTGTTAGTACCGGAAGAGAAACCGTATCCAAATATTGATCCATAGAGTTGATGGATATAGTCTGAACTGATCTATACACTTGAGAAAAATAATCAAAAAAAATATTTCTAATTCCCTCCGGATTACAAACAGACTCTCCCTCAGCTCCGAAAATTAAAGTAATATCCTTTTTTTGGTTCTCCTGTTGAGCAATAATTCTAGTAAGTAATCTGCCTGGTCGCCCAGATTCCACAACATTTTTTTGCCCCTTAAAGTATAAACTATGCTGAGCTTTTTCAAAAAGGAATTCCTTTAGGTCAAGACTTGCTTTCTGCATCTCCTCCTTGTAGCCCTCTGTATGTTGTGCAATAAATTGTTCCGTTGCCTGGGTCGCTCTTTTAACCAGTTCCTCCTCCCTTCTCCTAAAGCCCCTCCTCATTGCCGTAATGTCACTCATAAGAACCCCCCTCATATATGCTTTCAGAGCGTCCCAGACTGAGTTGATATTAGCGGAGGAATAATTAATTTCCCAGAAGGTGGAAATGAGCTGTTTAATGGAATCCTGGTTCTCAATGATAGTAAGCCAGTATGGATTCAGCTTAAAAAAGGACCTCAAACTAACGTTCTGTTCCCCAGGGGTTAAATATATTGAGAGAGGGGAATGATCTGAGACTGTTCTGACCCCATATCGGATCGCTTTTATGTTCTTTACATTACTACTGTTCGTTAGGGCCAGATCAATTCTAGACATTACCCTCCCTCCTTTGCTAACACAAGAAAATACCTGTTTCCCTCTTCCATAATACTCCCATATATCCACCAGACCCGTTTCCTGACAAAAATAGGACAAGGGGGAGGCCCTCACATAACTCCCAAGATCTACATCCATGGATAATCTATCCTTATAAGGATCCATAACTGCGTTAAAATCTCCCATTAAAATGATCTGCCCCTCGGGACTCCGTTCCATGAATGACAAGAGAGCATTAAGGGGTTGCATGGAAAAGGGCGGAGGAATATCAAAAAAAGCAAGTATATACGGCTGACCACAAAGTCTACCATAAAGGAAGATAAATCTTCCCTGACCATCGATTTCAGAATCAATTAAATTAAAATCGATCGCACGATGGATCAAAACCAAAACTCCTCTTGAAGAGCCATTGAATGTTGAGTGATATTTCTGCGAGGACCATCCCATTCCCAGACGGGACACTGTAATATCGGTTAGATGGGTTTCAACTAAACAGATTATTGCTGGGAGGTGTCTCCTCACTACATCCATAACTGCTTGTCTTTTTACCCTCTCTCCAAGGCCCCTTACATTCCAAGATACAATCTTAACTGGCATTACTTATAGGCAGAGAAAAAAAAAAACACCCCCGGCATGCTTGAACCCTCCCAGTGCCCCCCCCCTCCCTCTAGTGGTCTACCTGGAAACTCCAGTAAACCTCTCAACATTGGCCTACTCCTCCCCCAGACGTCCCCCCCCCCAAAGCCCCCCTTGACAGAATTAACAAATAGTCAATTGCCAGCTCGGTCTAGCCAGTCCACGACTTGATCCGGACTCTCAAAAAAATGGGAGGTTCCGTCAAAAATCACTCTCAATTTAGCCGGATATAAGAGAGAGTACTTAATGCCTTTAGAAGCTAAACGCTTTTTAATTTCAAAAAAACTCCTTCTCTTTTCTTGTGTCTCTCGTGCAAAGTCCAGAAAAACAAAGATAGTTTATTACCCTGATATATAATAGGTGCACATTCTCTAGCTCTTTTAAGGATAATGTCTCTATCTATAGAAGATAGTAATTTAATCAGGATTGACCGTGGTGGTTTTCCTGGTATTGTCTTTCCTCCTGGAACACGATGGGCCCTCTCCATCTGAAACAGCGGGGAAAAATGTTCACTACCCAGGTTTTCAAATATCAGGGATTTTAGCTGGTCCATTAGTTGCTGACCCTCCATGCCCTCTGGAAATCCAACCACTCGTAGATTGTATCGCCTAGATCTATTTTCTAGGTTCAGTCTTTTAATAGCTTACAGCAGGCAGACGATATTTACCTCAGAAAACAGGCTTACTACAGTTCCTAGTCTGTATGAAACTGAAATTGCTAGAAGCTTCTGTGATCCTAGTGAATGCAGTACTGGGCAGTATGAGATATTACTTTACACTTTAGCATAACAGGAGACAAATGATGATAGCTATTACTTGGAGGAGGAGAAAATTATTTTCTAAGCGGGAGAAGGAGAGTACTAAGACAATTCTTTTAATGTGGCGTTTTGAAATGTCAGCCTTATGCAATCACGCATCTGTGAGGTGACTTGTTGAATCAGACATTCTCCACTTACAGTTTACGCATCAGACACCCAGGAGTTAATCAAGTAGTCTTTAATCTGGAGATTGTATTACAAGATATGCAGGGAATCCAGATGGTAAAAGAATTATGCCTCTAATAATCTCCTTGATAAGAAGATGAGATACTACACAGATTCTCCTCAGATTTTCCTCAAAATTACAGCAAACACAAACAGCAATGCAAGACAGGGAAAACAGGAAGTGGCTAGACTGAACCAACTAGAAGCTGAAACAGAGGGGGGAGGAGAAGAGAGAAGCATACCAATACACAATGCAAGATACTGAAACAGAACAGACACGCTGCTGATGGCGTTCACACCTGACACCGGGGACTCAGTGGAAGCACAAGGTGAAGGCAGAGGAGGAGGAGTAAGAATTTGCCAATGCAGCTGGGTCACCAGCAACACCTCAGAAGGCAGGGTTAGCATGGGCAAAATGTGGAAAAGCTTTGTCATCACGCCACAACAACCTGCACCATCAGCAGATCTGGAACATCTTAGCAGGAGGCAGCATTTCAGCAACATGGTGGAACAGTACATGTACTGACTGATGGGTCTGCCTAGAGGAATAGCTACAGGGGAAGCAGGGGAAGCAACTGCTTTGGGGCCGTGACCTAGAAAGGGCCCATCCAGGAGGAGGTGGAGGAGAACTAACAGTATTATACAATGAAATTATATACAGTGGCAGTATAGACAGTGTAGAAAGCGAATGGAACAGCTGCTGGGCCTGGTCTGAGAGAGCGATCTTTAGTAGCCACAGGCATGGCGGCATGAAAGGAAGGGGTTTGAGCAAAAATTACTGGGGGAGGGGGCCCCATTCAAAAATTTGCTGTGGTGCCCAATTATTTCTAGCTACGCCCATGAGTCTGCCCCATTCATCTTCTGGGTCATCAAATTGGGCACATGTCCTGAGGTTGCCCTTTATGCCTCGAAGGTGCTGGCCTACCCTGCAGCCACTGTATTGTCTGAACGTGTGCTTAGCATGGCTGGTGGCATTATCAGAGACAAGCGCGGCCGCCTGTCCGCAGACAATGTGGGCAAGCTTTCGTTTATTAAAAAAACAGGCATGGATCCCACAGGACTTGTTTGTACCTTATGCAGAATAGACATGTGTAGTGGCCTCACCCAACCACTGTAATACTACCGTGCACGCACTTACACTTTGTTTTACTTTTTTATATTTTCCCAATGTTTTGGGGTCTACACTAATTTGTAAGTTTTGGCAATTGAATTTCACCCCAGAAAATAATATATCCTTTGACGGACACTATGAAACTTTTCCAGTCACAGCTGGAACACCAGATTTACGGTATTTCTATTTTGGCAACTGAATTTCACCCCAGAAAATAATAAATCCTTTGCCGGACACTATTAAACTTGGCCAGCCACTGCTGGGACACCAGATTTAGGGGATTGCTATTTTGGCAATTGAATTTCACTACAGAAAAAAATCTATTCTTTGCCAGACAGCAGACAGTATTACACTTGGCTAGCCACAGCTGGAACACCAGATTTAGGGGATTGCTATTTTGGCGATTGAATTTAACCCCTCAATAAAATATAGAAATTTCTATCCTGAGTTTCTAGGGGTGACAATAAGCACAACCAAGCCCCTGATGTAGGAAGTGGCAAAAAAAAAAAAACTAGTATTGATGGACTTGGTGGCAGTTTGTGCTGGTGCGCCACAAGAAAAAACGCTCTGTGTAGCCTAAAAACCATTGAGCAATTAACTAGCAGAAGTTGAATGATTCACAGCTGTAGATCCATCACTTCATTAGGTGTTTTTGCTGAGTTTTCCCTGCCTAATCTTGCCCCCACAGCAGCTGCATCCTATCCCTACACTAATCAGAGCAGAGTGACGTGCGGCGCTACGTGACTCCAGCTTAAATAGAGGCTGGGTCACATGCTGCACTTGGCCAATCACAGCCATGCCATTAGTAGGCATGGCTGTGATGAACTTTTAGGGGAAGAAGTAAAACGCTAGCTGATTGGCGGCTGTGCAGCCCTTCAGAAAGCGGGAAGAAATCGCCGAACAATGGACCCGAACCCAAACTTTTTTTGAAAATGTTGGGGTGTTCAGGTTCGGTACGAACCTGAACTATACAGTTCGAGTTCGCTCATCCGTAATTATGGGCGAGGGCCTGCTGCTGGTCTGACCATATAAAACATTTGGGGCGAGTGCCTGCTGCTGATCTGACCATCTAAAACATTATGGGCAAGGGCCTGCTGCCGAGCTGATCATCTAAAACATTAGGGGTGAGCATCTGCTGCCGAGCTGACAATCTAAAACATTATGGGCAAGGGCCTGTTGCTGAGCTGACCATCTGAAACATTATGGGCGAGAGCCGGCTGCCAAGTGACCATCTAACAAATTAGGGGTGAGGGTCTGCTGCTGATCTGACCATCTAAAACATTAGGGGTGAGGCCTGCTGCAGAGCTGACCAGTTAAAACATTATGGGCGAGTGCCTGCTGCTTATGTAACCATCTTAAACATTAGGGGTGAGGGCTTCTGCTGCTGATCTGACCATCTAAAACATTAGGGGCGAGGACCTGTTGCTGAGCTGACCATCTAAAACATTATGGGTGAGGGCCTGCTGCTGAGGTGACCATCTAAAACATTAGGGGTGAGGGCCTGCTGGTGAACCTCTAAAACATTATGAGTGAAGACCTGCTGGTGACCCTCTAAAACATTATGAGTGAAGACCTGCTGGTGACCCTCAAAAACATTATGGGAGAGGGCCTGCTGGTTACCCTTAAAAACATTATGGTTGAGGGCCTACTGTTGACCCTCAAAAACATTATGGTTGAGGGCCTACTGTTGACCCTCAAAAACATTATGGTTGAGGGCCTGCTGGTGACCCTCTAAAACATTATGGGTGTGGGCCCGCTGCTGAGCTGACCGTCTAAAACAAGGCAATCCATGCCTTGTTCATTTTTCTAAAAGTCAACCGGTCAGCATTTTCAGTTGACAGGCGGATGCGCTTATCAGTAATTATGCCCCCAGCAGCACTAAATACACGCACTGACAAAATGCTGCCGGCGGGGCACGCCAGCACCTTTAAGGTGTAGAGCGCCAGTTTATGCCACATGTCCACAAAGAGATCACTGAGGACACCGACATGGTCTGCTACATACTCCTTCACCATCTTCCAAAATGTTTTCCTCCTTTAGACACTAGGCCGCGCATCAGGTTGAGGGTGCTGGCGCGGTGTCATAAAAACTGTCGCTGGCTTGGAGAGTGTTGCCCTGCCTCTGTTGGAACTGCTGTGTGTTCTCCTCATCTCCCCTCCTTGGTTGGCCAAGGAACTATGCACTCTGCAGCCAGCTGGAAATTATTGGAGCTATTTTTCCACAAGGACCTTCTGGTATTGCACCACTTTGCTCGTCCTCTCCACCACAGGAATGAGGAATGAGAAGTTCTCTTTGTAGCGGGGGTCAAAAAGGGTGAACAACCAGTAATCGGTGTTTGCAAAAAAGTGTAGAACGCGAGGGTCAATGGAAAGGCAGCCTAACAAATTTAGCCATGTGTGTCAGAGTCCCAACAGACAAGACGTTGCTGTCCTCACCAGGAGGATGACACTCAATCTCCTCATCCTCTTCCTCCTCTTCTACCCATCCATGCTGAACAGATGAAATAAAACTACCCTCTGTAGCGGAGGCAACTGTCTCCTGCTCCTCCTCCTCAACATCCAATTCGTTCTCAGAAGACCAAATGAGGGTGGTCTAGCTATCACCCTGTGTACTGTATTCCCCCATTTTCACCTCTTCCCCATGCAAAGCGTCCACCTTAATTGTGAGCAGTGAGCGTTTGAGTAGACACAGAAGTGGCATGGTTACGCTGATAATATCGTTATCGCTTCTTACCATCTGTGTTGATTCCTCAAAGTTGCGTAAAACCTCAGAGGTCAGACATCAATACCCCCTCATTGCTTGTGAAGAGCGGAAGCTGACTAGAAAGCTGATAGGTAGTATTCCACTACTACCCTCTGCTGCTCACAAAGCCTGGCCAACATGTGGAACATGGAGTTCCAGCTTGTGCTCACGTCGCACAACAGTCGGTGAGCTGGCAATTGCAAGCGCTGCTGCAGCGTTGCCAATCCGGTGGCAGCTGTCAATGACTTGTGGAAATGGGTACACTCGCGGCATACCTTCACCAGTAGCTCAGGCAAATTGTGGTAGGTTTTGAGAAACCGCTGAACTACTAGGTTGAACACGTGGGTTAGGCATGGTATGTGTGTGAGCTTGCCGAGCTCCAAAGCCGCCACCAAGTTACGGCCATTATTGGACTCAACCATGTCTGGTTGTAGGTTCAGTGGCGAGAGCCACAGCTCAGTCTAGTCCCTTATGCCCTGCCACAGCTCTGCGGGGGTGTTGTTTGTCAACTAAGCACATCAGTTAGAAGCATGGCCTGTTGCCGCTTCCCCACTGTAGTGCTACACTGCTTCCAGCTACTGACTGATCGCTGACTGGTGCTGCAAAATGAGAATTCAGAGTTGAGGAGGAGGCAAAGGGGGGGTTGCAGCCACTAACGTATGTGGCGGTGGAAGCCCTGATGGAAGTAGGGCCCGCAATCCTTGGCGTCGGTAGCACTTGTGCCATCCCAGGTACGACTCACTCCGGCCTCCACAACACTTACCCAATGTGCCGTCAGGGAAATGTAGCTTCCTGGCCAAAAGCACTTGTCTATGTGTCAGTTGTTAGTGGACCTTCCCAATAACTGCATTGGTCCGGGCACGGGTGATCTGATGGGACACATGCTGGTGTAAGGCTGGGACTGCACACGTGAAAAATATTGGCGGCAGGGGACAGAGTAACGCAGGATGGCAGCCGTCATCAGGCTGCGGAAAGCCTGTGTCCACAAGCCTAAATGGCAACATTTCCAGGGCCAGCAATTTTGAAGGGTGCGCATTTAGTGCTATGGCCTGTGGGGTGGGTGGCTGGGTATTTACACTTTCGTTCAAAGGCCTGGGGGTATAAACATCTGTACACTGCACTGGGACACAGAAATGGATGTGCTAGCTGATGGTGTTTGCTAAGGTCCAGGTGCATGGCTGGAGGCGTCCGAGTATGCGTCTTGGACAGGGATAGGCCAGCACTTAACACAGGGGAAGATGAGGCAGTGGTGTGACCCGCAGATACTGATTGTGGACCCAGGCGTTTGGGCCACCTATTAGGTGCTTTGATGCCATGTGGCGGATCATGCTGGTGGTGAGGTTGCTAATGTTCACTCCCTGCTTATTTTGGTACAGCATAGGTTTTAGATGACAATTCTTTTTTTTAAAAGCGCCTAAACTGCGTGAACACCTACCCCTTGGCAAGGAGATTGCCGCAGAGGATGCTCCGGGAACAGTTGTGGGCCTGTTTGGTGTGGCCCGCCTTCTCCCTTTGCCACCCCACTGCCTCTTGCAGCCTATTGCAGTGCTGCAGATCCTTACCCCTCTGTACTACTGTCCTCGCTTAGCTTGCCATCTTCCCAGGTTGGGTCAGTGACTTCATCGTCCACCACCTCCTCTTCCACTTCCTCACTCTGATCATCCTCCTCCTGATTTGTTTACCTAACAACAACTCCTCAGTTATTGATAACTGTGTCTCATCCCCATCACTGAACCTCTTGCAAACACTAGTTGCGGTTGACTTATTGGCTTAACCGTGTCTCATCATGAGATAGGTAGTATTCCACTACTACCCTCTGCTGCTCACAAAGCCTGGCCAACATGTGGAACATGGAGTTCCAGCTTGTGCTCACGTCGCACAACAGTCGGTGAGCTGGCAATTGCAAGCGCTGCTGCAGCGTTGCCAATCCGGTGGCAGCTGTCAATGACTTGTGGAAATGGGTACACTCGCGGCATACCTTCACCAGTAGCTCAGGCAAATTGTGGTAGGTTTTGAGAAACCGCTGAACTACTAGGTTGAACACGTGGGTTAGGCATGGTATGTGTGTGAGCTTGCCGAGCTCCAAAGCCGCCACCAAGTTACGGCCATTATTGGACTCAACCATGTCTGGTTGTAGGTTCAGTGGCGAGAGCCACAGCTCGGTCTAGTCCCTTATACCCTGCCACAGCTCTGCGGGGGGGTGTTGTTTGTCAACTAAGCACATCAGTTAAAGCATGGCCTGTTGCCGCTTCCCCACTGTAGTGCTACACTGCTTCCAGCTACTGACTGATCGCTGACTGGTGCTGCAAAATGAGAATTCAGAGTTGAGGAGTAGGCAAAGGGGGGGTTGCAGCCACTAACGTATGTGGCGGTGGAAGCCCTGATGGAAGTAGGGCCCGCAATCCTTGGCGTCGGTAGCACTTGTGCCATCCCAGGGTACGACTCACTCCCGGCCTCCACAACACTTACCCAATGTGCCGTCAGGGAAATGTAGCTTCCCTGGCCAAAAGCACTTGTCTATGTGTCAGTTGTTAAGTGGACCTTCCCAATAACTGCATTGGTCCGGGCACGGGTGATCTGATGGGACACATGCTGGTGTAAGGCTGGGACTGCACACCGTGAAAAATATTGGCGGCAGGGGACAGAGTAACGCAGGATGGCAGCCGTCATCAGGCTGCGGAAAGCCTGTGTCCACAAGCCTAAATGGCAACATTTCCAGGGCCAGCAATTTTGAAGGGTGCGCATTTAGTGCTATGGCCTGTGGGTGGGTGGGTGGCTGGGTATTTACACTTTCGTTCAAAGGCCTGGGGTATAAACATCTGTACACTGCACTGGGACACAGAAATGGATGTGCTAGCTGATGGTGTTTGCTAAGGTCCAGGTGCATGGCTGGAGGCGTCCGAGTATGCGTCTTGGACAGGGGATAGGCCAGCACTTAACACAGGGGAAGATGAGGCAGTGGTGTGACCCGCAGATACTGATTGTGGACCCAGGCGTTTGGGCCACCTATTAGGGTGCTTTGATGCCATGTGGCGGATCATGCTGGTGGTGAGGTTGCTAATGTTCACTCCCCTGCTTATTTTGGTACGGCATAGGTTTTAGATGACAATTCTTTTTTTTAAAAAAGCGCCAAACTGCGGAACACCTACCCCTTGGCAAAGGAGATTGCCGCAAGGGGATGCTCCGGGGAACAGTTGTGGGCCTGTTTGGTGTGGCCCGCCTTCTCCCTTTTGCCACCCCACTGCCTCTTGCAGCCTATTGCAGTGCTGCAGATCCTTTCCCCTCTGTACTACTGTCCTCGCTTAGCTTGCCATCTTCCCAGATTGGGTCAGTGACTTCATCGTCCACCACCTCCTCTTCCACTTCCTCACTCTGATCATCCTCCTCCTGATTTGTTTACCTAACAACAACCTCAGTTATTGATAACTGTGTCTCATCCCCATCATGAACCTCTTGCAACACTAATTGCGGTTGACTTATTGGCAACCGTGTCTCATCATGATCCACCTTGTGAAACACTAATTGCCGTTCACCACCGTCATCTTTTTCTGACAGTGGATGCTCAAGAGTTTGGGAATCAATGCACAAGATCTCCTCATCTCCCTCTTCACGTGGGTTTGGTGAGAGGGCTAAATCAAGGAATGGCGATAAAATGACCTCCTCGGAATTTCCATGTGTGGGATCACTTGTTTGCCAAGACTCTCCATGATGGAAGGAAGGAGGATCAGGGTGAGGATTCTGTTGACCAGTCTCTTGGTTACTGAGAGTAGACTTTGTGGAAGACAGGGTGGTGCTTTACTGACTGAAAGCATTATCTGCTGCAATCCAACTGACCACCTGGTCGCACTGGTCTAACTTCGAGAGTGGTGTCCTGCGCCGCCGTGCAAACTGTGACATGAAGCTAGGTATCGTGGATGAGTGTGTTTCTTGTGCTCTGGCAGCAGGCACAGTTTAACCATGCCCAGGGCACCATCAGCAGCGCGACCACTTCCCCATCCCTTACTGCTCGACTTGCACATATTAAATGGTATATATGCTTGCAAGTTTGTACAGTAGTGCAGGTTTTGTAAGTGTATGCGCAAATAAAATACATGGAATGTCACAGATAATTTTAGGATGCACAAACGTTATACCAGAGGTATCGGGCAAGCAATGTCGCTGTCACCACCGTCTAATAGAAAATGACACTGAATGAATGTCACTGATATTTAGGAGGCGCACACGTTAAACAGGAGATGTAGCACAGATAATGTCGCTGTCCGCAACGTCTATGAATGTCAGATAATTTTAGGATGTGCAAACGTTATACAGGAGGTATAGCGCAAGTAATGTTGCTGTCACCACCGGCTAATAAAAAATTACACTGAATGAATGTCACTGATATTTAGGATGCGCACACGTTATACAGGAGGTATAGCACAAGTAATGTTGCTGTCACCATCGGCTAATAAAAAATTACACCGGATGAATGTCACTGATATTTAGGATGGGCAAACGTTATGCATGAGATGTAGCGTAGGTAATGTTGCTGGCACCACTGGCTAATAAAAAATTACACTGAATGAATGTCACTGATATTTCGGATACACAAACGTTATACAGGAGATGTAGCGCACGTAATGTAACTGTCCGCAGCAGACACCCTCTTCAGAAAAGGTACAATTGGCTGTCAGATATTTTTTGGCTGCGCACACGTTACACAGGAGATGTAGCGCAGATAATGTTGTGGTCACCAGCGGCAAAAAATAAATAAAAATTTCACTGAATATCACTGATATTTTGGATGCACTAAAGTTATACTGGAGATGAAGCTGCCAACAGCAGCAAAAACATTTGACGAAATGTCACTGATATTCCGGATACGCAAACATACAGGAGGTATAGCGCAAGTAATGTAACTGTCTGCAGCGGCCACCGTCTACGGAAAAAGTACACTGGATGTCACAGATATTTTTAGGCTGCACACATGTTAGTCAGGAGATGTAGGGCAGATGATGCTGCTGTCTGCAGCAGCCAAACAATTGCAAGGCCATTTAGCGCAGATTGCGCTAAAAATATATATTGCTGCCAGATACAACTATTGTCCTTAAAAGGACTTTTGGGTCTCTAACAAGTTTTAGCAATTTAGCGCAGGTTACACTAAAAATATATATTGCTGCCACACATAATAGTCCTTAAAAGGACTTTTGGGTCTATAACAAGTATAAAAACAAAAATATTCCTATTTCACTCCCTACACTTTCTCCCCTTCTACTCTCCGGCTCATTCTTTGTCAGGGAGAGCTGAAAATGTGTCATTGGGTGCTATATAGCACCGGATTAACAGAAAAACAAAAAAGGGGCTCATTCCAGAAATAGGAATGAAGGAAGCTCTTTGCGCACATTTTTGATCAAAAGTATGTCGGGCCCAAGTGCCACTTCACGGCGACTTCCGCACATGGGTCCCTAACACTACAGATACTGCCTCTTATAGACTTACCAGTCTCCTTATTTTCAGGGCACTGTAGGAACCAGCTAGATTGCTTTTGTGCTGAGAAGTCCCAGGAACTTGGGCATGTCTCAGTCCAAAAGAGGCGCCACCCTCAATATATACTATAAGACAGAGTTCAGACTAAGCACATATATTTCTACACTCAGAAGTGCATGACCATAAGGCAAATAAAGTTGGTTAAAAGATGGCCGCACAATACATCTCAAACTAACAGAAAAACAAAAAAGGGGCTCATTCCAGAAATAGGAATGAAGGAAGCTATTTGCGCACATTTTTGATCAAAAGTATGTCGGGCCCAAGTGCCACTTCACGGCGACTTCCGCACATGGGTCCCTAACACTACAGATACTGCCTCTTATAGACTTACCAGTCTCCTTATTTTCAGGGCACTGTAGGAACCAGCTAGATTGCTTTTGTGCTGAGAAGTCCCAGGAACTTGGGCGTGTCTCAGTCCAAAAGAGGCGCCACCCTCAATATATACTATAAGACAGAGTTCAGACTAAGCACATATATTTCTACACTCAAAGTGCATGACCATAGGCAAATAAAGTTGTTAAAGATGGTCGCACAATACATCTCAAACTAACAGAAAACAAGAGGCTCATTCCAGAAATAGAATGAAGGAGCTCTTTGCGCACATTTTTGATCAAGTATGTCGGGCTTAGACTTACACGCGACTTCAGCACATGGGTCTAACACTTAGATACTGACTTAGACTCCAGTCTCCTATAGTTTCAGCATAGAACATCAGATTAGCTTTGTGCTGAAGTCCCAGGAACTTGAGCTGTCTCAGTCCAAAGAGCGCCACCTCAATATACACTATAAGACAGAGTTCAGACTAAGCACATATATTTCTACACTCAGAAGTGCATGACCATAAGGCAAATAAAGTTAGAGATTCCTTCATTCCTATTTCTGGAATGAGCCCCTTTTTTTGTTTTTCTGTTAGTTTGAGATGTATTGTGCGGCCATCTTTTAACCAACTTTATTTGCCTTATGGTCATGCACTTCTGAGTGTAGAAATATATGTGCTTAGTCTGAACTCTGTCTTATAGTATATATTGAGGGTGGCGCTCTTTTGGACTGAGACATGCCCAAGTTCCTGGGACTTCTCAGCACAAAAGCAATCTAGCTGGTTCCTACAGTGCCCTGAAAATAAGGAGACTGGTAAGTCTATAAGAGGCAGTATCTGTAGTGTTAGGGACCCATGTGCGGAAGTCGCCGTGAAGTGGCACTTGGGCCCGACATACTTTTGATCAAAAATGTGCCCAAAGAGCTTCCTTCATTCCTATTTCTGGAATGAGCCCCTTTTTTGTTTTTCTGTTAATTTGAGATGTATTGTGCGGCCATCTTTTAACCAACTTTATTTGCCTTATGGTCATGCACTTCTGAGTGTAGAAATATATGTGCTTAGTCTGAACTCTGTCTTATAATATAGCACCGGATGACAAGTTCCGGACAGCAAATCACTAATACCAGCAGCCAAAATGGCTACGGCATTACAGTGAATGGCAGTACTTACCTGCACGTTTATTGGCTTTGTAGCAGACAAAAAATGTGCAGGGAGGAGACTCGAGCATCACACTCGAGCACACGCGGCATTTGGCTGAACACCGCGATGTGCCGAGCATTGCAATGCTCGAGCCAAACTAGTGTTCGGCCGAGCATGCTCGCTCAACACTGGTACTAAAGTTGTGCAGCCACCACAAAGGGGCAGAATTGCGACCAAACTACACTCCAGAAGGAGTTACAATGGATATACAATTTAGGTATCTATATAAGTATATTTCTATTTATGTACATGTCCAGATAGATTATTAGTGGGCATATGCTCTCATTTGTAGTGATGAGCGGCAGGTGCCATATTCGATTTCGACGAAATTCGCGAATATTCGAATGAATATTCGTTTCATATTCGTCGAAATCGAATATTCGTCATTTTTTCTAGTTATCGCGATTAACATGCGATTTAAATAATCGCATATTGCGATTTGTACTTAAGGCTACTTTCCTATTGGTTTCTTATCTAGAATTAGCGAGGATGACGAATATGACGAATGTATTCGTCTATTCCTCAAAACGAAGATAACGAAGTATTCTACATCTTCGTTTTAGCTACCTATTCGTCAACTTCGCTAATTCTAGCAATCAAATAGGAAGGTTGACTATAGAGAGTGAGACAGCTGTGTTAAATTCGCTATGCGATTTTTTTTTTTTTAATAAATAGAATACTTATAATAATTTTATCAAGTAATATAATTATTGTATTAAAAAAAAATCGCATAGCGAATTTAACACAGCTGTCTGGTAAGTCATCCTTCCTATTTGATTGCTGCTAGAATTAGCGAATAGCGAAGTTGACGATGACGAGACGAATAGGTAGCTAAAACGAAGATGTAGAATACTTCGTTATCTTCGTTTTGAGGAATATGACGAATACATTCGTCATATTCGCTATTCGCTAATTCTACCAAGCCAACCATAACTTCTGTGCTCATGGAGCGTCCCCATCACCATGGGAACGTCTCCATATACTAAAATGTACTGTCGGATTTGAGTAATTACGTTGAAATCGCAATGCGATTAATTCAAGTTATATTAATCGCATTGCGATTTCAACTTAGAGCTGGGTTTATAATGGGTCAGCTTGCTAGAATTAACGAGTTAACGAATATGGAATATAGCAGCAGTGTTAAGTTGAAATCGCAATGCGATTAATTTAACTTAAAGTATTCGCATTGCGATTTCAACTTAGCACTGCTAGTGCATAGCTATTAGCTATACTCCATATTCAGTTAATTCTAGCCTATGTAAGATAGCAGTGCTAGTTGTAATCGCAATGCGATTAATATAACTTGAATTAATCGCATTGCGATTTCAATGTAATTCCTCAAATCCGACAGTACATTTTAGTATATGGAGATTCTCCCATGGATGGGGACGCTCCACATGAGCACGGAAGTCGGCAGAAGCGGCAATGGGCACTGACTAGAGCAGCCAGGAAGCCAGGAATCCTCAGGACAGGTAAGAACTACTTTTGGGAAGTAGGAAAGAAAAAAATATAACTAAAAAAAAAAAAAAACGAATATTCGAAATAGCGAATTTATAGCGCTATATTCGAAATATTCGCGAATTAGCGAAGTGCCGATATTCGCTAAAAAAATTCGCTTTTCGAATATTCGCGCTCAACACTACTCATTTGTCATCCTGTCTACTATATTAATGAGATCATTTTTGGTGGATTATACTACTTAATTTATATCTGAATCTTTTCCCTTTCTATAGTTCTAGTGGCCTTATATATGCAGCTATAAAGCTATGTATTATTGTACATAACTAAATTTAATTGACAATGTGACTGTGCATATCCTATGATATAGCTAGTTCTCGTGTTTTTTCTGGAGGCGCTGCATACACCTTGTATCCAATTTCTATTTCACAATGAAATTACTTTGTCACGAATCGCATTCCATCGTATGTAGCAGGCACAATGAAAGGGAACAGCGATCACGCCATTCCTACCCCCCATCATTGAACTGCTCAGATGCCGCATTCATCGCTGAGCACGGCATCTGACATTAAAATTTAGGCCTTTTAGCGGTTAATCAAGGTTAAAAAAAATGTGTAAAAAAAGTGTGGTGACATGGCATCATCACGTCAATACGATGGCGGGGTACGGTGACTAGAGATGTCGTGAACATAAAATTTTCGGAAATGTTCGTGAACGGGCGAACCGCCATAGACTTCAATAGGCAGGCAAATTTTAAAACCCACAGGGACTCTTTCTGGCCACAGTAGTGATGAAAAAGTTGTTTCAAGGGGACTAACACCTGGACTGTGGCATGCCGGAGGGGGATCCATGGCAAAACTCTCATGTAAAATTACGTAGTGGACGCAGAGTCGGGTTTCAATCCATAAAGGGCATAAATCGCCTAACAATAACGTGCTTTAAAACATCCAGTGTGTGTATACGATCAGGTATGATGTTGTATCTATCAGGTAGTGAAAGGGTTACGCCCGCTTCACAGTGACAGACCTAACTGACAGACCAAAATCCCCGTTTAACGCACTGCAAACAACCACAAACAGTCCATTTGCACAACCGCAAACTCCCCATTTGCACAAGGTTGGATACCAAGCTAGCCATTTCCCGATCATTGTCCTCACTGACATCATTGAAGGTCTCTTGCTCACGCAATGAACTGTGCCACCCTATATGAGTGGTGTGTTCAGTAATCAGTAGTACTATTTTTATCAGTTTAATCTCTGTTATGTCCCCTATCAGGGGACGTGTATCAAATAGATTTAAGGAACCGGGAGATGGTAAAAGAAGCTTGGTCGGTCCTATAACTTACAATTCGGGGCACTGCGCGTGCGCCGTGCAATGTACTGTGCAACCCTATATGAGTGGTGTGTTACTTAGTACTATTCTTATCAGTTTAATCCCTGTAGCATGCCCTATCAGCGGACGTGTATCGAATATATTTTAGACAACCGCAAAGAGTTGTCAATAGTTGACATAAATTTTATTCCTCTATGCATCAATCTTGGTGTAGTGATGACTGTGCTTGTGCGCACGTTTGGGAGATTGCAGGCAATGGCGGTTTTTCAAAGCCTATGGTCGTGCTGATGTAGTTCAGCGACAGTTAAGTGACCCAGAAAACAATGATTCTGCAGTGTGGGCCCATTGTTGGCCTAGTAGGCTTTAATGATCACCTTAGATGATCACAAAGAAAATTAATGTTTTTTTCTATGAAAAATTATCCAGCCGATTGCTTTTGGTCTGTTCACAATGAAGCAACGACCTTATCATCTGGGGTGTGCCAACATTGCCAACACACTCATAGAGGTGATTGCTTCATTGTGATACACAATCCCCTTCACCACAACAAGGTAACAATCACGAAGGGGAATTGACACATGTATGTACTTTTTTTGTTTTGTTTTGTTTTTGCAGCCACAGTGCAGCACCAGAGGCCAGAAAAATTAGGCATGTACACATGCCTGAAAAATTAGGTTTATTGTTGCAGCTGCTGCTGTAGCAGGGGCCGGAAGAATTGATGTTTTCCCGGCAGAAAGTGTACTAAAACATTTGGACCTTGAACCCTAGTTGGTGGCGGAGAAGTCATGCAAGTCATCCGGCATGCAGAGATTAAATAAAGCAGCGTGGGGACCATTTTTAGCCCAAGGCATCTAATCAGGACTTTTTTTTTGTCAAATGCATCCTCCACTGTCAGTCCCTTCAGTATCCACGCCTCATTTATCTTAAAAAAGGTGAGGGAATGTACACTTTTTTGACCTAGGTGACTTCTCTTGTCAGTGACAATACCTCCTGCTACGCTGAAGGTCCTTTTCATAACATAACCATAGCAAAGGCAGGTGCACTCTGCAGCAATACTAAACTCTCACACTGATGTTAAAATTGAGAGGTTAGTTCGACACATCCTACTAGGACATGTCTTAAGCTCGGACACCTAGTAGGATGTGTCGAACTAACCTCTCAGTTTTAAAATCAGTTTGAGGGTTTAGTATTGCCGCAGAGTGCACCTTCCTTTGCTATGGTTATGTTTTTGATTGTTCTCCACCTCCACATTATCTTATCGTATGTAGGATGGTTATTGTGGTACTTGTAGTCCGTTCATGGCATCTTCCATTGTATGCATTTTTTGCTGTTGATTGCTCCTAGCAACGGACTAAAAGTGCAGGATGTGCTCCCCTATATACATGCACAACTGCATATGGGTTGAGCTTATCCTGCTTGTTAAACACCACAACACGTTTTCTAATGGTTTCATTTCTGACAGGACACTTGAAGCGGGGCATGCCAGAAGTTCTATTGCAAATTGAGATGGCTCAGGCCACAGGTCAAGCCTGCACACCCAGTAGTCAAGGGGTTCATCGCTCCTCAGAGTATCGATCTCTGCAGTTAAGGAGAGGTAGTCTGCTACCTGTCGGTCGAGTCATACTCTGAGGGTGGACCCCAAAGGGATGTGGCGATGCGTGGGACTTAAAAAGCTCTGCATGTCCTCCATCAACAACACGTCTGTAAAGCGCCCTGTACTTGCCTGCGTGGCCGTGGTAGGAGGAGGCTTACTTTCACCTCTTCCCCTGGTAGATTCCCATTGTGCTGTGACATCACCCGTATACGCTGTGTAAAGCATACTTTTTAACTTGTTTTGGAAGTGCTGCATCCTTTCAGACTTCCGGGAATTTGGTAACATTTCAGCCACTTTCTGCTTATACCGGGGGTTTAGTAGCGTGGCCACCAAGTACAGGTCGTTCTTCTTCAGCCTTTTTATATGAGGGTCCCTCAACAGGCATGACGGCATGAAATACCCAATTTGCACAAGTTTGGATGCCAAGCTACTCATGTCCCATTCCTCGTCCTCACTGATGTCATTAAAGGTCTGTTCTTCTCCCCAGCCACGTACAACACTACAGGTCCCAGATAGGTGACAACAATGAGCACCCTGGGATTCCTGCTGTGGTTGGTCTTCCTCCTCCTCTGACTCCTCTTCCTTAGACTCCTCTTCCAGCGTTGCTGCAGGTCAAGCAAGCAATGATGATAAGGCTGTTTCTGATGGTGACCAAAACTTTTACTCTTCCTCTTCACGCTTTATCTACGGCCTGATCCAGCACTCTTCGCATGGCACGCTCCTGGAAGAAAACAAATGGGATGATGTCACTGATGGTGCCTTCGGTGCGACTCACTAGGTTTTTCACCTCCTCAAAAGGATGCATAAGCCGACAGGCATTGCGCATGAGCGTCCAATAACGGGGCCAAAAAATACCCAGCTCCGCAGAGGCTGTCCTAGCACCCGGTTATACAAATACTCGTTGACGGCTTTTTCCTGTTGGAGCAGGCGGTCGAATATTAGGAGTGTTGAATTCTAACGTGTCGGGCTATCGCAAATCAAGCGCCTCACTGGCATGTTGTTTCGCCGCTGAATATCGGAAAAGTGCGCCATGGCCGTGTAGGAACGTCTGAAATGGCCACATACCTTCCTGGCCTGCTTGAGGACGTCCTGTAAGCCTGGGTACTTACACACAAAGCGTTGTACAATCAGATTCAACACATAGAAACATAGAAACATAGAATGTGTCGGCAGATAAGAACCATTTGGCCCATCTAGTCTGCCCAATATGCTGAATACTATGAATAGCCCCAGGCCCTATCTTATATGAAGGATGGCCTTATGCCTATCCCATGCATGCTTAAACTCCTTCACTGTATTTGCAGCTACCACTTCTGCAGGAAGGCTATTCCATGCGTCCACTTCTCTCTCAGTAAAGTAATTCTTCCTGATATTACTTTTAAACCTTTGCCCCTCTAATTTAAAACTATGTCCTCTTGTAGCAGTTTTTCTTCTTTTAAATATTCTCTTCTCTTTTACCGTGATGATTCCCTTTATGTATTTAAAAGTTTCTATCATATCCCCTCTGTCTCTTCTTACTTCTACAAGCTATACATGTTAAGGTCCTTTAACCTTTCCTGGTAAGTTTTGTCCTGCAATCCATGTACTAGTTTAGTAGCTCTTCTCTGAACTCTCTCCAAAGTTTCAATATCCTTCTGCAGATATGGTCTCCAGTACTGCACACAATACTCCAAATGAGGTCTCACTAGTGCTCTGTAGAGCGGCACGAGCACCTCCCTCTTTCTACTGTTAATGCTTCTCCCTATACACCCAAGCATTCTGCTGGCATTACCTGCTGCTCTATGACATTGTCTGCCCACCTTTAGGTCGTCTGATATAATGACACCTAAATACCTTTCCTCAGATACTGAGGTTAGTACTGTATCACTGATTTTATATTGTGCTCTTGGGTTTTTACGCCCCAGGTGCATTATCTTGCACTTATCAACATTTACTTTTAGTTGCCAGATTTTTGACCATTCCTCTAGTTTTCCTAAATCCTTTTCCATTTGGTGTATCCCTCCAGGAACATCAACCCTGTTACAAGTCTTTGTGTCATCAACAAAAAGACACACCTTACCATTGAGGCCTTCTGCAATTTTGCTGATAAAGATATTAAACAATATGGGTCCCAGAACAGATCCCTGAGGTACCCCACTGGTAACAATACCATGGTCTGAATATACTCCATTGACTACAACCCTCTGTTTTCTGTCCTTCAGCCACTGCCTAATCCATTCAACAATATGTGAGCTCAAGCTCAAAGACTGCAGTTTATTGATAAGCCTTCTATGTGGGACAGTATCAAAAGCCTTACTAAAGTCCAGATAAGCGATGTCTACTGCACCTCCGCCATCTATTATTTTAGTCACCCAATCAAAAAGTCAATAAGATTAGTTTGACATGATCTCCTGAAGTAAACCCATGCTGTTTTTTATCAATCAACCCATGGGTTTTTAGATGTTCCACAATCCTCTCCTTGAGTATGGTTTCCATTAATTTCCCCACTATTGATGTCAGGCTTACTGGCCTATAGTTGCCCGATTCCTCTCTACTACCTTTCTTGTGAATTGGCACAACGTTTGCTAATTTCCAATCTTCTGGGACGACACCTGTTACCAGTGATTGGTTAAATAAATCTGTTATTGGTTTTGCTAGTACACCTCTAAGCTCTTTTAATAGCTTTGGGTGTATCCCATCAGGCCCCTGTGATTTATTTGTATTAATTTTAGACAGCTGACTTAGAACCTCTTCCTCTGTAAAGACACATGCATCAAAGGATTCATTAGTCTTCCTCCCTAACTGAGGTCCTTCTCCTTCATTTTCCTTTGTAAAAACTGAACAGAAGTATTCATTGAGGCAGTCAGCTAGTTCTTTATCCTCTTCCATATACCTTCCTTCTTTTGTTTTTAATTTGGCAATTCCTTTTTTTTTATTTCCTCTTTTCATTTATGTATCTGAAGAATGTCTTATCACCTTTTTTCACTGACTGAGCTAATTTCTCTTCTGCCTGAGCTTTAGAAGCTCTTATAACTTGCTTGGCCTCTCTCTGCCTCATCATATAGATTTCCCGGTCATCCTCATTTTGGGTGTTTTTATACTTGCTAAATGCCATCTTTTTGTTTTTAAGGATTTTGGCCACTTCTGCTGAGTACCACAGTGGTCTCTTCCTTTTTTTTGCCTTTACTGACAAGCCTAATGCACTTTTCTGTTGCCTTCAGTAGTGCCAATTTTAAGTAGTCCCATTTCTCTTGGACTCCATTGAAATTGCTCCAGTCTGATAGGGACTTGTATACCACTGATCTCATTTTAGAAAAGTCTGTTTTCCGAAAATTTAAAACTTTTGTTTTTGTGTGGAGTGACTCAGTCACTGTACTTATAGTAAACCTAAAATCTACCAAATCTAAAATGGCATCGTTCCGGGTTGGCTCCTCAACTACTTGCTGTAGAGATAATCCCAGTAGGGAATTTAGAATGTCTGTACTCCTGTCAGAACTAGCTATTTTGGTTTTCCAGTTTATATCAGGAAGATTAAAGTCTCCCATAATGACAACTTCCCCTTTCAATGTCATTTTAGCCATTTCCTCAACTAGTAGATCATCCAATTCTTTGACTTGGCTCGGTGGTCTGTATATGACACCTACACGAGTTACCTTATGATTACCAAGCTGCAACGTAACCCAAACTGACTCAAAATTGGTTTCGCTGGCTTGTATTAGATTAGATTTTATGCTATCTTTCACATATAGGGCCACTCCACCCCCTTTCTTGCCTTCTCTGTCTTTCCTATATAGAGAGAACCCAGGTATTGTTATATCCCAGTCATTACTCTCATTGAACCATGTCTCAGTAACAGCCACTAAATCTATATTCTCAGATGCCATTACAGACTCAAGTTCGTTGATCTTATTCCCTAAACTGCGAGCATTTGTAGACAAGACTCTCAGCTTGTCATTTCTTATCCTATCCACTCCTGGCATCTTCTGGCATTGTTTTTTCGAGGGGCAGCTGAACTGATGGATTGTGTCTTTTGTGCCCCCCTTTCCTAGTTTAAATGTTCATTTGCAAAAACTTTGAACTGTTCACTGAGGACATTCGTTCCCTTGAGAGAAAGATGCAAACCATCTTTCTTGTACAGTTCTTTTCCATTCCAGCTAGAGCCAACATGAGACACAAAGCCAAATCGCTGGTTTAAACACCATTCACCAAGCCATACATTGAATTCCTTAATACGCAACTGCTTGTCATGCTGACGGTTATGCACAGGCAGAACTGCAGAGAATGAGACAGTCGATGCAATCTCCCGTATATCATTACCAAGTGTGTGAAAATCTTCCTTCACCTTTGAAACTTCATTGCAAGCCATATCATTTGTCCCAATATGGACAATAACATCCACATGTGCCATGCACAGCACATGTGTCAACTTTCCCAAATTCAATGCCCCCAACAGATTGCTTCCGTTGTCACACATCTCTTTGCCGATCTCCAGTTGGTGTGGGGTCAGCCACTGATCCACCTGTGCTTTCAGGGAGGACAGGAGTGCTGGTCCGGTGTGACTCTCTGCTTTCAGGCAAGTCAACCCCAAGACGGTGTGACACTGTCGTATCCGGGATGTGGAATAGCCCCTGGGGAGCTGGGGTGGTGCAGTTGATGATGTGGAGCAAGACGCAGCAGCAGAAGAGGACTCAGCCGAGGAGGTTATCGAAGAAGATGGAGTAGGAGGAGTAGAGGTGGTGGCATCAGGCCTGCCTGCAAGTCGTGGTGGTGTCACCAACGCCGCTGCCGAGCCATGCATTCCATGCTTGGCAGCCGTCAGCAGGTGTACCCAATGCACAGTGTACGTGATATACCTGCCCTGACTGTGCTTTGCAGAGAAGGCATCAGTGGACATATGGACCTTTGCCCCAACACTGTGTGCCAGACATGTCATGACTTCCTTTTCCACAATAGAGTACAGGTTGGGGATAGCCTTTTGTGAAAAATATTTTCGCCTGGTACCTTCCACTGGGGTGTCCCAATCGCTAAATTTTTTTTAAAGGCCTCAGACTCCACCAGCTTGTATGGTAAAAGCTGGCGGCTAAGAGTTCCATCAGGCCAGCTGTCAGACGCCGGGTGTCTCTGACATTTGGCTTCTTACGCTTAAACATTTCCTCGACAGACACCTGACTGTGGGAAGATGAGCAGGAACTGCCGAAGGTGAGAGGCGGAGTGGCGGGTGGTTGAGGGGCAAGGAGGACAGCAGTGGTTGACGTGGCTGAAGATGCTGGTTCAGGAGGAGTATGGTGGCTTTGAGTTTGTGGGCTGCTTGTACTCATGTGTTGATCCCATAGGTGTTTGTGATGTGAGATCATGTGCCTTCGCAAAGCAGTTGTACCTAGGTGGGTGTTGGACTTCCCACGACTCAGTTTCTTTTGGCACAGGTTGAAAATGGCATCGCTGTTATCAGAGGCAGACAAACAAAAAAAATGCCAGACTGCTGAGCTTTGCAATGACGGCATTCTGGTGGTGGCAACAGCATTCGTTGATTGGCGTGCTGTCTGGCTGACCCCGGGTGCCGATAGATGCTGTCTGACTGTGCCACTAGCTCCTTGCGATGACCTCGCCCTGCTTCCAACTCATCTCCTCCTCCTCATCTGAACTTTCCTCCTGTTCTTCTTCTCTTCGAGCGGGCACCCACGTGACATCCACGGACACATCATCAACCGCTTCACTTGTATCTGACAACTCAGCAAAGGAAGCAGCAGCGGGTACAGCATCATCATCATCATCATCACACCGTACATCCATGTGTGTAATGCTGCCTGGCTGAGACATATTCGTGTTATCTACATCCTCTGGCAATATTGGTTGCCCATCACTCATTTCTTCCAACTGATGTGTAAATAAATCCTCTGACAGATCAAATGAAGCGGCTGTGATGCTAGTGTTTGTGGTGGTGGCGGGCAGGCGAGTGGTAACTTGAGAGGTGCCCGAAGCTGAGCTGGAGGAGGATGGTGCGTCAAGGTTCCGAGCGGAAGCTGTAGAAGATTGGGTGTCCTGTGTACGCCAGTCAACTATGTCCTCAGATTTTTTAGAGTTCAGGGTATGTGGCCTTTGAACACTGGGCATTATTCTAGGGCAAAAGGAAATCACAGCACCATGATGGCCCCTGCGGGGTGGCCTGCCTCTGCCTGTTATTTTTTTTTTGACTAGCAGTACTATGAGTGCAAGCTACTTTGCCTCCCAGTATGATTGGTAAGCACTGGCAGTGGGCACATTACAGTCAGTGGAAGTGGGCCTGACACACACTGACAGCAGGCAGGCCAGGCAACTGAAATTAGATTAGGGTGTAAACATTATATGCCTTTTTTTTATGCAAAGTCCTGTGCCACACCGTATGAGTGGTGGGCACTGGCAGTGGGCACACTACAGTCTGTGGGCCTGCAGCCTCTCATACACAGGCAGGCCAGGAAACTTCAATATATATATATATATATATGGAGAAAAAATAAATAAAAGCAGACTAATGTAGCAGCCCTAAAAAGGCTTTTTGGTGTGCTGTGACGCTGTCCTTACAGCAGATGAGTCTGTGGACACAGAACACTGGTTTGGCTAACTCTTTCCTTATGAATTCAGAATATTCAGCACAGCAGCAGCTGCAATCTCCCTGCTATCACTAACACACTGCAGCTTCAGACTGAATATAAAATGGCTGCCGTTTTTATAGGAGGTGATAGGGTGTGGGAGAAAGAGTGCTGATTGGCTGGAATGTGTCTGCTGACTGTGAGGTACAGGGTCAAAGTTTGCTCAATAATGATGCATAGGGGGCAGACCGAACATCGTATATGTTCGCCCGCCGCGGCAAACGCGAACAAGCTATGTTCGCCAGCTAATAGTTCGGGACATCGCTAACAGTGACTTAGTCACTGATGACGTCACGGGGCTCAGCTAGCATGTTGACATGGTCACATCACCAGATGCAATATTTTGCTTTAAAAAATGGCTGCAATGGCCTCTCTGCGAGCAAATGGATGAGGTAAGTATGTTTTTTTCTTTTTTTTTTTTTTAAGAAATAGTAACATAGTAACAGTTTATAAGGCTGAAAAAATACATCTGTCCATCCAGTTTAGCCTGTTATCCTGCAGATTGATCCAGATGAAGATTAAAAAAAAAACCTGTGAGGTAGAAGCCAATTTCCCTCACTTTAGGGGGGGGGGGGCCGAATCCTTCCAGACAACAATCAGGCAATCAGAATAACTCCCTGGATCAACGACCCATCTCTAGTAACTATAACCTGTAATATTACAGAAATACATCCAGGCCCCTCTTAAACTCTTTTAGTGATATCACCATCACCACCTCCTCAGGCAGAGAGTTCCATAGTCTCGCTGCTCTTACCGTAAAGAATCCTCTTCTATGTTTGTGTACAAACCTTCTTTCCTCCAGACAGAGGATGTCCCCTTGTCACAGTCACATTCATGGGGATAAATAGATAATGGGAGAGATCTCTGTACTGACCCCAGATATATTTATACATAGTAATTAGATTGCCCCCTAGTCATCTTTTTTCTAAACAAAAAAACCTTAATTTTGATAATCTTTCTGGGTACTATAGTCCACCCATTCCAGTTACTACTTAAATTGTCCTTCTTTGAACCCTCTCCAGCTCTGCCATGTCTGCATCGTTCACAGGAGCCCAGAACTGTACACAGTACTCCATCTGTGGTCTGACTAGTTCTTAAGTCCTTTTAGATGTCAGTGTTACCCATTGTTGTACCGTTTAGTATGAACTGGTGACATGTATTTTTCCTTCCCATGTCTATAATCTTACAATTGTCAGTGTTAAACCTCATCTGCCACTTCTCTGCCAAATTGTGAGCCAAAACCAGTAGTAAAGCCTTCACACAGATAAAGTACAATGACAAGATATTCACCTGCTCTGTGTTTTTGAAACACAATTAGATATGAGTTTTGGCTTATAACAAACTATGCCTCTAATGCCACCAGATGTCCTATAAGACATGTTCAGCTGTTTAAATAAGCCTTGAGGAATGACTATTAAATAAGCCATCTCACTTGCATCCCTTTTCTCCCAGAATTCCCAGGAGCATGAATGGCCTATATGTCTCCTCACGCCAATAAAGGCGCTCTCTCCCCAAGGAGAGATTATACCCCCAAGTTCTGGCTCACAATTAAAAATGAATGAAGTTTTCAAAAATTTGATTTGGATGCTTTGTCGATTTTTTCCAAAAACATTGCTTCATTCTAAATTAATTTATTACGAAGCTTGTTAAATCGGCTATATCCCGGCATGCAGGATGAGTGTATCTTGGTGCATATCACTGTGCATTGCAGAAACATGAATAGCTCCTTTGTGGTAGTGAAACAGTTACTGTGCATCAGAATGACAGACAGGTGACAGACGTCACTCATAGGCCCAGTACACACATCCCTTATTTAGTCACTTATGAAAAAAACTTATTAAAAAAACATTGAACGGATTCAGAACTTTTCATGGTATCTTATCTGAGAGTAGGATTGCCTCCTGATTTTGACTCACTATACAGTAACTGATTAAATGAACTTACCAAATAACTGAAGTGTGAACCCTTACAGGTCAATGTTAGCGTCAGGTATAATGTACTTAACCATGCAGTGGCCCAAGATTCTACTTAAAGAGTGAAAGAGCAGTCTTATTTTACACTGCCTGCTGCTTCGACATTGATAGATAAACTAGGTAGTCAGACGAAGCACTGTGATTGTGTGAAACGGCCGTCGCTGCCGCTTGCTGGCATCCTGAAGAGTCTGCCTCGTGGTGTGGATACACTGTAACCTGTTTTATGATGTTGCTACTAGGGTTGAGCGAACCCGAACTGTAAAGTTCAGGTTCATACCTAACTTTACGATTTTTCACACCCCCGAACCCGAACATTTCAGTAAAAGTTAGCGTTTTGGTTCGTTGTTCGGCGATTTATTCCCACTTTTTGAAAGGCTGCAGAGCAGCTAATCAGTAAGGCCTCTTTCACACGGGCGTCATGTTTGACGCACGGATAAGAGGCGGGTGCATTGCGGGAATATGCGCGTTTTTCCTGCGTGGGTGCAAACGTTTGTTACGCGTTTTGCACGCGCGTGAGAAAAATCGCCATGTTTGGTACCCAGACCCAAAGCCGGACTTCATCACTGAAGTCCGGTTTCGGGTCTTCTGGAGAATTGATTATTTTCCCTTATAACATGGTTATAAGGGGAAATAATAGCATTCTTAATAAAGAATGCATTGTAAAATGTAGTGGAAGGGGTTAAAAATAATAAAAGTTAACTTACCTTAGCCACTTGATCACGTAGTCGCGATCTCTCCTCTCTTTCCCTGCATCAGCTAAGATCTACAGGACTTGCTTGCGGATGCTTGCGATTTTCCCGCAGCCCCATTCACTTCTATGGGGCCTGCGTTGCGTGAAAAACGCACAATATAGAGCATGCTGCGATTTTCACGCAACGCAGAAGTGATGCGTGAAAATCACCGCTCATGTGCACAGCCCCATAGAAATGAATGGGTCCGGATTCAGTGCGGGTGCAATGTGTCTTCCTCACGCATTGCACCCGCGCGGAATACTCGCCCGTGTGAAAGGAGCCTAAGTGTTTCACTACTTTGCCCTAAGAAGCCATCACAGCCATGCCTACTGGTTGGTGGCTATTTTAGAAACTGCAGTGTCCTTGGAACTACATGTGACCTGCATGTGTGCCAGCCTGCCAGGGACATCAGTCTAATCCTTTTTTGGTAGCTCAGTGAAGGAGAAAATTCATTTTTTCGGGCAGGTCAAGTCCCCTACATTATCTATTTTATAATATTGGGGTGCCATAGTGCATTTCTGTAGTTGGGGGCAAAAACCTGTATTGTGGTGCCATAGAGCACTTGTGCATACAACGATCAAAAACATATTTAAAATTTCAGCAGTGAAATACTGCATCAGTGTATTTTGGGGAAAGAAACCCATATTGTTGGTTCACAGAGCAGTTTTGCATACAAAGCACGAATACGTATTTTAAATTTCAGGAGGGAAATACTGCATTAGTGTATTTTGGGGAAAGAAAGCCGTATTGTTGGTCCACAGAGCACTTGGGCATTCACCTGACAAATACCTACATTTAAATGTCAGCAGTGAAATACTGCATTTGTGTATTTTGGGGAAATAAACCCGTATTGTTGGTCCTCAGACTAGTTTTGCATACACTGCACAAATACCTATTTTAAATTTCAGCAGTGAAATAATGCATAGGTGTATTTTGGGGAAATAAACCGGTGTGTTGTTAGTTCACAGAGAAGTTCTACATAGACCGCACAAATACCTATTTTAAATTTCAGCAGTGACATACTGCATTTCTGTAGTTTGTTGCAAAAAACACTTGTTTAGAAACACTGTAGCAGATCTGAGGCCTAAGTAATTTTAAGTAACCTTTTGAACTCTGCATTTACATAGTTTGTTGCAAACACACTGGTTTTGTCGTAGATGGCACATTTGCGGTGTACGGTGCATTTCTGACAGTCAAATTAAACCATTAACTTCTGCTTATACATTATTGGTTTGAAAAATAAATTTTTTAGTGATAGTGAAGTAATTGTATTGAATTTCTCCGTTACACTGTTGTGTGACCTAAAGAAATTTATTCTGTTTATGACACGGGCACCGCCTTACTGTTAGTGAACTTAATTTTTGACTATTGGCAGTTAAATTGACACCGGAGATAAACCATCTGTAAGTTTGGTGGGTGAACGCAAATAATGAGCAGAACATCAAATAAGGGACGTGGGCATGGTCGTGGTGGTGCTGGTGGAGCTCCTGTTGCTGGGAGAGGACGTGGACGTCCAGCGCCACGTACAGGTCCAAGTGAAACACCTTCCTCAGGTGCGAGCAGGCGACAGAACCTGCAGCGTTATTTGGTACGCCCGAATGCCGCTCTACGGATGGTGAGGCCAGAACAAGTACAGAGGATAATAGATTGGTTGGCTGAGAGTGGCACCAGTTCCTTCACAGTATCTCCCACACAGTCTGCTGCAGAAAGCTCAGAGTTGGCACCTGCAGCCCATGACCATCAGTCTTTCACCTCACCCCCTTGCAAAGCAGCCAATCAGCCTTAGCTCTATGTCATGAAGCAGACTCTTATGCTTTTTGATGACTCTACTGGCAGGGTTTCCCCGGGTCATCCACATAGCCCTGCCCCAGAAGTGTAAGACATTGAATGCACTGATTCCCAGCTACTTATGTTGCAAAATGAGGAAATGGGAGGACCACCGCAGCACGTCTCTGATGATGACGAAACACAGTTGCCAACTGCTGCGGCTTTCTTCAGTGTGCAGACCGACGAGGAGGGCAGGGGTCAAGAATGGGTGGAAGATGATATGGAGGATTATGAGGTCCTAGACCCCGACTAGACTCAAGTTCATGCTAGTGATGTGTGCAGCTCTGAGGAAGAGGCGGTGGTCGCAGAGAGGCAACACCACAGCAAAAGAGGGAGATGGTTGCAAAAGCGGAGCGGCCGTCCCCGAGACAGTACGCCTGCTACTGCCAACCGCAGAAAAGGGACCAAGCACACCACAGCCAGTGCCAAGGAGTTCATTGGCGTTACAGTTATTCACACAATGTCCTGATGACAAGACAGTGGTTTGCACGTTGTGCCATCAGAGCCTGAAGCAAGGCATAAACGTTCTAAATCTGAGCAGAACATGCATGACGAGGCATCTACATGCAAAGCATGAACTGCAGTGGAGTAAACACCTTAAAAACCAAGAAAGGTCTCAGGCTCCTCCTGCCTCCGCTTCTGCTGCTGTCTCTGCCTCTTCCTCCACCTCTAGAGTCACAGTGACACCTGCCACCCAGCAAACAGAGGATGTGCCACCAACACCACCACCTCCGTTATCATCACCAAGCATCTCCACCATGTCACACGCAAGCGTTGAGCTGTCCATCTCCCAAACACTGGAGAGAAAGAAAATACCCACCTACCCACCCTCGATCCCTGGTCCTGAATGCCAGCATTTCAAAATTACTGGCCTTCGAAATGCTGTTGTTCCGTCGGGTGGAGAAGTACTGTTTTACATAGCTGATGGCAGTGGTTGTCCCACAGTACGTCGTTCCCAGCTGCCACTACTTTTCCAGGCGAGCTGTCCCTTCCCTGCACAACCAAGTGAAGGATAATATCAAGTGTGCACTGCGCAACGCCATCTGTAGCTAGGTCCACATAAGCACAGATACAAGGACCAATAAGCAAGGGCAGGGACTCTATATCTCCCTAAATGCAGACTGGGAAAATGTAGTGGCGGCCGGGCCCGAGGCGGATAGCGGTTTGTCGCATGTCCTTCCACCACCGAGGATCACAGGGCATTATTCTTTGCCTCCTGTTGCCTCCTCCTCCTACTCCGCTTCCTCCTCCTCCTCTTCTACCATCTTCTCATCCGGTCAGCGAAAGACCTTCACCACCAACTTCAGCACAGCAAGGGGTAAATGTCAGCAGGCGGTTTTAAAACTCATGTGTTTGGGGGACAAACCCCACACTGCACGGGAGCTGTGGAGGGGCATAGAAGAACAGACTGATGAGTGGTTGCTGCCCGTGAGCCTCAAGCCCGGCCTGGTGGTGTGCGATAATGGGCAAAATCTCATAGCAGATCTGGAACTAGCCGCTTTGACGCACATCCCTTGCCTGGCACATGTGCCGAATTTGGTGGTGCAGAAATTCCTTAACCCCTTAAATTAAGGACCCATGACGTATGAGTACGTCATGGGTCCGGTCCCTAAGCATGGCGCCCACTCCTGCCTGCTGCGGGTGCGATCGCCGCGGGGGTCAGCTACAGGAAACAGCCGGACCCCCGTGGCTAATGATTGTGGCTGATCGCAATCATTTAACCCAGCTGATGCCGTGGTCAATCCTGACCACGGCATCTGCGCGCGCTAAAACCGAAAGTAAAATTTTCAGCAGCGCTCTGGCTCCCCCTAGTGGTGATCGGGGGAATCGCAACGTTGGATGTAATAGCCTCAAACTCAATGTGTAAAAGAAAAAAAAAAAAAAAGAAAAATTGAAATCACCCTCCTTTCCCCAAAATTAAAATAAAATAATAAAAAAATAAAAAATACACATCATGGGTGTAGCAATGTGCGACAACACCCGTAGTATAAAAATATACTCCCCATACGGTAAATAGAAAAACGGAAAAAGGCGCCCAAATGACCGATTCGCCGTTTTTGGATGATTCATTTCCTCAAAAAAATAAAGTGATCAAAAAGTCCTACACACCGCATAATGGTATCAGATCGCCCCACAAAAAATGGCGACAAAATTTTTTTAAAAAAATTTACCACTTTTGAATTTTTTATCAAAACGCAAGAAAAACTATACATACTGGGTATCGCCGGATTCGTACTGACCTGTAGAATAAAACTAAATGGTCAGTTTTATCGCACATCAAATGTTGTAATTTAAAGACCCGTAAAACTGCGGTGGAATTGCTTTTTTTTGCAATTTCACCCCATTTGGAATTTTTTTCCCCGCTTCCCACTACATCATATGCAATATTAAATTGTGGCGTTGGAAAGTACAACTTGTCCCGCAAAAAAAAAGCCCTCATATGGCCATGTGAACGTAAAAATTAAAAAAAAGTTATGGCTCTCGGAAGGCAGGGAGCGCAAAACAAAAACGCAAAAATGAAAAAACCCTGAGTCCTTAAGGGGATAAACACTACCCAGACATGTCAGAGCTGCTGCAGAAAGTGTGGTACGTTTGTACGCACTTTCTGCGTTCTCACCCTGCTGCTGCTCGCCTGTCTGCGCTGCAGAGTAACTTCGGCCTTCCCGCTAACTGCCTCATATGCGACGTGCCCACCACATGGAACTCCACCTTGCATCTGCTGGAGAGACTGTACTAGCAGCAGCAGGAGATAGTGAGGTTTCAGCTGCAGCACGCATGGGTCAGTCGCCCTGCGGAAAAGCCCCACTTCACCACCAATGAGTGGGCCTCCATGCGAGACCTGTGTGCCTTGTTGCGGTGTTTCAAGTACTCAACCAACATGGCCAGTGCTGATGACGCCGTTCTTAGCGTTACAATACCACTTCTATGTATCCTTGAAAAAACACTTAGGGCGATGATGGAATAGGATGTGGTACAGGAGGAAGAGGGGGCATTTCACAGGGTTTCAGGCCAGTCATTCAAAAGTGGCTCAGAGGGTGGGTTCCTGCGTTCTGGAGCTCGAGGAGGAGGTTGATGAGGTAGAGGAGGAGGAACTGGGTTCACAGCAGGGTGGCACCAAACGCTGCTCATTGCCATAACTGGAGCATGGCTGGGGGGATACGGCGGACACAGACGATACACCACCTACAGAGGACAGCTTATCCTTACCTCCAGTCAGCCTGGCACACTACTGAGCGACTACATGCTGCAGTGCCTGCCCACATTTTAACTTGTGCTGACTACTGGGTTGCCACCCTGCTGGATCCCCGTTACAAAGACAACATGCCGTCCTTAATTCCCTCACTGGAGCGCAGGGTGGATAAAAATCTATGATTTAAAAAAAAATAATAATAATCTGATTTTATTTAAATATGATTTTTTTTTATTTAAATCGGATTTTTTTTTTTTATATAAAATGCTTTTTGAGGAAAATATATTACCATCCAAAGTTTATTCCATCATGAAATAAAGATTAGTTTTTTAATTATGTAGAATAAGGCTGTATATGTTTAATTTTTTTGGTAAATAAATTCCATTAATCCATTCACAATGTTATGCTCTTCCAGAGGTTTTTGTAAGATTATTGGGCAGTTTCTCTGCCTACAGGATATTATCACAGATGCTTGGTTTACTTTTGCAGTTCTCAAAACTGAATTTGACTCAGCAGAGATCACATGCCTCTTCTTCACAGCAAAAATGTTATAACATGAACAGAGTTGAGAAAAAGACCTTAATCCTAACTTCTACAAACCTATCAATACAGAATCAACCCCTTCAGTGCTAAGTTTAAAGAAGTTCAGTGGATAGAATAGAAGCTGGTGTAAAGTAGAACTGGCTTAGTTGCCCATAGCAACCAATCAGATTCTAACTATTAGTTTTCAGAGCTCCATTTGTAAAATGAAAGATGGAATCTGATTGGTTGCTATGGGCAACTAAGCCAGTTCTACTTTACACCAGTTTTGATAAATCTCCCCAAATATTTTTTTCCTTCCTAAGTTCAACAGAAAAGTTGTACAAATATGAATGATTAACCTATTAAACTGGGGATAAAAAAAAAACTAATATGAAAAGTTGTTAATCTAAAAATCTTCATCTACTTGCATATTATGAGTTATACCAGCAAAAATTAGTTTTTTATGTAGAAAACTATGCTTTAAATCAAGACTTACTGACTAGTGATTTAAATCAGTTTGATTTAAATCAAATCCACCCTGCTGGAGCGTGATAGAAAGATGTGCGACTACAAGCTCACGCTGGTAGACGCGCTCCTGAGGGCATTACCAACTGACACTGGGGGACAAGTGGAAGCACAAGGTGAACGTAGAAGAGGAGGAGGAAGAGGTCGCCAAGCTCAGCACTTCAGAAGGCAGGGTTAGCATGGCCAACATGCGGAAAAGCTTTGTCACCACGCCACAGCAACCGGCACCACCAGCTGATGTGGAGCGTCATAGCAGGAGGCAGCATTTGAACAACATGGTGGAACAGTTCATGTGCACACGCCTACATGTACTGACTGATGGTTCTGCCCCATTCAACTTCTGGGTCTCCAAATTGTCCACATGGCCTGAGCTTGCCCTTTATGCCTTGGAGGTGCTGGCCTGCCCTGCAGTCAGTGTATTGTCTGATCGTGTATTTAGCACAGCAGGGGGCATCATTACAGACAAACGCAGCCACCTGTCCAAGCCAACGTGGACAAGCTCACGTTCATTAAAATGAACCAGGCTTGGATCCCACAAGACTTGTCTGTACCTTGAACAGAATAGACATTTATACCCGCCTGAACCATACATTCTTGTACTCAAGTGTACTCATTCTGATGATTGATTGATTTTTATTTTATTTGTCCCATTATTTTGGGGGCTACCCAATTTGAAAAAACAAAATAAAATAAAGAAAAACATTGTTAGCTGGCTACCTCCTCCTCCATTGCAGCTTCCACCTACCACACCACATTCACCGCCTCCTCTGACTCCACATCCACCTCCTGCTCAGAGTTGCAGGTTAATAATTTTTAATTTTTATTCATTTTATTTTATTTTAAGTTATTTCCCTATCCACATTTGTTTGCAGAGCACTTGCCATGCTCTTAAGCACATTTGGCTGTCTTTTGCAGCCTTCTCGATTACATTTTTAGGGCCAATTTAGTTCCCAAATGTTCGGGCCTCTATTGACTTCAGTCGGGTTTGGGCTAGGGGTTAAGTTCGGATCCCAAACCCGAACTTTTTTGTGAAATATGTCCGAACCCGTCAAACCCAAACTTCCAGTTGTTCGCTCGACTCTAGTTGTTACAATAAAGATACCATTTTATGGATCCCCGGTGGTGAGTGCCGCTCAGTTATATCTTTTATACAAGCATTGCACACTGGAATACTTGAAGTTTGGGACTGCACTCAAGCCTGAATGTTTATTGAATGTCATGTTTTTGACCGAGGGTAGTGCCACTGATTTGAACTCTGTTTTATAGATTGATAGATAAACTATTTTGTTACCCACTGATACAAGTACTGGCCCCATGACAAAGTGGGGAGGGTGTGAGCAGTAAGTTTGTGTTGATGTCACGCTTTGTTTATTTTTCCCTTCTTCTGATCCTTAAGAAGAACAATAGAGATTAGTGAATCGAATCCCACGAAGTGGAATTCGATCCGAATTTCAGGTATTATTCGATTCACCTAGAAGCCAAATTTCCTTGTGCTTAGTGTTAGCAAATTGATTAATTCTGAAATTCAAACTTACTGCCTCCATTTTCACGTAAAGGGCCTCCAGCCTCCATCATGCTTGAAGATCTCGTCCGAAATCCCGTGCAGCCAGCATGATGACATAATCTCGCACCGCACATCATTTCGGCCAAGATCTTCAAGCAAGATGGCGGCGGCCGGCCCGTCGAGAGCAAATGGATTCAGTAAGTTTGATGTAATTTTTTTTTTTTATGTAAATTTTTACACTGTACATTCAGCTGCCACGATCATGTATGAATCCCCCCCAAAAAAATGAATCCTGTCTTTGCAGCATCCGCCTTTACATGATCAGTAATTAATCAATACCGGTAAGGCAAAAACAGGAATGGAAATATTTGCATGTCTTCTGTGTTTTGGACCAACTCCTGCTTTTGGATTCCAAATCATGATCACATCCTGATGCAAAATACTGACCATGTAATAGATGCTCTATTTGCATGAGTTTTGGCCATTTGCCTCTGAATTCACAGCCAGATTTATCAGCATCTGCTCCACGAAATGAAGGGGTGGAAAGACATCATTCATCCAGTAGTCTTGACAACTGACAAATAAAGTGGCCTCCTCAAAAGGCCTGAGAAAATGGCTAATGTCAAAGTTACACAGTGGAGTACTCCTCATATAGACGGTCCAACTTGTGATGGAAGGAGTTCCAACACGTGGAAACGTCGGATATGAGGCTATGTTGGAGAACAATATTCTGCCATTGCAGCTCAAAGAGGGCGTGTTTTGCATGGTATGAGTGGATGAAGTGCATACAGTTTTGTGGCCATTTTCAACACATCTTGCAGTTGGGCAGAAGACTTTCGCCCAACTGGCTCAGCCCTTTTTGATGCAGCACCAACAGAATGTTCTTCCTGTTATTGGTAAGCACGGTTGCGATCTTTATTTGGCGAGGAGATAGACAGGATTCGATTTCTTAGTTGATGACTCAGAGCAGTTCCTCCCTGGTGTGACTCCATTCTCCAGGCAAACCAGTTGCAGAACAGCGTGACACCGCGGTGCTCTACATATTTAGTATGCTGGAGGACCATTTTAAACTGTGCCTACAGTGGAGGCTGAGGACAGGGTGGAGGATGAGGCAGAAGAGGACATTGGCATCATATTCATAGCATGAGAACATGGGGGCAGCATTGCCATCACCTGGCCAAGGTGTTTTTCCAGGGGCCAGTCCCAGTGGGCTGTAAAGGAAATATTTTGTCTTTAACCATAGTTTTAGCACTACACATCGGCACTGCCGTGAATTGTACCTGGTCAAGAACTGGCCAACCTTCTGCTGTATGTACGTATGCAGGGCTGGTACAGCTTTTTTAGAAAGGCATTGATGGCTTGGGGATCTCCACCTTGGCTTGGCACCAGCCATCAGTTCTCTAAAATTGGCAGAGTCAACCACATGTAAAGGAAGGGACTGTAGTACCAGCAACTTGGTGTCACGGGTATATGTGAACAACAGGCGTACAGTTAGTGCACAAGCTACTGAGCGGACCCAAACTAGGGAGCATAAAAGGTAACCCCTGTCAGATCCTAAGAGCTCTCCCTGTGCTGCTATGCACATGCCCTGATGGTGGGTCGAGGCATGCTCACGTACCTACGGCTGAGTGACACCTTAAACCCCTATGATAAGGGGGGGGGGGCACGGCCACCGGCTCTCTGCTCAGAATACGGATGGAACCGGGGTCGCCTCGGATCCAGTCAGGAAATAAACAAAACCAACAATGTCTGCAAACTTATCTGTAGGGGCTGCAGCAGCAGTGAAGACAGATCCAATCTCAGCAGAAAATATCCGATGTTGCTTGCTTCAGAAAAACACACATCCAATGAAAAGAGACCACAGCAGTGTAGATACTCCAGCGGCTGACACAACTCAAGGTGAGAAATATAACCCGCAAGGTGAAACAGGAAGAGGGGTGATTTAAAGGAAGAGGAATCAATCAGAGAAGGAACAGCTGGGAAGAGGGAAAGGAGTGAAAATGAAAGTAAACAGAGCTGTGAGAACTCCTCAAAACTCTGGTAGTGACACTTGTCCTAGAGCACATTCAGTTTCTACGCTTATGCATACTGCCATCTTTTTGTAATCGCCTTGGTGATCGATTACTGGTAAAACGCATGATGATGAGTAGGAGGAAGAGCATCAGAACTAGTAGACATTTGGAAGGAAGCAAAGCTCCTTTCTGCTGAGGTGGTGGAGCCCTGACTGCTGGAGACAGGGTGACGGTCACTGGGAGATCAGGCTTTACCACTACATTAACTCCACAGTTTTCCCAGGCCATGTTATGGTGAAGTTCCTTGTGTTGATGCAGGGCCATGGTGCCAACATTGGCACCCAGGCCACTCTTCACCTTCTGCCAACAGATTATTAATATGGGTATGCTGATTTACTACTGCGACTTAATGAAAAATTCCCACACCGGCGTGTATGACATTTTCCCTCCACCACTGCATGATGACTACTTTCTGCTTCCTCTATGAAGCCATGCAGTTTTATCTGGACAGGTAGGTTCCTGAGTAACAGACGGTCCACCCTGGGTGCATTTTGCTCCAGGTCTCACATTACTGCCACCCTGCTGGCTCAGCCACACACTGCCACCCTGTCGATGTCTCACGGGCAAGCTGCCACCCTCACTCTCTAATGATGATGATGAATCCCTCTCTTCATCCGGCTCCCCAATGTGATCGGCTACATCATCCACTACTATCTGCTAGTCAGTTATGTCACCCTCACCAGTCTCATGGCCATGTCCCTCACCGCACACAACACCTGCTCCCACATAACTCTCATTGTCTCTACTTGCAGGTCTACAGGAGGAAGCAGCGGACCTCTCCTCCAAATCTGAGCTTGACAGTAGATGCTGACTATCCTCAGTAATATCTTCTAAACTGAAAAGCAGAGCAGAGCCGGCGGCATACATCACTTGCCTGGCAGAAGGAGCAGCAAAGGAAAGAGGCAGGTTCAGGACATTTGAGGGCATGCAGTTTGTCCCTGGGCTATGCCCACTAAGTGTGGTGTCAGAGGAACCCACCAACTCCTGGCTGTGGGTGTCTGATGTCAGATGAGCTGATGTTAAAGACCGAGTAAAATAAAACTAAAAATTGTGCGAGTTTCTGGATAAACTATAAGCAGCAGCAGTCCCAAACCATAGGGGTAGGTCTCAGCCCTCAATTTCAACAGTAATATCAACAAGTTCTGGGTCTGCGCTAAGGCGCAAGTTCGGCAATAAAGTGTATAACCAGGCTATGTCTCCATGTGGTAGTTGTCCTTCACACGCAGCGTCTCCCCGGAGTCTTTATACCGACCAGTAGTAAGGCTTTACTTCCTTTGTAAAGGAGAGAAATATAGTGCAGTACCACTGGGGTGTAATATAATTTTCTTTTATTGCACTTACTTGATACAGACTTGTCATAAAACATATAATTGTATGCCAGACCCGGGTTTCGCGTTTATCGCTTCATCTGGGGCGTTGGTTTCTAATCTGACATCACAGTTAAATAGTTACATTGCCAGTCACATGGTACACTTTTTTCATTCACTTCCGTTATTAAAAAAAAACACATATCTGTTCCCAATGTGCCAACATTTTAAAATACTAATAAATACATATAAAATGACAAAAATACATATGGCACGTACATATATAAATAGACACAAGGACACACTTGCGTTTCCTCGTAGGCATATTGGTATGATCCAAAATGTCATAATACAATAATTCCTTAAAATCACAAATAAATAACCTTAAAATCGCACATATATCGGCCCAGTTGTTGTAAATACACCATTCTCAAACATATTATCAAAGGTCGTCTCCCATCAGTATCACCCACTGCCATCAATATCAATGGAACCAAATACTAATCATAAAACTATATAGAGTTAAGCCATACTCACACTACATATGTCCCATTCAATACTTAATCCCATGGGCTGTAAAGTGTTTAATTCGTAAATCCACATTGCTTCCCTTTTATTAAATTTGTTTTACAGGGTCTCCCCCTGGCCATTCTCTTTCCACCTTTTCTACTCCCATAAATTTTAATCCCTTCAGATCGCTGTTATGCACTTTTTTATAATGCGCCAAAACACTTTGGAATTCCAAACCTTTCTTGATATTGCGAATGTGTTCGCTAATCCGTACTTTTAATTACCTAAGGGTCCTGCCGACATATTGGAGCTTGCAAGGACACTCTAAAACATACACTCACCTAAAGAATTATTAGGAACACCATACTAATATGGTGTTGGACACCATTTTGCCTTCAGAACTGCCATAACTCTATGTGGCATTGATTCAACAAGATGCTGATAGCATTCTTTAGAAATGCTGGCCCATATCGGTCGGATAGCATCTTGCAGTTGATGGAGATTTGAGGGATGCACAACCAGGGCACGAAGCTCCCGTTCTACCACATCCCAAAGATGCTCTATTGGGTTGAGATCTGGTTACTGTGGGGGCCATTTTAGTACAGTGAACTCATTGTCATGTTCAAGAAACCAATTTGAAATGATTCGAGCTTTGTGACATGGTGCATTATCCTGCTGGAAGTAGCCATCAGAGGATGGGTACATGGTGGTCATGAAGGGATGGACATGGTCAGAAGCAATGCTCAGGTAGCCCGTGGCATTTAAACGATGCCCAATTGGCACTAAGGGGCCTAAAGTGTGCCCAGTAAAGAAGAAAAAAAAAGAGGGGCCTGGCGATTGCCAGGACATAGGGGCTCCTCCCAAACATCCATACCCACTACATCTCCTATGTCTTGGCAAACGTGATTTTGTCCATTTGTGGAGGAAGACATCTTTGCCAGATTTTTGATACAAAGTGTTTGCCAAAGCATATGAACTCCAACACCTCTCCTCAGCTCATATGCCTGGGCGAACGTACCTGTACTGCAGAGGAGAAATCTCGTCTTGCAGTGCCGCATACACCGACTTCACATGTAAACTGCAATGCTCCTCTCAGAATGCACATCAGTGCTGCAGCATTTTCATCGGTTGGTCCAGCTGGAAAATAAAGGGTGGTTAGTTAAAAAAGAAGAAAAAGCAAGCAGCAGGCTCATAAATTTCAACGTTACAAACTTTATAAAACCTGATCATCATAAAACTTTTAAAACCTAAACTAACTCAAGATTTCTTTTTCTTGCTACCTGTTTAATTATTATTATTTTTTTTAACTTTTCACTCTTTATTTTCCTAGCAGAAACCTCTCCTTTCCCATGGGACAATGTGTAAAGTGTAAATCACACAGAGATGGTGCGAAGTACATTATGCACTTTATCCCAAGTGAAAGAAGAGGTTTCTACCGTTTCACATATCTGCAGTAGCACACTAGCACCCCTGTGTGTTAGGGTCTCTCAAAACCTAGTATCCTGAGAGACCCTAGATCCTGAGTGTAAAAACTACCTGTGTCCTGCGGTCCCTACGTCCCTAAGTGTACCTGAGTGTGGTACTTCCCGAAACACTCACCTAGGCATAGGGCAGGGTAGTCAGGGCAGTCAGGACAGAAATAGCGGGTGTCACGCCTTATTCCACTCCTGCTATAGACACAACATCTTTTTCGGGGTGGCGGTTGGGTTGAGGTACCAGCAACGACACTGGGGAAGTGTCGCTCGTGTAGACGGTTCATCACTACACTGGGGTTTGGGGCCACGGAACCTCCTGGATACAGGAGGTTCTCGATGATCTCTTCCTGAAATTTGAGGAAGGATTCTGTTCTCCCAGCCTTACTGTAGAGAACAAAACTATTATATATAGCCAATTGAATTTGATATACAGACACCTTCTAATACCAGCGTCTGGTCTTTCGGGAAAGCAAATATGGGGCCAACATCTGGTCATTGAAGTCCACCCCTCCCATGAGCAAATTATAGGTGTGGACCGAGAGGGGCTTTTCAATGACACTGGTTGCTTGTTCTATTTGTATTGTCGTGTCTGCGTGAATGGAGGAGAGCATGTAAACGTCACGCTTGTCTCTCCATTTCACCGCGTGCAGTTCTTGTTTACACAAGGCAGCTCTCTCCCCCCTTGCAAGACGGGTGGTAACGAGCCGTTTGGGGAAGCCCTGGCGACTAGGTCACACGGTGCCACAGCAGCCAATCTGTTCTAGGAACAAATGCCTGAAGAGGGGCACACTTGTGTAGTAATTGTCCACATAAAGATGGTACCCCTTGCCGAATAAGTCCCAGACTGTCTTCCCACTGCTCCCCAGATAGTCAGGGCAACCGACTGGCTCCAGGGTCTGATCTTTACCCTCATAGACACAAAATTTGTGTCTATAGCCTGTAGCCCTTTCACAAGGCTTATACAATTTTACCCCATACCGGGCGCGCTTGCTTGGGATGTATTGTTTAAAGCCAAGGCGCCCGGTAAAATGTAAAAGGGACTCGTCTATGCAGATGTTTTGTGCAGGGGTATACAAATTTGGTGTTAAAGTGGTCTATAAGGGGCCGAATTTTGTGGAGTCGGTCAAAAGCTGGGTGGCCTCTGGGACGAGAGGTGGTCTCAAATTGTGTCCTGGACATGGCAGCAGAGTACATGGGCATGTGATGAATTGGGTTTGTGGACCAATATGACCGCAATTCATGTTTTTTTTTCAGGCCTATGTTGAGGAGAAGGCCCAGAAAAGTTTTAAATTCAGAAACTTGGAGTGGTTTCCACCGGAAAGGCTGGGCATAGAAGCTTTTTGGGTCGGTGGTTATAAATTCAGTGGCATACCGGTTTGTTTCTGCCACGACTAGGTCAAAGAGCTCCGCAGTGAAGAACAGCTCAAAAAACCCCAGTGCCGATCTGAGCTATCTCCACCGAACTCCTGACTGGGCGGTGAAAGGGGGATCTACTGGTGCAGCTGATGATGTGGGCTGCCAATCGGGGTTTGCCAGCACCTCAGGGACTCTAAGGGCTCTACGGGCCTGTCTGCGCGGTGGCTGCGACAGGGAAATTACTGCACGTGCCAACGTACCAGCTTCAACTGCCCTTCTGGTGCTCGCCACTTCCCCATGTTGTACGGCAGTGCTAGTACTAGGTCCAGGATGGGCTGCTCTGCTGGTGTATGCCTCACCACGTAATCCGACAGCGCCAGCCCCATTCTTCTGCCCTTGAAACGGATCCTGAGTAACCTGTGGTCTAGCGACCTCAACCTTCTCGTCCGAACTTTGGGTCAGACTGCCACTGCTTTCTACAGGTTTGTATTCTGAATGGCCCAAACAAACAAATGTCGAGGAGCGCTTGTACCCTGCGACACTATTTTGTTAGGTAAGGTAAATAGCCTTTAACCTTTGGATGTTTGTTTATTTAATGTTATGGCCTTGTGGTTAGATATTGCCATTAGTTACGCACTGTTTTGCGGGCATTAATGGAAGGCTGCCCCAGTGTTAGTTGTGTATGATATACCAGATTTGTCTGAATATGAATTAACTAACTACTGTGACACGCTTTTGTGGACTACTGAGGTGTATTTATTTAGCATGGGCCACAGCATACCTGGTTGAGACCTTCACTGTCTTCATTAATGTGTATGGCTTATAATATTATGGGAGGGTATTGTGTACCTGTTCTTGTCCCATAGCTTTTATTTGATATATGTTTTTTATGGTAAATAATGAATAAAATTTGGTCTTAATGGGAATCTTTGATTAGTGTTGTTAATGTAAGATTGGAGAGCACCCAAAGCCGGTTTAGGGTGCGTTATACTCCTGTAAGGACCGTGATTGTGAATACGAATTATATGTTTTATGACAAGTCTGTATCAAGTAAGTGCAGTTAAAGACCGAGTAAATTATTCCTGGACAGTGGCATTGGTCATCAAAACACGACTGCTGGATGACAGTGGCAGCTCTTGCTTGTTGCATCGGCTGCTGTACCCCCCTCTTCTTCTGCTACTTCTGCCTGCTCATGCAACATTTTTGCCACTGCCCATTCCTTTGGAGGGCCCTGGCATCTCTTTGTTGGGCATACTGTACAGTAAATGTATATGTAAATTTATTCTGTTTATGTTAATGTGGACACCTCAATAACAGTAGTATTGTACAACTTATTAACGTCAATTTGAGAACTAAGGCGTAATAGAATTGCTTATCTATTAAACAAAGTGAACACCAGAATAATACTTAAATGAGAAAGGTTACTCACCCCAATTTTTGATTCAAGGCATAATTGAATTGCTAATCTATTTAACAAGATGGACACGCCAATAACGGTTTTACACACATTAGTCACCCCAATTTGAGAATCAAGGCTTAATAGAATTGCTTATCAATTAAAGGTGGTCACCCCAACAACAGTTTAATTACACAGCTGATTTACCCAAATTTGAGAATCAAGGCATAGTATAATTGCTTATCTATTAAAAAAGGTGGGTACCCCAATAACAGTAGTATTAGACAGCTTATTCACCCCAATTTGAGAATCAAGGCATAATAGAATTGCTTATCTATTTATCATATTCCGCACCAGAATGATGGTTAGATTACACTGCTTATTGACCCCAGTTTGAGAATCAAGGCCTAATGGAATTGCTTATCTATTAAACAAGGTGAACACAGTTCAGTTAGCTCTGTGCCCTGCACAGGGATTGATGCAAAGTTGGCTGTCTCCTATGGATCGCTTATGCTTCAGATTGCAGAACCTGAACTGCCCCTCCAAAGGCCTCTTGAATACTGTCCCTAGTGTTTGTCACATCTCTCCCTATGCTCAGCTCACAGTGAAGTGGCTGACACCACACAGGATGAGGCTTTTATAGAGGTAATTGACTGTCTGCATGGCATTATGGGTAGTGTTGAGCAAACAGTTCGAGCATCGTTCATCGTTTTCAAAAAAGTTCGGGTTCGTTGTTCTTCGATTACTTCCCGCTTTCTGAAGGGCTGCACAGCAGCCAATCAGCTAGCGTTTTACTTCTTGCCCTAAGAGCCCATCACAGCCATGCCTACTAATGGCATGGCTGTGATTGGCCAAGTGCAGCATGTGACCCAGCCTCTATTTAAGCTGGAGTCACGTAGCGCCGCACATCACACTGCTCTGATTAGTGTAGGGAGAGGACGCAGCTTCTGTCAGGGCGAGATTAGGCAGGGTAAAGTCAGCAACAGCACCTAATGAACGGATCGATCTACAGCTGTGAATGATTGAACTTCTGCTAGTTACTTGCTCACTGGTTTTTAGGCTGCACAGAGCGTTTTTCTGTCACTAATTTTCTGGGTTGATCGGCGGCCATTTTGTGACTTGTGGTGCACCTGAACAAGCTGCCACCAAGTCCATCAATCCATCAATACTAGTTTTTTTTTGCTATATCCTACATCAGGGGCTTGGCTGTGCAAATTGTCACCCATAGAAACTCAGGATAGCAATTTCTATATTTCATTAAGGGGTTAAATACAATTGCCAAAATACCAATCCCCTAAATCTGGTGTTCCAGCTTTGGCTAGACAAGTATAATACTGTCTGCTGTCTGGCAAAGGATAGATTATTTTCTGTGGGGAAATTCAATTGCCAAAATAGCAATAACCTGAATCTGGTGTCCCAGCTGTGGCAGGCAAAGTTTCATAGTGTCAGCCAAAACATATATTTTGTTCTGGGGTGAAATTAATTTGCCAAAATAGCAATACCCTGAATCTGGTGTCCCAGCTGTTTCAGGCCAGGTTTTATAGAGTCCGCCAAAACATATTTTGTTCTGGGGTAATATTAATCTGCCAAAATAGCAATACCCTGAATCTGGTGTCCCAGCTGTTGCAGGCCAGGTTTCATAGTGTCTGCCAAAACATATATTTTGTTCTGGGGTGTAATTCACTTGCCAAAATAGCAATACCCTGAATCTGGTGTCCCAACTGTTGCAGGCCAGGTTTCATAGTGTCCGCCAAAACATATATTTTGTTCTGGGGTGAAATTTATTTGCCAAAATAGCAATACCCTGAATCTGGTGTCCCAGCTGTTGCAGGCCAAGTTTAAATCTGTCCATAAAAGGATACCTTTCATCCAGGGCCTAAATACTAGCCCTAAAAGAGATATTCCCCTAAATCAGTGGTTACTGCTGTGCCTGGATTAGTGTAATACGCTACATAAACAAATAGGCAGATAGTGTTAGGTGCCTGTAAAAAAAGGCCTGAATTTGAAATCAATACATTGGGCCAAATATTTTTTTCCTTATTGTGGTGCTTGGTGAACGGTAACAATGAGGAAAACATCTAGTAAGGGACGCGGACGCGGTTGTGGTGGTGTTAGTGTACCCTCTGGTGCTGGGAGAGAACGTGGCCATTCTGCCACAGCCACACGTCCTAGTGAACCAACTACCTCAGGTTCCAGTACCCGCCAGAATTTACAGCTATACTTGGTGGGGCCCAATGCCGTTCTAAGGATGGTAAGGCCTGAGCAGGTACAGGCGCTAGTCAATTGGGTGGCCTACAGTGGATCCAGCATGTTCACAACATTATCTCCCACCCAGTCTTCTGCAGAAAGAGCACAGGTGGCAACTGAAAACCAAGCCCATCAGTCTGTCACATCACCCCCATGCATATCAGGGAAACTGTCAGAGCCTCAAGTTATGCAGCAGTCTCTTATGCTGTTTGATGTCTCTGCTGGCAGGGTTTCCCAAGGGAATCCACCTAGCCCTTCCCAAGTGGTGGAAGACATAGAATGCACTGATGCACAACCACTGATGTTTCCTGATGATGAGGACATGGGAATACCACCTCATCGGAGTCTTCACATCTCTGATGATGACGAAACACAGGTGCCAACTGCTGCATCTTTCTGCAGTGTGCAGACCGAACAGGACCCACAGGGAGGAAGACTGTGTGGAAGACGATGCAGGGCACGATGAGGTCCTAGACCCCACATGGAATGAAGGTTGTGCCACTGAATTTCATAGTTCAGAGGAAGAGGCAGTGGTGAGACCGAGCCAACAGCGTAGCAAAAGAGGGAGCAGGGGGCAAAAGAAGACCAGCCGCTGCCAAGAGAGTTCGCCTTCAAAGCATGAACTGCATTGGAGTAAACACCTTAAAAGCAAGGAACTCACTCTGGCTCCCCCTGCTCCCTCTTCTGCTGCTGCCTCGGCCTCTTCCTCCGCCTCAGGAGGAACGTTGGCACCTGCCGCCCACCAAACAGAGGATGTGCCACCGACACCACCACCTGCGTCACCAAGCATCTCCACCATGTCACACGGCAGCGTTCAGCTCTCCATCTCACAAACCTTGGAGAGAAAGCGTAAATTCCCACCTAGCCACCCTGGAGCCCTGGGCCTGAATGCCAGCATTTCTAAACTACTGGCCTTTGAAATGCTGTAATTCAGGCTGGTGGACACAGACAGCTTCAAACAGCTGATGTCCATGGCTGTCCAACAGTATGTTGATCCCAGCCGCCACTACTTCTCCAAGACAGCCGTGCCTTCCCTGCACAACCAAGTATTCGATAAAATCAAGTGTGCACTGCCCAATGCCATCTGTGGCAAGGTCCACCTAACCACAGATACGTGGACCAGTAAGCACGGCCAGGGACGCTATATCTCCCTAACTGCACCCTGTGTAAATGTAGTGGCGGCTGGGCCGCAGGCGGAGAGTTCCTTGGCGCACGTCCTTTCACCGCCAAGGATTGCAGGGCATCATTCTTTGCCTCCTGTAGACTTCTCCTCCTACTCGGCTTCCTTCTCCTCTGCTTCCACCAGCTCATCCAGTCAGCCAAACACCTTCACCACCAACTTCAGCACAGCCCGGGGGAAACGTCAGCAGGCCATTCTGAAACTCATATGTTTGGGGGACAGGCCCCACACCGCGCATGAGTTGTGGCAGGGTATTGAACAACAGACCGACGAGTGGTTTCTACCGGTGGGCCTAAATCCCGGCCTGGTGGTGTGCGATAATGGGCGAAATCTCGCCGCAGCTCTGGGACTAGCAGGTTTGACGCACATCCCTTGCCTGGCGCATGTGCTGAATTTGGTGGTGCAGAAGTTCATTCACAACTACCCCGACATGTCAGAGCTGCTGCATAAAGTTAGGGACGTCTGTGCGCGCATCTGCGTTCACATCCTGCCGCTGCTCGCCTGTCTGCGCTACAGCGCAACTTCGGCCTTCCTGCTCACCGCCTCATATGCGACATGCCCACCAGGTGGAACTCCACCTTGCTCATGCTGGAGAGACTGTGCGAGCAGCAGCAGGCCATAGTGGAGTTTCAGCTGCAGCACGCACGCATCAGTCGCACTGCGGAACAGCACCACTTCACCACCAATGATTGGGCCTCCATGCGAGACCTGTGTGCCCTGTTGCGCTGTTTCGAGTACTCCACCAACATGGCCAGTGGCGATGACACCGTTATCAGCATTACAATACCACTTTATTTCTCCTTGGGAAAATGCTTAGGGCGATGATGGAAGAGGAGGTGGCCCAGGAGGAGGAGGATGAGGGGTCATTTTTAGCACTTTCAGGCCAGTCTGTTAGAAGTGGCTCAGAGGGAGGTTTTTTGCAACAGCAGAGGCCAGGGACAAATGTGGCCAGCCAGGGCCCACTACTAGAGGACGAGGAGGATGAGGAGGTGGAGGAGGATGAGGATGAAGCAGGTTCCCATAGCTAGGGGGATACGGAGGACGATGACGATATGCCTCCCACAGAGGACAGCTTGTCCTTACCTCTGGGAAGCCTGGCACACATGAGCGACTACATGCTGCAGTGCCTGCGCAACGACAGCAGAGTTGCCCACATTTTAACGTGTGCGGACTACTGGGTTGCTACCCTGTTGGATCCCCGGACAAAGACAATGTGCCCACCTTACTTCCTGCACTGGAGCGTGATATGAAGATGAGCGAGAACAAGCGCACGCTGGTAGAGGCGCTCCTGAGAGCATTCCCAAATGTCACATGGGAACAGGTGGAAGCCCAAGGTGAAGGCAGAGGAGGAGCAAGAGGTCGCCAACGCAGCTGTGTCATGGCAAGCTCCTCTGAGGGCAGGGATAGCATGGCAGAAATGTGGAAAAGTTTTGTCTCCACGCCACAGCTAACTGCACCACCAACTGATACGGAACGTGTTAGCAGGAGGCAGCATTTCACTAACATGGTTGAACAGTACATCTGCACACCCCTCCACGTACTGACTGATGGTTCGGACCCATTCAACTTCAGGGTCTCCAAATTGTCCACGTGGCCAGAGTTAGCATTTTATGCCTTGGAGGTGCTGGCCTGCCCGGCGGCCAGCGTTTTGTCCGAACGTGTATTCAGCACGGCAGGGGGCGTCATTACTGACAAACGCAGCCGCCTGTCCACAGCCAACGTGGACAAGCTGACGTTCATAAAAATGAACCAGGCATGGATCCCACAGGACCTCTGCCTCCCTTGTGTAGAATAGACATTTATAACTGCCTCCCCCTCAACCATGTATTCTTGTACTCCGGGGCACTTCTTTATTGAATCCTCATTATTTTAACTTTACCATGATCTTGCGGTGCAACCCAAAGTTGAATGAACCTCTCCTCTGTCTGGGTGGTGGGGCCGAAATAATTGAGAGTGGCCTTCTCCAGTGGTGGGTGATATGACGCATGATACCTTGCTGTGGGACCTCTATCCTCTGTCTGGGTGCTGGGCCGAAATAACTGAGAGTGGCCTTCTCCGGTGGTGGTTGATATGACGCTTGATTCCTTGCCGTGGGATCTCTCTCCTCTGTCTGGGCCGAAATAACTGAGAGTGGCCTTCTCCGGTGGTGGTTGATATGACGCATGATTCCTTGCTGTGGGACCTCTCTCCTCTGTCTGGGTGGTGGGGCCGAAATAACTGAGAGTGGCCTTCTCCAGTGGTGGTTGATATGACGCATGATTCCTTGCTGTGTGACCTCTCTCCTCTGTCTGGGTGCTGGGCCAAAATAACTGAGAGTGGCCTTCTCCGGTGGTGGTTGATATGAGGCATGATTCCTTGCTGTGGGACCTCTCTCCTCTGTCTGGGTGGTGGGGCTGAAATAACTGAGAGTGGCCTTCTCCAGTGGTGGGTGATATGTCGCATGATTCCTTGTTGTGGGACCTCTCTCCTCTGTCTGGGTGCTGGGCCGAAATAACTGTGAGTGGCCTTCTCCGGTGGTGGTTGATATGACGCATGATTCCTTGCTGTGGGACCTCTCTCCTCTGTCTGGGTGCTGGGCCGAAATAACTGAAAGTGGCCTTCTCCAGTGTTGGGTGATATGACGCATGATTCCTTGCAGTGGGACTTCTCTCCAATTGATATTGGTTAAATTTTATTTATTTTATTTTATTTTAATTCATTTCCCTATCCACATTTGTTTGCAGGGGATTTACCTACATTTTGCTGCCTTTGGCAGCCCTCTAGCCCGTTCCTGGACTATTTTACAGACTTTTTAGTGCCTAAAAGTTCGGGTCCCCATTGACTTCAATAGGGTTCGGGATAAAGTTCAGGTCGAGTTCGGATCCCGAACCCGAACATTTTCGGGACGTTCGGCCGAACTTCTCGAACACGAACATCCAGGTGTTCCCTCATCTCTAATTATGGGTGATCTCGCGTTCCCGGACTTTTTAATTTCACTTTGTAACAAGTGTAGCCACCGTTTATGGAAAAATGATTCATTACCACGAAGCGTGAGGAAATTTTGATTAAATGCAAATTTAATTTTTCCTAAACTTCGGAGTCGGGAAGGAATTTTTTTTCCCTTAAGTGGGGAAAATTGGATTCTGCCTCACAGTTTTTTTTTTTTTTTTTTTGCCTTCCTCTGAATCAACTTGTTGGAAACAGGCCGAACTGGATGGATAAATGTGTTTTTTTGGTCTTACACACACACACACAAAGGAAAAATCTAAGCTGCACACCAAACACATGTAATGGCGGAGTGCCAGCGGTCAAGACTTGATTGGAAGCCAAATCTTCAATAATGGAAAAAAATGCCACGTATATTGAGTTGTTTGGAGGTGTGTAATTCCTAGGTAAATGTGCCTGATTTCCACCCACAGGCTACATTTTGGTGCACCTGTTAGGCCTGGGCCATATCAGCCAGTCTTGTGTGGGGCTCACAGCCTCCTCTCTCCTCTCATTGCAGGCATGACGACATGGTGGAGGTGACTGGGGAGTTTGCTGCGAGTCGGCATATACACTCCTGTATTTTAGCCCACTGGCCCCTGGTATTGCCAATATGGCATAGGTAGGTGAGTGTTAGGACCAGAGCTACTTGAGAAACCTTGGCACGGTGCTCGGGCTCAGACGTGTCCTCTGCAGTAGGATATGTTGGCTAATTCTCAATTTTAACATCAGAATGAGGGTTTATTAATCCGCAGAGTGCACCTTTCTTTTCTATTGTTAATGTTATATTGGCTTAAAAACTGCCACAAAAACCTATGTTGGAACCACCCTAATATTGCCATACATCTACTTAATACTGACAAAATTTGTTCAAATAACAGTACTAAACAGTAATATCCCTAAACAGAGTGCAAGTAACACTTATGCAACACCCTGAATTAATTACTCAATAATACCATCATGTAGTGCACCAATATCCTTCTTCTACAATGGCCATCAAAAATGCACACTCACTACATTCTGAACGCATACAATCCCATATAAAAGATAAACTAGACACTCACAGTAAGGCTGGAATAGTGCACTATTTTTCACAAAGGTAGCACATGTGTACTAGTATTCGTATAAATTTGTAACACACTGCATCAAGGGGTGGTTCGTGAATGGCAGTGCTATAGCTTACTATGGTGTGACCTGAGCAATACGGTTTTAAGCTTTAAGAAAAATTTTCATTCAATCTTTAGGCTTCTGCTGAATCCAACTTGTTCTGGTGACACTTCCTGTTTGTAGCTCCTGGTTCCAGCTCGTTATATTGAATGTGAAAGTTCTGTCTGTTCGGAACTGCAGTTAACATCAACTCTGAACTTATAAGCAATTTTAACCCTTGAATGAGTTAGTCAGTTGTTGATGCAAGAGGCTGCTGGGACTATGACCTGAAGAGCATCTCACAACAGAGTACATACCTCACAAAGGAATTATGGGTGAAGACAGGAGCTCCCTCAGGCTCTGATTCTTCAGATTAGTCCTAAGAAAACTCCTACAACCAAGAGGGTCCATTATCCTGTCTTTGACAGCCTCATATTGTACTTTTGCATGTTTTGTACTGAGCTGATAATAAAGCAATTGCAATGCATATGTTAGTTAGAAAAGGTTATAGAGTGCAACATTTGGGGAAAGAGGAAGCTGCAATGTGAATTATCCATATTTTACAATAAATGCTAGTAATTAGTGTTGAGCTGTGGGCAAATAGAAGCCATCACAGTGATGCCTAGTAATGGCATGGCTGTGATTGGCCAGTGCATCATGTGACCCAGCCTCTATACAAGCTGGATCACATGTAGCACCGCCCATCAGCTCTGAGTAGTGCAGGGACAGGAAGCAGGCAGCTGAAGTGAAGGAGAGTGTTAGGAATATGACTATTTGTTTTGTGGGTGACCTACAGTATAAAGATTTTTTGTGGGTGCAATACACCAGCTTTGCACTCCTGACACAGAAATAAAATAATAAATCTGGCTGTTAATTCTATGGGTGACCTATAGTTATTTTTTTGAGGGTGCAATGCAACATTTTTGTACCCGATACAAAAATATAATGGTTAATCTGTCTGTTAGTTCGGCCGGTATCATATACCCATTTTTGGTGTCAGATACACGTGCACTGCATATAGTGACAGGGAAATTGATATAGTTAATCCATTTGTTAGTTCGTTGAGTGACATATGCCCATTTTTGGTGTGAGATACACGTGCACTTTATATGTGACAGGGGAATTAATATGGTTAATTTGACTGTTAGTTCGGCCGGTGACATATACCCATTTTTGGTGTGACATACACGTGTACTGCTTATGTGACAAGAAAATTAATATAGTTAATCCGTTTGTCAGTTTGGTGGGTGACATTTTCCCATTTTTGGTGTGTGGTACACCTGCACTGCATACATGACAGGGAAATAATATAGTTAATCTAACTGTTAGTACAGCTGGTGACATAAAACCATTTTTGGTGTGAGACACATGTGCACTGAATATGTGACAGGGGAATTAATACAGTTAATCTGTCTGTTAGTTCGGTGGGTGACATATTCCCATTTTTGGTGTGAGGTACACCAGCACTGCATATGTCACAGGGAAATTAATATAGTTAATCTTTCTGTTAGTTCGGTGGGTGACCTCATAAAATGAGGAGAGCATAAAATAAGGGACGTAGCCCTGGTCGTGGTGCTGCTCCTGTTGCAGGGAGAGGACGTGGTCTATCTGTGCCAGCTACACACCCAAATGAAACACCTTCCTCATGTGCACATAGGCTCGAATACCGATGTACGAAAGTTGAGGCCAGAACAAGTAGAGGCGGTAGTAGATTGAATGGCTGACAGTGCCTCCAATTCCTTCACATTGTCTCCCACCCGGTCCCCTGCTGAAACTGCAGAGTTGGCACCTGCAGCCCATGGGCATCTGTCTTTCACCTCACTTCCATACAAATCAGCCAAGCAGTCTGAGCCCCAAGTCATGCAGCAGTCTTATACTTTTTGATTACTCTGCTGGTCGGGTTTCCGTTGGCCATCCACCTAGCCCTGCCCTAGAAGTGGAAGAGATTGAGAGCGCTGATGCCCAACCACTTATGTTTCAGGATGTGGACATGGGAGGACTACTGCAGCACATCTCTGATGATGATGACGAAACACAGGTGCCAACCGATGCAGCTTTCTGCCGTGTGCAGACTGGCAAGGAGGGCAGGGGTGAAAAGTGGGTGGAAGATGATGTGGAGGATGATGAGGTCCTAGACCCCACATGGAGTCAAGGTCATGCGAGTGACGTGTGGATGTCGGAGGAAGAGGTGGTGGTCATACAGCTCCAGCCGCACGGCAAAGGAGGTAGCAAGGTGCAAATGCAGAGTGGGTGTCCCCTACCCAGTATGCCTGCAACTGCCCACCGCACCCAGGTATTGAGCACACCAAAGCCAGCTCCAAGGAGTTCCCTGGCGTGACAGTTCTTCATAGAATGTGATTACGACAAGATGTTAGTGGTTTGCACATAGTGCAATCAGAGCCTTAAGTGAGGCATGAATATTCTAAACCTGATCACTACCATGACCAAGCATCTAAATGCAAAGCACGAGATGCAGTGGATACACACCTTAAAAACCACAAAAGATCTTATGCTCCTCCTGCTCCCTCTTTTGCTGCAGTCTCAGCCTCTTCCTCCCCCTCTGGAGTGACAGTGGCACCTGCCACCCCACAAACAGAGGATGTGGCAGCAACGCCACCACTTCCAATACATACACACAATCAATGTGGAACCGCACTCGCCAGATCATATGGTCCACCGGAATGCAACAGCCAGCCTGGAGCCCTAGATTCATACAGGCTCCTATGTAGACGATTCAGGAAGAGATGATGGAGGCAGCATGTCCGGTTGAAAAATCCCTTTATTTTGGGAACTGTTAACATGAAAAACGTGAATATAAAAAGTTGCTACATTTTTCAACCGGACATGCTGCCTCCATCATCTCTTCCTGAACCAGTTCCAACACAGTCACCCACATTGTCCCATAGAAGCATTCAGCTTTCCGTTCCCCAAACACTGGAGAGAAAGAGGAAGTACCCCCCTACCCACCCGCAATCTCTGGCCCTGAATGCCAGCATTTCAGAATTCCTGGCCTTTTGAAATGCTGTCATTCTGTCTGATGGATTGGAGACAGAGACTTTTAAAAACCTGATGATGGTGGCTATCCCACAGTAAGTGGTTCCAAGCCACCACTGCTTTTCCATGCGAGCAATCCCTGCCCTGCAAAACCAAGTGGCGGACAAAATCAGGTGTAAGCATGAGCAGGGACGTTATATCTCCCTAACTGCAAACTGGGTAAATGTAGTGGCAGCTAGGCCTGAGGCGGATAGCAGTTTGTTGCACAATCTACCGTCACAGAGGATTGCAGGACATTTCTCTTTGCCTCCTGTTGCCTCCTCCTCCAACTCCGCTTCCTTCTCTACCCCCTCCTCATCCGGTCAGCTTAACACCTTTAGTACCAACTTCAGCACAGCCAGGGGGAATGATGGCAGGCTGTTTTGAAACATTTCTGTTTGGGGCGAAAATCCCAAACCCAAGCTGTGGACGGGTATGGAACAACAGACCGATGAGTTGTTGGTGCCGCTGAGCCTCAAGCCTGTCCTGGTGGTGTGCGATAACCTGCAAAATCTCATAGCAGCAGCTCCGGGGCTAGCCAGTTTGACACACATCCCTTGCCTGGAGCATGTGCTGTCCTTGGTGTTGCAGAGGTTTCTTAAAAATGACCCAGGCTGCCTGTGCGCGCTTTTGGCATTCTCACCCTGCTGCTGGTCCACTGTCTGCTCTGCAGCGTAACTTCGTCCTTCCCCCTCACCGCCTCATATGCGACGTACCCACAAGGTGGAATTCCACCTTGCACATACTAGAGAGACTGTGTGAGCAGCAGCGATGGTGAAGTTTCAGCTGCAGCACGCACAGGTGAGTCTCTCTGCCGAACAGTACCACTTCACCACCGAGTGGGCCTCCATGCTGGACGTGTGTGCCGTGTTGCACTGTTTCAAGTACTCCACCAATATGGCCAGTGCCGATGACGCGGTCCTCAGCGTTACTTTCCCACTTCTATGTATCCATTGAAAAAACACTTCGGGCGATGATGGAAGAGGATGTGGCATATGTGAAAGAGGAGGAGGGATCATCTCCACGGTTATCAGGCCAGTCATTCACAGAGGCCAGGTACGCAACTGTCCAGCTAGGGCACAGTTCTGCAGGATGAGAAGGAGGATTATGAAGAGGAGGAACTGTGTTCACAGAAGGTGGCACCCAAAGCAGCTTTTGGGCATTAATGGAGCGTGGCTGGGGGGGGGTACAGAGGACACAGATGACATACGTCCCACAGAGGACAGCTTGTCTTTGCTTCTGGGCAGCCTGGCACACATGAGCGACTATATGCTGCAGTGCCTGTGCAACGACCGGCAAGTGGCCCACATTCTAACCAGTGCTGATTACTGGATGGCCACCTTGCTGGATCCCCCCTTGCTGGATACAAGGAAAATGTGCTGTCCTTATTTCCATCACTGGAGCATGATCGGAAGATGCATATCGATACAAGCGCACGCTGGTAGACGTGCTGCTGATGGCTCAGTGGAAACACAAGGCAAAAGCAGAGGAGGAGGAGGAAGAAGTAGCCAACGCAGCTGGGGCACTGCCAGCACTTCAGAAGTAAGTGTTAGCATGGGCGAAACGTGGAAAAGCTTTGTCAGCACTCCACAACAATCAGCTCATACGGAATGTCTTAGCAGGAGGCAGCATTTCAGCAACATGGTGGAACAGTACATGTGCACATGCCTACACATACTGACTGATGGGTCTGCCACATTTAACTTCTGGGTCTCCAAATTGGGCACATGGCCTGAGCTTGCCTTTTACACCTTGGATGTGCTGGCCTGCCCTCCAGCAAGTGTATTGTCCGAACGTGTGTTTAGCACGGCAAGAGGGGTAATCACAGACAAGCCTAGCCGTCTGTCCACAGCCAACATGGACAAGCTCACGTTTATTAAAATGAACCAGGCATGGATCCCACGGGACTTTTCTGTACCTCGTGCTGATTAGACAAGTATACCGGCCGCACCCAACCATTGTTATACTTCAGCGGACTTTCTCTTTGCATTCTCTTTCCCAATGTTTTAGGGTCTTCCCAAATTAATAAAAAATAAATAAAAATATTGAAAACAAATATAAATAAAAAAACAACAAAAACAGTGTTGGCTACCTCCTCCTCCACTACCAGTTCCACCTACACCGCCACGTCCACCGCCACGTCAGCCTCCTACTCCACTTTGACCTATGTCAAGTTTGTGTCCCGAACCCGAACTTTGAACCGAAGTTCAGCCGAATGCGGTGAACCCGAACTTCCACCGGTCCGCTCATCTCTACTACCATACTTTAGAAGAAAATTTAATTATGCTGGGAAAATCTATGTTTTGAAGAAAAACTATTTGGAAAACAGGAAAGTGAGACAAGGAGAGTGAGATAAGGAAAGATAAGTAGCAATGGTTTAGAAATGAAATTTGAGTAGTGATGTGGCAGGAAGATTTAAAAAATTCTTACAATATCTCCTCAGCCTTGAGGACTTATCTTTTCATTAAAGGGGAATTTCCCCAATGTCTGATAGGTACACCAGCACCTACACTGGAGCCTGCATTTTTATGGTACTGCTGAAAATAGCCAATCACTGGCTCAGCTATTTCTATAAGCCTGATAGAAGTGAATGAAACAGTAGCCATGCTTGCGCGGTGCATTTCCCATTCATTTCAATAGGACTTACGAAAATAACTGAGAACGCCACTCAGATATCTACAGCAGTCCCATAGAAATGAATGGAGGGTGGCCGCACATATGTGTGGTGTTCCCTCCTGCATTTGACGGGCTCAGTTCTAAGTATAGGTCCCCTTTGTGTTTTAACAGTCATAACTTTTTAATTTTTTCTTCAAATTTTATTTATTTTATTTAGCAGGATTAATTGTAGGTGTTTTAGGAACCATTTTGGGTGATATAGTGTATTAAATAACTTATTATTTTATTTTTAGGGGGAAAGATAAAAAAGCTATTTTTACATTATTTTGTGGAATTTTTTTACAGTGTTCACAGTGCAGTAAAAATAACGTAATTTTATTATGTGGGTCTGTACATTGATGACAATACTACATTTCTATACATTTTTTTACATTTTTTTTTCTTTCCTCCTGCAACCCGTCAGCTCTGCGCTGCTCCCTCATTCTCCTTGAGACCGAAGAGGAGGGTGGGAGCTGCTTTAACTGCTCATATCTCTGGTTTGGTACTGTTTGTATTTTTTGAAAGCTTGCATTCAAAGCTTTCAAACAAAACCAGAATGACAGCAATACATTTAATACAGGAGAAGATGTCACTGAAATTGGGATGTTGTGAATGCAGCTGAAAGTGAAAGTAAAAGCAGATTTTACATGCAATTATTCCAGACTCTATTTTTAACCGTGATTTATCCTCTGATGCTTGGGCTAATGCTGTCATTTTGGTATTGCCAGAGATTAATTGCCAAAGAGAGTAAAACTAACCCTAAAATGTTCTTCAATTATATAAATAGTAAAAAATATAAATCTGAAGGAGTCGGCCCTCTACATAGCAATGAGGGGGGTGTTGCAGAGAGCGATGAGGATAAAGCAAAACTATTAAATATTTTTTTCTCCACTATATTCACTGAGGAAAATAAACTGTCAGATGAAATGCAGAATGTAAAAGTAAATCCCCCATTAAAAGTGCCCTGTCTGACCCAGGAAGAAGTACAACAGGATTGGCGCATAGCAAATGTGGTGCCAATATTCAAAAAGGGTCCAAAAACAGAGCCTGGAAATTATAGGCCGGTAAGTTTAACATCTATTGTTGGTAAACTGTTTGAAGGGTTTCTAAGAGATGCTATTTTGGAGTATCTCAATGAAAATAAGCAAATAACGCCATATCAGCATGGCTTCATGAGGGATCGGTCATGCCAAACAAATTTAATCAGCTTCTATGAGGAGGTAAGTTCTAGACTTGACAGCGGCAAATCAATGGATGTTGTATATCTGGACTTCTCCAAAGCATTTGACAATGTACCTCATAAAAGGTTAGTACATAAAATGAGGATGCTCGGACTGGGAGAAAATGTCTGTATGTGGGTAAGTAACTGGCTGAGTGACAGAAAACAGAGGGTGGTTATTAACGGTAGATACTCAGATTGGGTCACTGTAACTAGTGGGGTACCTCAGGGGTCAGTATTGGGCCCTATTCTCTTCAATATATTTATTAATGATCTTGTAGAAGGCCTGCACAGTAAAATATCTATTTTTGCAGATGACACTAAACTGTGTAAAGTAATTAACACTGAAGAGGACAGTTTTCTGCTACAGAGGGATCTGGATAGATTGGAGGCTTGGGCAGAAAAATGGCAGATGAGGTTTAACACTGACAAATGTAAAGTTATGCACATGGGAAGGAATAATGCAAGTCACCCGTACATATTAAATGGTAAAACACTCAGTAACACTGACATGGAAAAGGATCTAGGAATTTTAATAAACAGCAAATTAAGCTGCAAAAACCAGTGTCAGGCAGCTACTGCCAAGGCCAATAAGATAATGGGTTGCATCAAAGGGCATAGACGCCCGTGATGAGAACATAGTCCTACCACTTTACAAATCACTGGTTAGACCACACATGGAGTACTGTGTACAGTTCTGGGCTCCTGTGAACAAGACAGACATAGCAGAGCTGGAGAGGGTTCAGAGGAGGGCAACTAAAGTAATAACTGGAATGAGGGATCTACAGTACCCTGAAAGGTTATCAAAATTAGGGTTATTCACTTTAGAAAAAAGACGACTGAGGGAGATCTAATAACTATGTATAAATATATCAGGGGTCAGTACAGAGATCTCTCCCATCATCTATTTATCCCCAGGACTGTGACTGTGACAAGGGGACATCCTCTGCGTCTGGAGGAAAGAAGGTTTGTACACAAACATAGAAAAGGATTCTTCACTGTAAGAGCAGTGAGACTATGGAACTCTCTGCCTGAGGAGGTGGTGATGGTGAGTACAATAAAGGAATTCAAGAGGGGACTGGATTTATTTCTGGAGTGTAATAATATTACAGGCTATAGCTACTAGAGAGGGGTCGTTGATCCAGGGAGTTATTCTGATTGCCTGATTGGAGTCGGGAAGGAATTTTTTTTCCCCTTAAGTGAGGAAAATTGGCTTCTGCCTCACAGGGGTTTTTTGCCTTCCTCTGGATCAACTTGTAGGAAACAGGCCGAACTGGATGGACAAATGTCTTTTTTCGGTCTTATATACTATGTTACTATGTTACTATGTTACTATGTATTGGAATGCCAGCTTTCAAACAAGCATGTTTCTAGCTGTTACCATTCAGGAGATAGCAGCATCTAAAGCAGCCCTCCCGCCACCATTTTCTGCCTCAGCCCAGCTCGGGCAGAACAGTTAGCTCCTTTTCCTACTGCCTGAGCTGGACTCAGAGAAAACAGTTAGGTGGTTAAATAACACATATAGAGAAAATCTAATTCGAATATATTTCTCAGAAAACCAGATATGCAAATTAACTTATCCTCCAAAAAGAGAAGAACACTAAGCCTCTCTGATGCCAGCAGAAGTAAGATATGTTAAATTGCATATATTTTTCCAGAAACTCAGAGCAGCATTGGCTGGACTACAATTCTCCCCATGCATAGTAAGTCATCTGCATAATAAGAAAGAGCACCCCCAAGACCCTAACAAAGGCAATTCATCGAACCATGGAGGTTTTCTCATGAGATACTCACTATTCTTTTATTTTCCTTTTGGAAGGAGAACTGACTTGAATGTCTCATTCAGAAAAATATAATATGGGGACACTCAATATTCTTCTTCTGGAAGGTGATCTGACTTGTATTTTGTTTTCCCAGTGAAGTATTACGTGTGGGTCTCTAATCAGTGTTTTTGCCTATATACGGCTGTTTGGAGAGGATTACATTGTGATATACCTTGGATCTGTGCATTTCTGCTATTTGTACTGCTATTTTTCTATTCAGTAAAGATAGACTAGTTATTGTCTCCACCATTCCATTCGCTGGTCATATGCATTTGAACTCCTGCTTTCCTCTACCGTGTCAAACATCCACCATCAAAGATATCCCCTCTACTATAAAGCCAGAGCCCCAATGCCAGGGTGTGCCCCCAAAAAAATTTGGACCTGAAACAAGTTTTTTGAAAAAATTGGTGAATCGGACAAAAAAATGAATTTCAAGAAATTTGCACATTTATAACTGGATGCAAATTAAAATTAAGACAAGGAACAGGACATGATTTACCATGGTAATTCTCAGTGACTACTGATATATTGTTCTCTGAACCAGTAAAAAAAAAACTAAGAAAGAACATACAGTAAATTCTAGCAAAAAACAAACAATGCAATGTATGTATTTTTTTTAAGGTTTCAAGCTGCATAGCTCTGCTATAAAATATTAATGCCTCTACCTCCTTAATTGATGTGTCTAAGTGTTTATCATTATTTCTGTATGACCATAGCATTTTCAAAGAGCCTCATAGTGACAGGTGTCTTAGATATTTTTTGGGTTTTGCCATTACTGTTGCACCTGCCTGCCAAGTATTATTCTGCCAGTACTGTGTGCTGCCCAGAGCATGTGGTGTAACAAATGAGAATCAAAGAACATTTAAAGCCATAGGTGTCCTTGTTGGAAAAAGGGATATTTCTTACAGTTTTACCATACAAAATTTCCAAGAATTGAGGTTTTAGACAATTTCAGTACCACCCTGCTGTGCCATCTTTTGTACCGAAACTTACTGAAGGCATAAGCTGCAGAGCTATCAAGCAGCTCCAATCAATAGCACATATACCCTGCAGAGCAGATAGAGTGTACATTAGGTTCTCATTACATTATTCTACAAGCACACAAACTTGAAATTTTGTTTCAAAATTTCAGAACTTCAGCACAATTATTCTACATATTAAGTGTGCACGCACACACACAAAGCTTATTTATCATGTTAGGCAAATAAAACATTCTTGTATGTGTTCAAAAGCTGAATGCTTTTTGTAGGTATATTGCATTTCAAGGCTGAATGCAGGGGTGGTCTCCGGCAAGGTTTTCCCAAACAAGTTGTTAAAACAGCAGCCGGTCAGAGAATAGGAAAGATGAGGCATGCCGACCTTTTAGTTAAGGCCACTTTCAACTGCATCATTGTCCTTTAGGATGTCAATACAGTTAATACTTATAGCAAGGAAGGTAACCATAGATTCCCTGCACTGCGATTCTCTAGGACAGAGGCTGCTTTAGCTCTGAGGCACGTCTTAGCACAGGTGGTGCAAAGATGTTGCTGCCTTGCATTCCCCGCTCCTGACAACTGACTCCAGAGGCTGGAAGAGGGCTCAGTTGCACCACTAGTCTGGGGATCAGAATTGGTTAAGGTGCGTAAAGAATTTTTATTTTCTGTGAGGGTGCACTATAAACTAAGAGAGCTTCACTACCGAGCACTATTGCAAATGAAATCACCAAAAAAGTCCCTATCTGTGTATGGCTATAATTACAAAAAATTCTACTTAAAATATAACCTTTGTTTATCATTGAATAAAATGTAATAATGTGAGACATACAGTGCGGTGTTAAAAGTGCTGCTGAATACCCCTGAAGAAGCCAGGTTAGCTGGTGAAACATGTTGGGGCAGTTTTTAGGTTTTAGGATCACTTGTTCACCTGTCTTGATTGTGTTCAATTTAGTAACCAGTGTGTTTAACTGGAAACATTGGACATGTCACTAGCAAGCTGTTAACCCTAGCAGGGAGAGTGCACATCCTTGCAAGGGCAACATTGATACACTGATATATCAGTAGACAGCAGTAAAGTACATGATCAGTAGACAGGGAAAGTCTATTGTAGATGAATGGGGCAATATAAAATATGGTGCACTATAAACCATTAGGGGAGCACAATCAGGCACCACAATATATGAGGTGAGTACAATGAGGCACTATAAAGTATGAGTGGCACCATAACAAATGAAGAGTCAGTAAGACCTAAGGGAGTGCACTATTAACTATTAGACATCGCAAAGATATGCATTTTTATTGTGTTGAGACACAACAGTGTTTGGTACAGTTTGGGGGTAGTGATGTCGTGAAAATAAAATTTTCCGTTCGCGAACAGCGAACGCGAACTTCCGCAAATGTTCGCGAACCGGGCGAACCGCCATAGACTTCAATTGGCAGGCGAATTTTAAAACCCACAGGGACTCTTTCTGGCCACAATAGAGATGGGAAAGTTGTTTCAAGGGGTCTAACACCTGGACTGTGGCATGCCGGAGGGGGATCTATGGCAAAACACCCATGGAAAATTACGTAGTGGACGCAGAGTCAGGTTTTAATCCATAAAGGGCATAAATCAACTAACATTCCTAAATTGTTTGGAATAACGTGCTTTAAAACATCCAGTGTGTGTATACGATCAGGTATGATGTTGTATCGATCAGGTAGTGTAAGGGTTACGCCCACTTTACAGACATTGACAGACCAAACTCCCCTTTTAATGCACCGCAAACAACCGCAAACAGTTCATTTGCACAACCGCAAACTCCCCATTTGCACAAGGTTGGATACCAAGCTAGCCACGTCCGGTGATGTCATTGAAGGTTTCTTCCTCCACCCAGCCATGTACAACACCAAGGGTCCCCAAAAGGTGAATTGAATTGATTTTTCGAACGGAAAGATGGTTATGAAAAACTCTGGCTCCCTCCCCTTTGTTTTTATCCACGGTCACTGCGTCTGCGCCGTGCAATTTACTGTCACACCCGATATGAGTGGTATTTTCTGTAGTACTATTCTCATCAGTTTAATCCCTCTAACGTCCCCAATCTGGGGGCCATTTATTGAATAGATTTTTCGAACGGGGAGATGGTTAAAAAAATGCTGGCTCCCTCCACTCTGTTTTAAACCACGGTCACTGCGTCTGCGCCGTGCAATTTACTGTCACACCCGATATGAGTGGTATTTTCTGTAGTACTATTCTCATCAGTTTAATCCCTCTAACGTCCCCAATCTGGGGGCCATTTATTGAATAGATTTTTCGAACGGGGAGATGGTTAAAAAAACGTTGGCTCCCTCCACTCTGTTTTAAACCACGGTGACTGCGTCTGCGCCGTGCAATTTACTGTCACTCCCGATATGAGTGGTATTTTCTGTAGTACTATTCTCATCAGTTTAATCCCTCTAACGTCCCCAATCTGGGGGCCATTTATTGAATAGATTTTTCGAACGGGGAGATGGTTAAAAAAACGATGGCTCCCTCCACTCTGTTTTAAACCACGGTGACTGCGTCTGCGCCGTTCAATTTACTGTCACACCCGATATGAGTGGTATTTTCTGTAGTACTATTCTCATCAGTTTAATCCCTGTTACGTCCCATATCAGGGATTGCCTTTTGTGAAAAAAAATTTAGACCGGGTACCTTCGACTGCCTTCACAGTGACAGACCAAACTCTCATACTGTACACCAAACTGAATTGATTTTAGGAACCGGGAGATGGAAAAAGCAGCTTGGTCGGTCCTCTTACTCCCAAATTGGGGCACTGCGCATGCACAGAGCAATGTGCTGTGACACCCTATATGAGTGGTGTCTTAACTAGTACTATTCCTATCAGTTTAATCCCTGTTACGTACCCTATCCGGTCGAATTGATTAACCATTGTCGAATTAGCGAACCATTACGACATCATGAAATAATTTAGTTCTGAGCTCTGTACTTGCTTTGTATTGGAATTGATGGGGATTTTTTAATTGTCTGCATCATTTCTAATAAACTATTAAGAGACTTTATTATGATTTTTTATTTTATGTATTAAAAACCCATACAACATATAAAAAAAAAAGGTAAATTAATGTTTTTTCTATGAAAAATTATCCAGCCGTCCGATCGCTTTTGGTATGACCATAATGAAGCAACGGCCTTATCATCTGGGGTGTGGCAACATTGCCAACACACTCATAGAGGTGATGATTGCTTCATTGTGATACGCAAGACCCTTCACCACAACAAGGTAACGATCACGAAGGGGAATTGACACTTGTATGTGCCTTTTTTTTTTTGGTTTGTTTTTGCAGCCACAGTGCTGCACCATAGGACAGAAAAATTAGGCATGTACACATACCTGAAAAATAATGGCATTGTTGCAGCCGCTATTGTAGCAGCGGCCGGAAAAATTGATGTTTTCCAGGCAGAAAAGTGACTAAAACATTGCGGCTTGAACCCTAGTTGGTGGTGGAGAATTCACGAAAGTCATCCGGTATGCAGACATTAAATACAGCAGCGTGGGGACCATTTTGAGGCCAAGGCATGTAATCAGGCCTTTTGTTAGTCAAACGTATCCCCCACTGTCAGTCCCTTCGGGATCCATGCCTCATTCATCTTTATGAAGGTGAGGTAATCAACACTTTTTTGACCGAGGCGACTTCTCTTGTCAGTGACAATGCCTCCTGCTGCACTGAAGGTCCTTTCTGACAGGACACTTGAAGCAGGGCAGGCCAGAAGTTCTATCGCAAACTGGGATAGCTCAGGCCACAGGTCAAGCCTGCACACCCAGTAGTGAAGGGGTTCATTGCTCCTCAGTACTTGTCTGTACATGTATGGTGCAGTGGGAAGTGAGTTCCCTGCTGTTAAGGCGAGGTAGTCTGCTACCTGTCAGTCGAGTCGTTCTCTAAGGCTGGATCCCGAAGGGCTGTGGCGATGAGTAGGACTAGATCAGATATCGGCAGCCTATCCTGAGAATAGCGCTATGAGTATTAAAATTCTGGAAAACCTCTTTAAAATCTTCCCGACCTTGTCTGTACATGTATGGTGCAGTGGGAAGTGAGTTTCCTGCTGTTAAGGCGAGGTAGTCTGCTACCTGTCAGTCGAGTCGTTCTCTAAGGCTGGATCCCGAAGGGCTGTGGCGATGAGTAGGACTGAAAAAGCTCCGCATGTCCTCCATCAACAACACATCTGTAAATCGTCCAGTCCTTGCCGCCGTGGCAGGAGGAGGATTGCACTCACCTCTTCCCCTGTTAGATTCCTGTTGTGCTGTGACATCCCCCTTATAAGCTGTGTAAAGCATATTTTTTAGTTTGGATTTGAACTGCTGCATCCTTTCCGACTTTCGGTAATTTGGTAACATTTCTGCCACTTTCTGCTTATACCGGGGGTCTAGTAGCGTAGCCACCCAGTACAGATCGTTCTCCTTCATCCTTTTTATAAGTGGGTCCCTCAACAGACATGACAGCATGAAAGACCCCATTTGAACAAGGTTGGATGCAGAGCTACTCATTTCCCGTTCCTCGTCCTCACTGATGTCATTGACGGTCTGTTCTTCCCCCCAGCCACGTACAACACCATGGGTCCCAGATAGGTGACAACAACGAGCACCCTGGGGTGCCTGCTGTGGTTGGTCTTCCTCCTCCTCAAAGCCGCCACATTCCTCCTCTTACTCCTCTTCTTCATACTCCTCTTCCAGCATTGCTGCAGGTCCGGCAAGCGATGATGACAAGGCTGTTTCTGGTGGTGATGGTGACCACAACTCTTCCTCTTCCTCTTCACGCTCATCTACAGCCTAATCCAGAACTCTTCGCAGGGCACGCTCCAGGAAGAAAACAAATGGGATGAGGTCGCTGATGGTGAACATTAGGAGTGTTGAATTCCAGCGTGTCGGGCTGTCGCATATCAAGCGCCTCACTGGCATGATGACAGGGGTGGGCACTGGCAGTGGGCACACTACAGTCAGTTGAAGTCGGCCTGACACACACTAGCAGCAGGCAAGCAGCTGAAATTACTCTAAAGTGTAAATATTAAATGCCTTTTTTATGCAAAGTCCTGTGCCAGCCGATATGAGTGGTGGGCACTGGCAGTGGGCACACTACAATCAGTGGAAGTCAGCCTGACACACACTGGCAGGCAACTAACCTTAGATTAAAGTGTAAAAATTAAATGCCTTTTTTTGATGCAAAGTCCTGTGCCACACGGGATGACAGGGGTGGGCACTGGCAGTGGGCACACTACAGTCTGTGGACCTGCAGCTCCTCACACACAGGCAGGCCAGGCAACTGCAATATGTATATAAAGGGAAAAAAAAAGCAGACTAATGTTGCAGCCCTAAAATGGGCTTTTTGGGGTGCTGTCAGGACGCTGTCCTTACAGCAGAGATCAGATGAGTCTTTCAGGACTGGAGTGGACACTGAATTCACTAGCCTAGCTATTGATTTCCCTATTAAATCAGCAGCAACTACACTCTCCCTCCTCTCACTAAGACTGCAAATTCCAAATGAATCTAAAATGGATTCTGTTCAGGAGATGGGAGGGTCTGGGAGGGAGGGTATGCTGATTGGCTGGAATGTGTCTGCTGACTGTGAGGTACAGGGTCAAAGTTTGCTCAATGATGATGTATAGGGGGCGGACCGAACATCGCATGTGTTCGCCCGTTGAGGCGAACGCGAACAAGCTATGTTCGCCGGCGGATAGTTCGGGCCATCTCTATTTGGGGGCAGAAGGGGAAATTATTAATAATAACACCTCCTTTCTGCCCCCAAAGAGTAATAACAGTCACCTTTCTACCGCACACACAGTAAAAATGCCCACCTTTTATTATTTTTGTCATTTCTAGCAGGCTTGGCAAACTATTACTTTTTAGGGGCATAAATGGGTCATTCATTATTAATATGTGGAGGCACAAATTGGGAATTGTTAAAGTGTGGGGCTTAAAAGGGGTTTCCTCTTTTGCTTTATTGATGACCAATCAGGATAGGTTTTCAATATCAGATTGGCGGGACCCCGACTGCTGGTACCCCTGACAATGAGCTATTCGCCGTCAACATTGCGATGGTGAGCAGGTGTAATTGCAGCTGCTCTGTTCGATTTACTTCAATGTCGTTGGCTAGCAGGTAAGCAGGGAAGAAAACACAGTGCTCAACATTACACAATGGACAGAGCTGTTTAGTCCAATCCATCTCCGGTGCTTCTGCATTGGATAGAGTGTGAGTTGATGGACCCTTTCTGATCAGATATCGGCAGCCTATCCTGAGAATAGCGCTATGAGTATTAAAATTCTGGAAAACCTCTTTAAAATCTTCCCGACCTTGTCTGTACATGTATGGTGCAGTGGGAAGTGAGTTCCCCAAGGTTGGGTCTCATAGGCGAACTGTCAACATAAAACTCATGGGGAGTTTTTGTAAACTGCAGAATCAAAGTAATAAATGTTGAAGCTTTTTTTTTTTTGTTAGTCCTTGTAGTGTTACCAAAGTTGCTCCATTTGCCCTGAAAATTGGAATATAACACTCTTTAGTCTCCAAGGACTAGAGCATTTTTATGAATTTTTGCATTTTTGCTGCACTTACCCCCTCCCTAAGGTCTTGAACCCCTAAGACAGCAATAGTCAATAATGGCAGAGTAACACTGACAGCTGTGGATGAATGGGTGTTTGAAAAGTTTAAAAACACACAGCACTGTCAAATGTGTTATTCTATTTCATATTCCAACGCTTCCAAAAATGATCCATTATAAAGGGCAGAAGGTGTTTACACAACACACGGTGTTATAGGGAAAAAAACAATAGCATGTTTGGGGACCAAGCATGCAAAAATTATGTCTTCAAAGGGACAGAATGCCTTCCCATATGACACACATAAGTGTTGCTTATAACAAGAAACAAAGGTTTGTTGGGAACAAGCCTTCAAAAATTATGCCTTAAGGAGGCAGAATGCACGCACAAGTGACAATTGTCAGAAGCCGAAAATGTTTCCCTTTTAATTGACAGCAGCAGGAGTACAGCAGGGAAAGGGTAAAGTAATAGTAGCATATGGCTTCAACAGTAGTGGCAGTGACTGACCCGTGCGTGCTGCATCTGAAACTCCACTATGGCCTGCTGCTGCTCGCACAGTCTCTCCAGCATGTGCAAGGTGGAATTCAGGGTGATCAGGCTGATTTATATTCCTTTCCTTTTTTTTTTCTCTCCCTCCCCCTTTTTGGCTATTCACCTTCTCCATTCGGGTCCCCCATCTTTTTCTTCTGTTCTCTCTCCCACAGGGTTCATTTGCGCATATTAGCGCTAGTACTTGTCATACCGTTGTGCGACGCCGCTTCCGGTCCATGGAGCGGAATGCACACTAGACTTTTTAATGTGCGCATGCGCGCATGCCATTATTGCCGGCTGGCTGGGTGACGTGTATTTTATCATTTAGATCGTGCATGCGCACACCCGATTTCCGCCCGCTGTGTGTTTGGCGCGATCCTCCTTACCATATAGGGGACCTGTATCCTTGACTACCACCTCCCCCTCAATCCACCATTGGCATGCCAGCACCGCAGGTAACTTGAATTACCCTAATTATCATATGTATATATATGGATCTAATTGGGATACATGAACAGGCATCCCTGAGGAAGCCAGCTTAGCCTGGCGATACGCGTTGGGCTTCTTTCCCTACCCACCATGCACATCTCCACTTTGTTACCTTTATGATAAGTATTACCTTTTATATTATTCAATGTTGATGGATTTTATGCATTGCATTTGCACTTTACTTATTACCTATTTATGTGGGATTGTGCTTATATTCATGTGGTAGAGTTAGGGTGGCGTGTGGTACGTATTTGGTCCACACTGCCATGACTCATTGTATACAATATTTTTAATTTGTCCTTGTAGTGTCTGTTTTTCTCAATAAATTTGATATATTTTTTAGATGTGTGGCTTCTTTCTCGGTATTCTTTTCTCTGTTTTGCGTTACAACTCCTGCGCGGTGTGGGGCCTGTCCCCAAACATATGAGTTTTAGAACGGCCTGCTGACGTTTACCCCGGGCTGTGCTGAAGTTGGTGGTGAAGGTGTGTGGCTGATTGGATGAGCAGGTGGAAGCAGAGGAGGAGGAAGCCGAGTAGGAGGAGGAGGCTACAGGAGGCAAAGAATGATGCCCTTCGATTCTTGGCGGTGGAAGGACGTGCGCCAAAGAACTTTCCGCCTGGGGCCCAGCCGCCACAACATTTTCCCAGTGTGCAGTTAGGGAGATATAGCATCACTGGCCATGCTTACTGGTCCACGTATCTGTGGTTAGGTGGACCTTGCTACAAATGGCGTTGCGCAGTGCACACTTGATTTTATCGGATACTTGGTTGTGCAGGGAAGGCTTGGCTGTCTTGGAGAAGTAGTGGTGGCTGGGAACAACATACTGTGGGACAGCCATCGCCATCAGCTGTTTGAAGCTGTCTGCGTCCACCATCCCAAATCACAGCATTTCAAAGGCCAGTAGTTTAGGAATGCTGGCATTCAGACCCAGGGTTTGAGGGTGGCTAGGTGGGAGTTTACGCTTTCTCTCCAAGGTTTGTGAGATGGAGAGCTGAACGCTGCCGTGTGACATGGTGGACATGCTTGGTGACGCAGGTGGTAGTGTCGGTGGCACATCCTCTGTTTGGTGGGTGGCAGATGCCAACATTCCTCCCGAGGCGGAGGAAGAGGCCGAGGCCGTAGCAGAAGAGGGAGCAGGAGGAGCCGGAGTGAGTTCCTTGCTTTTAAGGTGTTTACTCCACTGCAGTTCATGCTTGCATGTAGATGCCTAGTCATGCAGGTTGTGCTAAGGTTCAGAACGTTAATGCCTCGCTTCAGGCTCTGATGGCACAGCGTGCAAACCACTTGGGTCTTGTCGTCAGCACATTGTTTAAAGAAGTACCAAGCCGGGAACTCCTTGAAGCTGCCTTTGGGGTGCTCGGTCCCTGGTGGCGGTGGCCAGTAGCAGGCGAACTCTCTTGGCGGCGGCTGTTCTGCTTTTGCCCACTGCTCCCTCTTTTGCTACGCTGTTGGCTCGGTCTCACCACTGCCTCTTCCTCTGAACTATGAAAGTCAGTGGCACAACCTTCATTCCATGTGGGGTCTAGGACCTCATCATCCCCTGCATCGTCTTCCACACAGTCTTCCTCCCTGACCTCCTGTTCGGTCTGCACACTGCAAAAAGACGCAGCAGTTGGCACCTGTGATTCGTCATCATCAGAAATGGGCGGACTCCGATGAGGTGGTATGCCCATGTCCTCATCATCAGGAAACATCAGTGGTTATGCATCAGTGCATTCTATGTCTTCCACCATTGGGGAAGGGCTAGGTGGTTTCCCTTGGGAAACCCTGCCAGCAGAGTCTTCAAACAGCATAAGAGACTTCTGCATAACTTGAGGCTCTGACAGTTTCCCTGATATGCATGGGGGTGATGTGACAGACTGATGGTCTTGGTTTTCAGGCGCCACCTGTGCGCTTTCTGCAGAAGACTGGGTGTGAGATAATGTTGTGAACGTGCTGGATCCACTGTCGGCCTCCCAATTGACTAGCGCCTGTACCTGCTCAGGCCTTACCATCCTTAGAACGGCATTGGGCCCACCAAATATCGCTGTAAATTCTGGCGGGTACTGGAACCTGAGGTAGTTGGTTCACTAGGACGTGTGGCTGTGGTAGAATGGCCCCCTCCTCTCCCAGCACCAGAGGGTCCACTAACACCACCATGACCGCGCACGCGTCCCATACTAGATTTTTTCCTCATTGTTAACATTCACCAAACACCACAAAAAGAAAAAAAATATTTGGCTCAATGTATTGATTTTGAGTTCTACCGCCTCCTGCAATGTAAATAATAGATCTGCTTTTTGTATGCCCATTACCTTCGCCGTCCGGTATGCAGTGTCCTCTTGACTGACAGCTCATCGGGAGGCCCTAGGCGTTTTCCCGCCCCCCCCCCCGATCTCCTGAATGGTCAATGCGGCACCAACGTCACGTAGGAGGGTGGTGCTTCCCTGTTTTAAACGAGCGCATGTGGCCGCGGCCTCACAGCCATACTAGCGCCGACAGGCTGTCTCCACGCCAGTGGAACAGCTAACTGAGCAGTAATACACTAGACAATGTTTTTATTTCTAACAACAACTCAGCATGAGATAGGTTCCTAATGAGCTAAGAAATGCGTCGAACCTCTAGCTGGACATGTTGGATTCACACTGACAAGGACTGCTACAGCTCCATCCACTGGAGTGCTTGCTAAACCATGCAACGCTCCCCCTGTGGATCTGAGGTGTAGATGTGCACCGCCAGTCTAGATCGGCATCATTGTTAGCAAGGCTGTAAGATCCCTCTCCTTTGTGGGGGGGATGCCAGGCATATGCCGATTTGGACTGACATTCAGGCTTTCTCCTGATATGTTGATAGACATTGGACCGTTTATGTCTTTATGTATCCATCAGCATTGGTGATCTAAACAGACAGGTCCTCTTGTCACACATAGGTGCTACATTTACTTATCCTTAAACACCTAAGGTTATTTTGTGATGGTCTAGGTACCCCTCGAATTCATTGCTATATCTGGCACCCGCATTCCCTTTCGTAGGGACGCCAGTTTATGCAAGTGGACCCTGGACCACATTGGTTGTAACTTCATAGCGCTGGGAACAAATGGCAGAAATCCCATTGCCAGTACACTTTTCCTGCGCAGTTTGATTACAAACCAAGCTTTCCTACCATAGGTGTTTTAGGGTTCATTGGCACGCCTAGCACATTCTCATATGCAGTATGACCTAAACATATGCTGTCCTCTGCCTGCATGAGATAGTAGCTATAGACTGAGCAAATACTATTTATGGGTATCCCCATTCACTCTCTAATATTTTAATACATACCAAAAAAAATGAGTTTTATGTCATTTTTCACACTTCTCCCCTTTCCATGACTTTAACTTCTTGCCGACCGCCTCACACAGGATTGCGTCCTGCGGGCGGTCGGTCTGTTCCTCGCGAGAGGCGAGATTTCCTGTGAACGCGCGGGGACAAGGTAAACTACAGCCTGCCAGCGCTGATCGTGCGCTGGCAGGCTGTAGAAGTTAAAAAAATGGCATATCAGACGCGGTTTTGTTAACAGCGTCTGATATGCTTGCTGATCGTTCCTTTGGTGGTCCCTTTTGCTTGGGACCACCAAAGAAACTTTTATAAGTGCACCAAATCACCACACAGACCCCCCACCCATCCACCCCACCCCCCACCCCCGTCACTGATTAACCCCTGATTAACCCCTGATTAACCCCCGATCACCCAATGTCACCCCCTGTCACCCTCCTGACACTAATTACCCCCCTGTAAGGCTCATTCAGATGTCCGTATGTGTTTTGCGGATCCATGGATCCACGGATCCGCAAAACACGGACACCAGCAATGTGCTTTCCGCATTTTGCGGATCCGCACATTGCCAGAACTATATAGAAAATGCCTTTTCTTGTCCGCAGTGCGGACAAGAATAGGACATGCTCTATCTTTTGCGGAGCTGCGGCCAGATGTTTGGGGGCCGAAACCCGGAAGTTTGCGGCCGCAGCTCCGCAAATGCTGATGCGGCGGCGCATAGTGTGCTCTCCGCATCACCGCCAGCCCCATTCACACTGAATGGGTCCGCATCTATTCCGCAGAATTGCGGAATAGATGCTGGACATTTGACGGACGATGTGAATGGGGCCTTACTACTTTTTTTGTACATTTTTGGCAGAGATTTATTCATCCACATTGATCGATGCGAATGAGGAAATCTGTGCCGTTTTGTTTTTTTTTGCACATTTTTGGGCAGAGATTTTTTCATCCACATTGATTGATGCGAATGAAAAAATCTGTGCTGTTCATTTTTTTTTCTTTTCAGCCCAGAGACTGAACGGAAAAAAAAAATCTCATTACCCGTCTGCTCAATATAAGGAGAATCGCAGAAACTCTTAATGCTGGCCATACGTGTAATGATTGTGGAGACCCTCAAATGCCAGGGCAGTACAAAAACCTCACATGTGACCCCATTTTAGAAAGAAGACACCCCAAGGTATTCCGTGAGGGGTATGGTGAGTTCATGTAAAATATTATTTTTTGTCACAAGTTAGTGGAATATGAGACTGTAAAAAAAAAAAAATAAATCAATTTCCGCTAACTTGTGCCAAATTTTTTTTTTTCTGTGAACTCGCCATACCCCTCACGGATTACCTTGAGGTGTCTTCTTTCCACAATGGGGTCACTTGTGGGGAATTTATACTGCCCTGGCATTTTAGGGGCCTAAAGCGTGAGAATCCAAATGCGTAAAAATGTCCTGTGAAATCCTAAAGGTACTCATTGGAATTAGGGCCCCTTTGCGCATCTTGGCTGCAAAAAAGTGGCACACATGTGGTATTGCCGTACTCAGGAGAAGTAGGGCAATGTGTTTTGGGGTGTATTTTTACATATACCCATACTGTGTGTGAGAAATATCACTGTAAATTGACAACTTTGAATAAAAAAATGTAAAAAGTTGTCGTTTACAGCAATATTTCTCACACGCAGCATGGGTATATGTAAAAATACACCCCAAAACACATTGCCCTACTTCTCCTGAGTTCGGCGATACCACATAAGTGGCACTTTTTTGCAGCCAAGGTGCGCAAAGGGGCCCAAAAACCAATGAGTACCTTTAGGATTTCAGAGGCCATTTTTACGCATTTGGATTCTCACGCTTTAGGGGCCCCTAAAATGCCAGGTCAGTATAAATACCCCACATGTGACCCCATTTTGGAAAGAAGACACACCAAGGTATTCCGTGAGGCGCATGGCGAGTTCACAGAATTTTTATTTTTTTGGCACAAGTTAGCGGAAATTGATATATATATTTTTTTAATTTTGTTTTTTACAAAGTCTCATATTCCACTAACTTGTGACAAAAAATAAAATTTTACATGAACTCACCATACCCCTCACGAAATACCTTGGGGTGTCTTCTTTCCAAAATGGGGTCACATGTGGGGTATTTATACTGTCTTGGCATTTTAGGGGCCCCTAAAGCGTGAGAAGAAGTCTGAAATCCAAATGCGTAAAAATGCCCTGTGAAATCCTAAAGGTACTCATTGGTTTTAGGGCCCTTTGCATCCAGGCTGCAAAAAAGTGTCACACATGTGGTATCGCCGAACTCAGGAGAAGTAGGGCAATGTGTTTTGGGGTGTATTTTTATATATACCTATACTGTGTGTGAAAAATATCTCTGTAAACGACAACTTTTAAAAATTTTTATACAAAGTTGTCAGTTTACAGAGATATTTCTCTCACCCAACATGGGTATATGTAAAAATACACCCCAAAACACATTGCCCTACTCTCCTGAGTACAGCGATACCACATAAGTGACACTTTTCTGCAGCCTGGGTGCAAAGGCCCAAATTCCAACGAGTACCTTTAGGTTTTACATGGCGACTCACAATTTAGCCCCGCCCAAAATGCCAGAACAGTAAACACACCCCACAAATGACCCCTTTTCGGAAAGTAGACACCCCGAGGTATTCACTGAGGGGCATAGTGAGTCCGTCTGAGATTTCTTTTTTTTTGCCAGAAGTTAGCAGAAATTGAAACTTTTTTTTTTTTTTTCTCAGAAAGTGTCATTTTCCGCTAACTTGTGAAAAAAAATGAAATGATACATGAACTCACCATGCCCCTCCGCGAATTCTTTGGGGTGTCTTCTTTCTAAAATGGTGTGATTTGGGGGGTATTTATACTTTCCTGACATTCTAGCACCTGAAGAAACATGACAGGTGCTCAGAAACGCTATAACTTTTACCCAAACCAATAAATATACACTTATTGGATTTTTTTTTATCAAAGACATGTAGAACAATAAATTTTGTGAAAAATTTATATAGAAATGTAGTTTTTAAAAAAAAATTTACAACAGAAAGTGAAAAATGTCATTTTTTTGCAAAAATGTTGTTACATTTTTATTAATAGCAAAAAAAGTAAAAATGTCAGCAAGAATGAAATGCCACCAAATGAAAGCTCTATTAGTGAGAAGACAAGGAGGTAAAATTCATTTGGGTGGTAAGTTGCATGACGGAGCAATAAACGGTGAAAGTAGTGTAGTGCGGAATTGTAAAAAGTGGCCTGGTCATTAAGGGTTTTTAAGCTAGGGGGGCTTAAGTGGTTAACTAGTTGAGAGGTGAAAATTTATCTTTATTCATTGATTTGTACATTCCAATTGAATTTCACCCCAGAAAAAAATATATCCTTTGCCGGACACTATTAAACTTTGCCAGCCACTGCTGGGACACCACATTTACGGTATTTCTATTTTTGCAACTGCATTTCACCCCAGAAAATAATATATCCTTTGACGGACAATATTAAACTTGTCCAGTCACAGCTGGAACCCCAGATTCAGGATATTGCTATGTTGGCAATTAAATTTCACCCCAGAAAAAAATATACCCTTTCACGGACAGATTTAAACTAGCCCTGCAACAGCTGACACACCAGATTCAGGTTAATGCTATTTTGGCAATTAAATTTCACCCCAGAAAAAAATATACCCTTTTACGGATGGATTTAAACTAGGCCTGCAACAGCTGGAATACCAGATTCAGGGTATTGCTATTTTGACAATTAAATTTCACCCCAGAAAAAAAAATATACCCTTTTACGGACAGATTTAAACTAAGCCTGCAACAGCTCGAACAACAGATTTACTGTATTTCTATTTTTGCAAATGAATTTCATCGCAGAAAATAATAAATCCTTTGACGGACACTATTAAACTTGGCCAGCCACTGCTGGGACACCAGATTTATGGTATTGCTATTTAGCAATTGAATTTCACCCCAGAAAATTATCTATCCTTTGCCGGACACTATTAAACTTGGCCAGCCACTGCTGGGATACCAGATTTACGGTATTGCTATTTTGGCTATTGAATTTCACCACAGAACAAAATATATCCTTTGTCGGACACTATTAAACTTGTCCAGTCACAGCTGGAACCCCAGATTCAGGATATTGCTATGTTGGCAATTAAATTTCACCCCAGAAAAAAATATACCTTTTTACGGACAGATTTAAACTAGGCCTGCAACAGCTGACACACCAGATTCAGGTTATTGCTATTTTGGCAATTACATTTTACCCCAGAAAAAAATATACCTTTTTACCGACAGATTAAAACTAAGCCTGCAACAGCTGGAACAACAGATTTACTGTATTTCTGTTTTTGCAACTGAATTTCACCACAGAAAATAATAAATCCTTTGACGGACAATATTAAACTTGGCCAGCCACTGCTGGGACACCAGATTTACGGTATTGCTATTTTTGCAATTAAATTTAACCCCAGAAATTTTTCTATCCTTTGTTGGACACTATTAAACTTGGCCAGCCACTGCTGGGAAACCAGATTTACGGTATTGCTATTTTGGCTATTGAATTTCACCCCAGAACAAAATATATCCTTTGCTGGACACTATTAAACTTTGCCAGCCATTGCTGGGACACTAGATTTAGGGGTTTGCTATTTTGGCAATTGAATTTAACCACAGAAAAAAAATCTATCCTTTGTCAGACAGCAGACAGTATTACACTTGGCTAGCCACAGCTGGAACACCAGATTTAGGAGTTTGCTATTTTGGCAATTGAATTTAACCCCTTAAAAAAATGTAGTAATTTCTATACTGAGTTTCTAAGGGTGGCAATGAGCACAGCCAAGCCCCTGATGTAGGATATAGCACCATGGTGGCTGCTTGTGCTGGTGCACCACAAGGCACAAAATGGCCGCCGATCAAAGTGACAGAAAAACGCTCTGTGCAGCCTAAAAACCATTGAGCAATTAACTAGCAGAAGTTGAATGATTCACAGCTGTAGATCGATCACTTCATTAGGTGTTTTTGATGACTTTTCCCTGCCTAATCTCGCCCTTATAGAAGCTGCGTCCTCTCCCTACACTAATCAGAGCAGAGTGACGTGCAGCGCTACGTGACTCCAGCTTAAATAGAGGCTGGGTCACATGCTGCACTTGGCCAATCACAGCCATGCCATTAGTAGGCATGGCTGTGATGGCTTCTTAGGGCAAGAAGTAAAACGCTAGCTGATTGGCTGCTGTGCAGCCCTTCAGAAAGTGGGAAGAAATCGCCGTACAACGGACACGAACCCTTACACGAAAAAATTCTGAGGACACAGTTGACTGGCTTACAAAGGACACCCAATCTTCTACAGCTTCCGCTCGGAACCTTGACGCACAATCCTCCTCCAGTTAGGCTTCGGGCACCTCTCAAGTTACCACTCGCGCCCGCTGCCACCACCAACACTAGCACCACAGCCGCTTCACTTGATCAGTCAGAGGAGTTATTTAAACATCAGTTGGAGGAAACTAGTGATGCACAACCATTATTGTGAGAGGATATAGATAACAGGGATATATCTCAGTCAGGCAGCATTACACACATGAACGTACGGTGTGATGATGATGATGTTGTACCCGCTGCTGCTTCCTTTGCTGAGTTGTCAGATACAAGTAAGGAGTTGATGATGACGATGTGTCCGTGGATGTTACGTAAGTGCCCGCTAGAAGAGAAGAAGAACCGGGGGAAAGTTCAGATGGGGAGACAGAGAGGAGGAGGAGACAAGTTGGAAGCAGGGGGAGGTTATCGCAAGGAGCTAGTGGCACAGTCAGACATCATGTATCAGCACCCGGGGTCAGCCAGACAGCACGCCAATCAATGGATGCTGTTGCCACCACCAGAATGCCATCATTGCAAAGCTCAGCAGTGTGGTAATTTTTTTGTGAGTCTACCTCTGATAACAGCGATGCCATTTGCAACCTGTAACAAAAGAAACTTAGTCGTGGGAAGTCCAACACCCACCTAGGTACAACTGCTTTGCGAAGTCACATGATCTCACATCACAAATGCCTATGGGATCAGCACATGAGTACTAGCAGCACACAAACTAAAAGCCACCATCCTCCTCCTGGTCCAGCATCTTCAGCCACGTCAACCACTGCTGTCCTTCTTGCCCCTCAACCACCCTCCAACTCCACCTCTCACCTTCAGCAGTTCCTGCTCATCTGCCCATAGTCAGGTGTCTGTCAAGGAAATGTTTGAGCGTAAGAAGCCAATGACACAGAGTAACCCCCTTTCCCGGCATATGCCAGCTGGCTTGTCGGAACTCATAGCCCGCCAGCTTTTACCTTACAAGCTGGTGGAGTCTAAGGCCTTCAAAAAAAATTTTAGCTATTGGGACACCGCAGTGGAAGGTACCCGGACTAAATTTTTTTCCCCAAAAGGCAATCCCCAACCTGTACTCTATTGTGGAAAAGGAAGTCATGGCATATCTGGCACACAGTGTTGGGGCAAGGGTCCATCTGACCACTGATACCTGGTCTGCAAAGCACGGTCAGGGCAGGTATATCACGTACACTGCGCATTGGGTAAACCTGCTGACGGCTGCCAATCATGGAATGCATGGCTCTGCAGCGCAGTTGTTGACACCGCCACAACTTGCAGGCAGGCCTGCTGCCACCTCCTCTACTCCTCCTACTCCACCCTCTTCGCTAACCTCCTTGGCTTAGTCCTCTTCTGCACCCCCCCAGCTCCCCGGGGGCTATTCCACATCCCGGATACGACAGTGTCACGCCGTCTTGGGGTTGACTTGCCTGAAAGCAGAGAATCACACCAGACCAGCACTCCTGTCCACCCTGAACGCACAGGTGGATCAGTGGCTGAGATAAGCAAAGCGGTGTGTGACAACGGAAGCAATCTGTTGGCGGCATTGAATTTGGGAAAGTTGACACATGTGCAGTGCATGGCACATGTGTTGAATCTAATCATACAATGCTTTGTGTATAAGTACCCAGGCTTACAGGACGTCCTCAAGCAGGGCAGAAAGGTGTGTGGCCATTTCAGGCGTTCCTACATAGCCATGGCGCACTTTTCCGATATTCAGCGGCGAAACAACATGCCAGTGAGGCACCTGATTTGCGACAGCCTGATACGTTCGAATTCAACACTCCTAATGTTCGACCGTCTGCTCCAGCAAGAAAAAGCGAGTATTTGTATGACCGAGGTGCTAGGACAGCCTCTGCAGAGCTGGGTATTTTTTTGCCACGTTACTGGATGCTCATGCGCAATGCCTGTAGGCTCATGCGTCCTTTTGAGGAGGTGAAAAACCTAGTCAGTCGCACCGAAGGCACCATCAGCGACCTCATCCCATTTGTTTACTTCCTGGAGCGTGCCCTGCGAAGAGTGCTGGATCAGGCCGTAGATGAGCCTGAAAAGGAAGAGGAAGAGTTGTGGTCACCATCACCACCAGAAACAGCCTTATCATCATCGCTTGCTGGACCTGCGGCAACGTTGGAAGAGGAGTCTGAGGAAGAGGAGTCAGAGGAGGAATGTGGCTTTGAGGAGGAGTATGACAAACCAGAGCAAGCATCCTAGGGTGCTCGTTGTTTTCACCTATCTGGGACCAGTGGTGTTGTACATGGCTGGGGGAAAGAAAAGACCTTCAATGAGATCAGTGAGGACGAGGAACGGGACATGAGTAGCTCGACATCCAACCTTGTGCAAATGGGGTCTTTCAGGCTGTCATGCCTGTTGAGGGACCCTCGTATAAAAAGGCTGAAGGAGAACGACCTGTACTGGGTGGCCACGCTACTAGACCCCCACTATAAGCAGAAAGTGGCTGAAATGTTACTGAATTACCGGAAGTCGGAAAGGATGCAGCAGTTCCAAAACAAGTTAAAAAGTATGCTTTACACAGCTTATAAGGGTGATGTCAGCGCACAACGGGAAACTAACAGGGGAAGAGGTGAAAGTAATCCTCCTCCTACCACGACCACCCCAGCAAGGACAGGACGCTTTACAGACGTGTTGTTGATGGAGGACATGCAGAGCTTTAAATCCTATACATCGCCACAGCCCTTCGGGGTCCACCCTCAGAACGACTCGACTGACAGGTAGCAGACTACCTCGCCTTAACTGCAGATATTGACACTCTGAGGAGCGATGAACCCCTTGACTACTGGATGTGCAGGCTGGACCTGTGGCCTGAGCTATCCCAATTTGCGATAGAACCTCTGGCCTGCCCCGCTTCAAGTGTCCTGTCAGAAAGGACCTTCAGTGCAGCAGGATGCATTGTCACTGACAAGAGATGTCGCCTAGGTGAAAAATGTCTAGATTACCTCACCTTTATTAAGATGAAGGAAGCGTGGATAACTAAGGTACTGACAGTGGGGGATACATTTGACTAAAAAAGGCCTGATGAGATGCCTTGGACTAAAAATGATCCCCACACTGCTGTATTTCATCTCTGCATGCCGGATGACATGCGTGACTTCTCTGCCACCAACTAAGGTTCAAGCCGCAATCTTTTAGTACACTTTCTGCCTGGAAAACATAAATTTTTTCGGCCACTGCTACAGCAGAGTCTGCAACAATACCTAGTTTTTCAGGCATTTGTACATGCCGAATTTTTCTGGCCTCTGGTGCTGCACTGTGGCTGCAAAAACAAAACAAAAAAAGGCACATACATGTGTCAATTCCCCTTCGTGATCGTTACCTTGTTGTGGTGAAGGGGCTTGCGTATCACAATGAAGCGATCACCTCTATGAGTGTGTTGGCAATGTTGGCACACCCCAGATGATAAGGTCTTTGCTTCATTGTGAACAGACCAAAAGCGATCGGCTGGATAATGTTTAGAAAAAAACATTAATTTTCTTTGTGATCATCTAAGGTGATCATTAACCACTTGAAGACCACAGGTTTATACCCCCCTAGTGACCAGGCCCTTTTTTACAAATCCGCACTACACTACTTTCACCGTTTATTGCTCGGTCATACAACTTACCACCCAAATGAATTTTACCTCCTTTTCTTCTCACTAATAGAGCTTTCATTTGGTGGTATTTCATTCTTGCTGACATTTTTACTTTTTTTGCTATTAATAAAAATGTAACAACATTTTTGCAAAAAAATGACATTTTTCACTTTCTGTTGTAAATTTTTTTTTAAAAAAACTACATTTCTATATAAATTTTTCACAAAATTTATTGTTCTACATGTCTTTGATAAAAAAAAATCCAATAAGTGTATATTTATTGGTTTGGGTAAAAGTTATAGCGTTTACAAACTATGGTGCAAAAAAGTGAATTTCGGCATTTTGAAGCAGCTCTGACTTTCTGAGCACCTGTAATGTTTCTTCAGGTGCTAGAATGCCAGGATAGTATAAATACCCCCCAAATGACACCATTTTAGATAGAAGACACCCCAAAGTATTCACGGAGGGGCATGGTGAGTTCATGTATCATTTCATTTTTTCACAAGTTAGCGGAAAATGACACTTTCTGAGGAAAAAAATAATAATAAAGTTTCCATTTCTGCTAACTTCTGGCAAAAAATATAAAATCTCAGACGGACTCACTATGCCCCTCAGTGAATACCTTGGGGTGTCTACTTTCCGAAATGGGGTCATTTGTGGGGTGTGTTTACTGTTCTGGCATTTTGGGCGAGGCTAAATTGTGAGCAGCCCTGTAAAACCCAAAGGTACTCGTTGGAATTTGGGCACCTTGCGCACTCAGGCAGCAAAAGTGTCACACACGTGGTATTTCCGTACTTAGAGAAGTAGGGCAATATGTTTTGGGGTGTATTTTTACATATACCCATGCTGGGTGAGAGAAATATCTCTGTAAATTGTCAACTTTGTATAAAAAAATTTAAAAAGTTGTCGTTTACAGAGATATTTCTCACACCCAGCATGGGTATATATAAAAATACACCCCAAAACTCATTGCCCTAATTCTCCTGAGTACGGCGATACCACATGAGTGACACTTTTTTGCAGCCTGGGTGCGCAAAGGGGCCCTAAAACCAATGAGTACCTTTAGGATTTCACAGGACATTTTTACGCATTTGAATTCCAGACTTCTTCTCAGGCTTTAGAGACCCCTAAAATGCCAGGGCAGTATAAATACCCCACAAGTGACCGCATTTTGGAAAGAAGACACCCAAAGGTATTCCATGAGGAGTATGGTGAGTTCATGTACAATTTTATTTTTTGTCACAAGTTAGTGGAATATGAGACTTTGTAAAAAAAAAAAAAAAAAAATATCAATTTCCGCTAACTTGTGCCAAAAAACATTCCGTGAACTCGCCATGACCCTCACGGAATACCTTGGGGTGTCTTCTTTCCAAAATGGGGTCACATGTGGGGTATTTATACTGACCTGGCATTTTAGGGGCCCCAAAGCGTGAGAATCCAAATGCGAAAAAATGGCCTGTGAAATCTTAAAGGTACTCATTGGTTTAGGGCCCTTTGCATATCCAGGCTGCAAAAGTGTCACACATGTAGTATCTCAGCATCAGGAGAAGTAGGCAAGTGTTTTGGGGTGTATTCTTATATATACCATACTGTGTGTGAAAATATCTCTGTAAACGACAACTTTTAAAAATTTTTATACAAAGTTGTCAGTTTACAGAGATATTTCTCTCACCCAGCATGGGTATATGTAAAAATACACCCCAAAACACATTGCCCTACTTCTCCTGAGTACGGTGATACCACATGAGTGACACTTTTTGCAGCCAAGATGCGCAAGGGGCCCTAAAACCAATGAGTACCTTTAGGAGGGCATTTTTACGCATTTTTCTTCTCACGCTTTAGGGCCTCTAAAATGCCAGGTCAGTAGAAATACCCACATGTGACCTCATTTTGGAAAGAAGACACCCAAGGTATTCCGTGAGGGGCATGGCGAGTTCACAGAAGATCTTTTTGGCACAAGTTAGCGGAAATTGATTTTGTATTGTTTTTCTCACAAAGTCTCCTTTCCGCTAACTTTTGACAAAAAGTTCAATTTTTCATGGACTCACCACACCCTCAGCGAATACCTTGGGGTGTCTTCTTTCCAAAATGGGGTCATTTGTGGGGTGTTTGTACTGTTCTGGCATTTTAGGCGGGCTAATTGTGAGCAGCCATGTAAAGCTAAAGGTACTCGTTGGAATTTGGGCCCTTTGCGCATCCAGGCTGCAAAAGTGTCACTATGTGGTATCGTCAGTACTCAGGAGAAGTAGGGCAATGTGTTTTAGGGTGTATTTTTACATATACCCATGTTAGGTGAGAGAAATATCTCTGTAAATTGACAACTTTGTATAAAAATTTAAAAAGTTGTCGTTTACAGTGATATTTCTCACACTAAAGTATGGGTATATGTAAAAATACACCCTAAAACACATTGCCCTACTTCTCCTGAGTACGGCGATACCACATGTGTGACACTTTTTGCAGCCAAGATGCGCAAAGGGGCCCTAAAACCAATGAGTACCTTTAGGATTTCACAGGCATTTTTACGCATTTGGATTCTCACGCTTTAGGACCCCTAAAATGCCAGGGCAGTATAAATACCCCACAAGTGACCCCATTGTGGAAAGAAGACACCTCAAGGTATTCTGTGAGGGGCATGGCGAGTTCACATAAAAAAAAAAATTTGACACAAGTTAGCGGAAATTGATATATATATATTTTTTTTTTTTTTTACAAAGTCTCATATTCCACTAACTTGTGACAAAAAATAAAATTTTACATGAACTCCCCATACCCCTCACGGAATACCTTGGGGTGTCTTCTTTCTAAAATGGGGTCACATGTGAGGTTTTTGTACTGCCCTGGCATTTGAGGGTCTCCGCAATCATTACACGTATGGCCAGCATTAGGAGTTTCTGCGATTCTCCATATATTGACCATACGGGTAATTAAATTTTTTTTTTTCCGTTCAGCCTCTGCGCTTCGCATCGATCAATGTGGATGAAAAAATCTCTACCAAAATCAGTGACTGCGGTGCGGTGGGCGCTAACTACCCAACAAGTAGCTAACTAACTGGCGGTGATAAGGGACCCTTATGCCCCATTCACACGTCCGAAATTCTGTTTGCGGAACGGAATTGCGGACCCATTCATTTCTATGGGGACAGACTTTGTCCCGCTCGGATCCGGAATTACGGATCCGCGCTTCCGGGTCTGCACTTAAAAAACAGCGTCTGATATGCAATTTAAATGCGTTTTTTTCCGCATCTACAGCCTGCCAGCGCATGATCAGCGCTGGCAGGCTGTAGTTTCAGTTGTCCCGGCTCCGATCACATGAACACGCGCGCACGACGCGCACGCGTTCATGTGAAATCTCAGGTCTCACATGATGACGCCGATAGGCGTGACTGAGACCTGAGAGAGCCGCCGCGCTGACGCCCATCGGCGTTAGCGTGGCGGCAAGAGGTTAAAGCCTACTAGGCCAACAATGGGCCCACACTGCAGACTCATTGTTTTCTGGGTCACTTAACTGTCACTGAACTACCTCAACACCACCATAGGCTTTGAAAAACCGCCATCGCCTGCAATCTCCCAAACGTGCACACGAGCACAGTCATCACTACACCAAGATTGACGCATAGAGGAATAAAATTTATGTCATGAGTTTGTCAACTATTGACAACTGTTTGCGGTTGTCTAAAATCTATTAGATACACGTCCCCTGATAGGGGGATTAAACTGATAAGAATAGTACTACTTAACACACCACTCATATAGGGTGTCACAGTACATTGCATGGCGCACGCACAGTGCCCCAAATTGGGAGTAAGAGGACCAACCAATCATCTTTTTCCATCTTCTGGTTCCTAAAATCTATTCACGTCCCCTGATAGGGGATGTAACAGGGATTAAACTGATAGGAATAGTACTACTTAACACACCACTCATATATGGTGGCACAGTACATTACATGGCGCACGCGCAGTGCCCCAAATTGGAAGTAAGAGGACCGACCAATCATCTTTTGCCATCTCCTGGTTCCTAAAATCTATTTATGTCCCCTGATAGGGGACGTAACAGAGATTAAACTGATAAAAATAGTACTACTTAACACACCACTCATATAGGGTAGCACACTACATTGCACGGCGCACGCGCAGTGCCCCAAATTGGAAGGAAGAGGAGCGACCAACCATCTTTTTCCATCTCCTGGTTCCTAAAATCAATTCCATACACCGGCCCCAGATAGGGGATAAAGAAACAGAGATTAAACTGGTAAGAACAGATTTTTTTTAATTTAAAAGAAAGAAGACAGCCTCTGCGGAGTTGGGTATTTTTTGGCAATGTTACTTAACGCTCATGCACAATAGCTGTAGGCTCATGTGTCCTTTTGCGGAGGTGACAAACCTGGTCAGTCAAACCCAAGGCAACATCATCGACCTCATCCGATATGCGTTTTTTTCTGGAGCGTGCCCTGCAAAGAGTGCTGGATCAGGCCATAGATGAGCATGAAGAGGAAGAGTTGTCACCATCACCACCAGAAGCAGCCTTGTCGTCTTTGATTGCTGGACCTGCGGCAATGCAGAGAGAGGAGTCTGAAGAAGAGGATTCAGAGGAGGAAGGTTGCTTTGAGGAGGTGGAAGACCAACCACAGCAGGCGTCCCAGGGGGCTTGTTGTCACCTTTCGGGGACCCTTGGTGTTGTACGTGGCTGGGTGGAGGAAGAGAGGACAAGGAACGGGACATGGCTAGCTTGGTATCCAACCTTGTGCAAATGGGGAGTTTGCGGTTGTGCAAATGAACTGTTTGCGGTTGTTTTCGGTGCGTTAAACGGGGAGTTTGTTCTGTCACTGTGAAGTGGGCTTAACCCTTACACTACCAGATACAACATCATACCTGATCGTATACACACACTGGATGTTTTAAAGCACGTTATTCCAAACAATTTAGGAATGTTAGGTGATTTATGCCCTTTAAGGATTAAAACCCGACTCTGCGTCAACCATGTAATTTTCCATGGGGGTTTTGCCATGGATCCCCCTTCGCCACAGTCCATGTGTTAGTCCCTTTGAAACAACGTTTCCATCACTATTGTGGCCAGAAAGAGTCCCTATGGGTTTTAAAATTCGCCTGCCTATTGAAGTCTATGGTGGTTCGCCCGGTTCACCCGTTCGCGAACATTTGCGGAAGTTCGCATTCACCGTTTGCGAACGGAAAATTTTATGTTTGTGACATCTCTACCAGTAAATTATTTTAGTGCAAATAACTGCAAAAGTGAACTGCATAAATATTTCTCTTTTTGTACTGAAATATGCCACTAAATGCTTTCAGCGCAAATAACTGCAAAAGTGAACTGCGCATATATTTCTCTTTTTTGCATTGAACTAGGCCACTAAACGCTATTAGAGCAAATAACTAGGGTTGAGTGAACCCAAACTGTATAGTTTGTGTTCATACCGAATTTTGGGGTGCTCGGGACCCGGACCCGAACATTTTCATAAAAGTTTTGGTTCTGGTCCGTTGTTCGACAATTCTTCTCGCTTTCTGAAGTGCTGCACAGCAGCCAGTCAGCAAGCGTTTTACTTCTTTGCCCTAAGAAGCCATCGCAGCCATGCCTACTAATGGCATGGCTGTGATTGGATGAGTGCAGCATGTGACCTCTATTTAAGCTAATGTCATGTAGCGCAACACGTCACTCTGCTCTTCTCAGTGTAGCGATAGGATGCTGCCGCTTCTGTAAGTGACAGATTAGGAAAGAAATCTGCAGAACCTGTTGTACTTTAATCCACAAGATACTGCAAATAGAGAGGGAGCTTTAGCAATCCTACATTTCTGTACCCAGCCACTGCCAAGGAATTTTTTTTTTTTAATCCAGCTGTTACAGAGGTGGGGGTCAGCGGCCGTTTTAGCCACTGCAGTGTACTGCATGTGTGCCAGCCTGGCAGGGACATCAGCTTAATCCTTTTTGGTAGCTCAGTGAAGGAGAAAATGCTTTTTTTTTGGCTACTCAAGTCCCCTACATTACCTTTTGTATAATTAAGGGGTGACATAGTCAATTTGTCTATTCTGGGACCTGTGGTGCCACAGAGCACTTGTGTATACAATGCACTAAACCGCATATTCAATTTCTGCAGTATTTTTGGAATAAAAAGCTGTGATCCTGGTCCCCAAAGCAGTTTGAAATACACCACCCAATTACACATTTGACATTTCTGCAATTAAAAAGTGAATTTTTTTTTTTTGTGGTAATCTTGCTTTACAAAGCAGTTGTGCATACAGCATACAAATACATATTTCATATTTCTGCAGGGAAAAATAGAAGTATTCCTGGTCCACCAAGCAGTGTTAAAAACACCGCCCAAATACATATTTTAAATTTCTTTAGTGAAATACAGAATCAGTGTATTTTTGGCAAAAAAAAAACATATTCCTGGTGTTCAAAACAGTTGTGCAGACAGAGTAAAAATACATATTTAATATTTCTGCAGGGAAATATTGCTTCAGTGTGTTTCCTGGAAAAAAAACATTATTCCTGGTGCACAAAACAGTTTGAAATACCCCGAGCAAGTACACATTTGACATTTCTGCCATGAAATGGAGCCTCAATGTATTTTTGGGAAAAATAGAAGTATTCCTGGTCCACAAAGCAGTTCCAAATACACTACCCAAATACACATTTGACATTTCTACAGTGAAATAGTGAATTATTATCTTTTTTTTTGGTGGGGACAAAAGCAATATTCTTGCTTCACAAAGCAGTTGTGAATACAGCATAGAAATACCAAAGTTTTTCTGTGTTTTATTAAAAAAATCTTTGTTCTGGGTCCACAAAACACTTGTGCATACAGAGTAGAAATATCAATGTATTATTAATAGCAGTGGAATACTGCTTTTCTGTGTTTTATTTAAAAAATCTGTGTTCTGGGTCCACAAACCACGTTTGCATAAACCGTAGAAATAGCTATATTTTATTAATAGAAGTGACATACTGATTTTCTGTGTTTTATTGAAAAAATCAGTGTTCTGGCTCCACAAACCACTTTTGCATAAACCGCAGAAATAGCTACATTTTATTAATAGCAGTGAAATACTGACTTTCTGTGTTTTATTAAAAAAATAATTGTTCTGGGTCCACAAACCACTTTTGCATAAACCGTAGAAATACCAACGTTTTATTAATAGCAGTGAAATACTGCTTTACTGTGTTTTATTTAAAAAAAATCCTTGTTCTGGGTCCACAAACCACTTTTGCATAAACCGTAGAAAAAACTACATATTATTAATAGCAGTAAAATTCTGATTTTCTGTGTTTTATTTAAAAAATCCTTGTTCTGGGTCCACAAACCACTTTTGCATAAACCGTAGAAATAGCTATGTTTTATTAATAGAAGTGACATACTGATTTTCTGTGTTTTATTAAAAAAATCCTTGTTCTGGGTCCACAAACCACTTTTGCATAAACTGTAGAAATACCAACGTTTTTTTTAATAGCAGTGAAATACTGCTTTTCTATGTTTTATTAAAAAAATCCTTGTTCTGGGTTCACAGACCACTTTTGCATAAACTGTAGAAATAGCTAAATTTTTATAATAGCAGTGAAATACTGATTTTCTGTGTTTTATTACAAAAATCCTTGTTCTTGATCCACAAACCACTAGTGCATACAGAGTACAAATACCAATTTTAAATTGCAGCACGAAAATAGTGCTTTACTGTGTTTTACTGAAGAAAACAAAACATGTTCTGGGTTTTCCAAACAGTTGTGCATACAGCGTACAAATACATATTTTACATTTCTGCAGTGAAATTGAGAATCAGTGTGTTTTAGGCCAAAAAAAACTTTATTCTTGGTCCACAGAGCATTTTTATGACCCAGGCACTGCCTTAGGCCTCTTTCACATGGTCGTCACGATTGACGCCCGGATAAGAGGCGGGTGCGTTGTGGGAAAATGCGCAATTTTTCCGTGCAAGTGCAAAGTGTTTTAAAGCATTTTCCACGCGCGTGGGAAAAATCGCCATGTTTGGTACCCAGACCCGAACCCTGACTTCATCACTGAAGTTCGGGTTTGGGTTAAGTATTCTGTAGGGTTATAAGGGAAAATAATAACATTCTCAATACAGAATGCTTTGTAAAATGTGGATTAAGGGGTTATAAATAAAAAAATTAACTCACCTTTTCCACTTGATCGCGTAGTTGCGATCTATTCTGTCTTCTTCAAGCATTAGCTGCCGGCTACAGGACCTGTGAAGACGTCACTGAGCTCATGACATGGTCCAATCACATGGTCCATCACCATGGTGATGGACCATGTGATTGAACCATGTGATGTGACGTCACCACAGGTCCTTTAGATGGCAGCTAATGCTTGAAGAAGAGAGAAAAGATCGGCAACTACACGATCAAGTGGATAAGGTGAGTTAATTTTTTTTTTATTTTTAACCCCTTAATCCACATTTTACAAAGCATTCTGTATTGAGAATGCTATTATTTTCCCTTATAACCATGTTATAAGGGAAAATAATAAAGATCGGGTCCCATCTCTTAGCAACCTTGTTCAGCACCAACTACCGGTCCAAGTGAAACACTTTCCTCTGGTGCGAGTAGGCAACAGAATCTGCAGCGTTATTTGGTAGGCCCGAATGCCTCTTTATGAATTGTGAGGCCAGAACATGTACAGGTGATAGTAGATTGGTTGGCTGACAGTGCCTCCAGTTCCTTCACAGTGTCTCCCACCCAGTCCTATGCAGAAAGCTCAGAATTGGCACCTGCAACCCTTACAAATCAGCCAAGCAGTCAGAGCTCCAAGTCATACAGCAAACTCTTATGCTCTTTGATGACTCTGTTGGCAGGGATTCCCCTGCCCATCCAACTAGCCCTGCCCCAGAAGTGGAAGACCTTGCACTGATGCCCAACCACTTATGTTGCAGGATTAGGACATGGGAAGACCAATGCAGAACGTCTCTGCTGATGACGAAACACAGGTGCCAACTAGAGATGTCGCGAACATAAAATTTTACGTTCGCGAATTGCGAACGCGAACTTCCGCAAATGTTTGCGAACTGGGCAAACCGTCATAGACTACAAAAGGCAGGCGAACTTTAAAACCCACAGGGACTCTTTCTGGCCACAATAGTGATGGAAAAGTTGTTTCAAGGGGACTAACACCTGGTCTGTGGCATGCCTGAGGGGATCCATGGCAAAACTCCCATGGAAAATTACGAGTCGGGTTTTAATCCATAAAAGGCATAAATCACCTAACATTCCTAAATTGTTTGGAATAACGTGCTTTAAAACATCCAGTGTGTGTATACGATCAGGTATGATGTTGTATTGATCAGGTAGTGTAAGGGTTATGCCCGCTTCACAGTGACAGACCAAACTCTGACAGACCAAACTCCCCGTTTAACGCACCGCAAACAACCGCAAACAGTCCATTTGCACAACCGCAAACTCCCCATTTGACCAAGGTTGGATACCAAGCTAGCCATGTCCCGTTCCTTGTCCTCACTGACGTCATTGAAGGTCTCTTCCTCCACCCAGCCATGTACAATACCAAGGGTCCATGAAAGGCGACAACAAGCCCCCTGGGACTTCTGCTGTGGTTGGTCTTCCACCTCCTCAAAGCCAGCTTCCTCCTCCAGGTTTGTCACCTCCGCAAAAGGACGCATGAGTCTACAGCCATTGTGCATGAGTGTTCAGAAACGCGTCCAAAAAATCCCCAGCTCCGCAGAGGCTGTCCTCTTTTTTTAAATAAAAAAAATCTGTTCTTACCAGTTTAATCTCTGTTTTGTCCCCTATCAGGAGCCAGTGTATGGAATAGATTTTAGGAACCGGGAGATGGAAAAAGATGGTTGGTCGGTCCTCTTACTTCCAATTTGGGGCACTGCGTGTGCGCCGTGCAATGTACTGTGCCACCAATACAAATAGTGAACTACTATTCTTACCATATTAATCTTTGTTAAGTCCCCTATCAGTGGATGTGTATTGAATTGAATCCTTGCATGGGGAGATGGAGAAAAAAGCTTGCTCTGTCCACTTACTTCTAATTATGGGCACTTGCAATGGAATTTGCCACCAATGCAACCAGTGTTACCTAAGTACTATTCCTATCAGTTTAATCTCTGTTTTGTCCCTTATCAGGGCCAGGGCCGGTGTAGTGAATAGATTTTTGGAACCGGGAGATGGAAAAAGACCCATACTCGGTCCACTTCGTTTGAATTTTAGGTCACTGCGTGTGCGCCGTGCAATGTACTGCGACACCCTACATGAGTGGTGGCAGTGGGCACAGTACAGTCCGTGGGCCTGACACACACTGGCAGGCAACTGCAAATATATTAAAGGGTAAAAATGTAATGGCTTTTTTTTCTGCAAGGTTCTGTTCCATCCTATATGAGTGGTGGGCACTGGCAGTGGGCACAGTACAGTCTGTGGGCTGACATTCACTGGCAGTCAACTGCAATTATATTAAAGGGTAAAAATTAAATAACTTTTTTTATCTGCAAGGTACTGTGCCACCCTATATGAGTGGTGAGTGGTGACATGAAGCCTCTTGCCGTGCATTGCCCTCTCTTCTGTCTGGGTGCCAGGGGCCTACATTTCAGATAATCGCCTGTTGCTTTGATGGGTGACATTAACCTCTTTTTGCTGTGCATTGACCTCTCCTCTGTCTGGGTGCCTGCGGCCTACATTAATGATAATCGCCTGTTCCATTGCTGGGTGACATGAAGCCTGTTTTGCTGTTACGGGACCTCTCTCCTCTGTCAGGGTGCTAGGGCCTAAATTACTTAAAGTGCCCTGTTCCATTGCTGGGTGGCATGAAGCCTGCTTTGCTGTTACGGGACCTCTCTCCTCTGTCTGAGTGCCTGCGGTCTACATTAATTATAATAGCCTGTTCCATTGATTGGTGACATGAAGCCTGTTTTGCAGTGCATTGACCTATATCCTCTGTCTGGGTGCCAGGGGCCTACATTTATGACAATTGCCTGTTGGTTTGGTGGGTGACATGATGCCTGTTATGCTGTTACGTGACCTCTCTCCTCTGTCTGGGTGCCAGGTGCCTAAATGACTGAAAATGGCCTGTTCCATTGCTGGGTGACATGAAGCCTCTTTTGCCGTGAATTTCCCTCTCCTCTGTCTGGGTGCCAGGGGCCTAGATTTCAGATAATCGCCTGTTGCTTTCGTGGGTGACATTAACCTCTTTTTGCCGTCCAATGACCTCTCCTCTGTCTGGGTGCCAGGGTCCTCCATTTCTGATAATCGCCTGCTGCATTGTTGGTTGACATGAAGCCTGTTTGCAGAGCATTGACCTCTCCTCTGTCTGGGTGCCATTGGCCTAACATTTCTGAATATCACCTGTTCCACTGGTGGGTGACATTAACGCCTACCTAACCTCCTATTCCACCTCCTCCTCTGAGTTGCCAATTAATATTGTTTAATTTTTAGTTATTTTATTTTAAGTTATTTCCCTATCCAAATTTGTTTGCAGGGCACTTTACCACATTGTGTTGCCTTTTGCAGCCCTCTAGCCCTTTTCAGGGCTATTTTACAGCCATTTTAGTGCCAAAAAGTTTGGGTCCCCATTGACTTCAATGGGGTTCGGGTTCGAGGTTAAGTTCGGGTCAAGTTCGGATCACGATCCCGAACATTTTCGTGAAGTTTGGCCGAACTTCTCAAACCCGAACATCCAGGTGTCCGCTCAACTCTACAAATAACTGCAAAAGTGAACTGTGTATATATTTCTCTTTTTGCACTGAAATAGGTCAGTAAATGCTTTCAGCGCAAATAACTGCAAAAGTGAACTGCAAATATATTTCTCTTTTTGTACTGAAATAGGCCATTAAATGCTTACTGTACTGAAATATGCCACTAAACGCTTTCACCACATGTAGCTGCAGAAGTAAAATGCATATATATTTTTCTTTTTCCACAGATATGAGCCACTAAAGGCTTTTCAACATAGCACTTTCACCCCAAGAACAAATTGCTGGAATGACAGAGCTGTATAATGGCTATTTGGATCCCCAAATAATCTTTCCCTGCACTTATAAATCGCTTTTTTTTTAGAATGAAGTTTTCCCTATCACTGTCCCTAGCGCCTGTTTTGACATCTGTCTCTCCACTAAGATGCTGTGAAATGATTCCTCCCTATGCTTTCCCTGCACTTATAAATCACTTTTTTTTCACAATGTAATGAAGTTTTCCCTATCACTCTCCCTAGCACCTGCAATGTCTCTCCCTACACTCAGAATGCTGGAAAATGGCAGAATCCAAGATGGCTGCAGGTATTTAGAGGCCTGTGACATCAGAGGACTGGCTGGCTGCTGATTGGCTGCATGCATGGCATTAGGGGTTATCCCACCTTCCCAGAGTTCCTTGCCCCATGTCCTCACACGTGTAGTCGCCATTGTAGATGCCATTTTAAGAAAAATTGAGATTCGTTACCACGAAGCACAAGGAAATTCACATTCGTTGCGAATCAAATTTTTCCTGGAATTTGGATCGAATACCACTTTGTCAGCTTCGATTAGCTCATCCCCGTAATGGCTGTATCACACAGCACTTGCACCCCAATAGCAAGCAAGGTTTGCTAGAATTACTAAGCTATCATATAGTGCAAACGTAAAAGCAGCAGAATAACACCAATTTGGATCCCCAGCAAGGTGTAATAGAATCGTTCCTATTACCCAAGCTGTGCACTTTCCTATTGCACCCTGTTCTGCTATTATAGTGTAGATAATGCCTCCCTATCTTTTACCTACACTATGAATAATCTTTCCCTGGACTTCTAAATAGTTTTTGGTTCTGTGGTTCACAGGGGCAGGCTGGCTGCTGATTGGCTGCATGAATTGGCATTAGTTCTTTGCTCCAAGTCCGAACAAGTGCAGCAGCCATTTTAGGAAAAAATGCGATCCGTTACCACAAAGCGTGTGGAAATTCGACTTCCGTGCAAATCGAATGTTTCCTGAAATTCGAATCGAATTCCACTTCGTTAACTTCAATTCGCTCATCTCTAGTAGAGATCTCTGTACGAACCCCTGATATATTTATACATAGTTATTAGATCTTCTCTTCGTCATCTTTTTTTCTAAAGTGAATTACCCTAATTCTGATAATCTTTCAGGGTACTATAGTCCATCCATTCTAGTTATTACTTTAGTTGCCCTCCTCTGAACCCTCTCCAGCCTGCTATGTCTGCCTTGTTCACAGGAGCCCAGAACTGTACACAGTACTCCATGTGTGGTTTGACTAGTGATTTGTAAAGTGATAGGACTATGTTCTCATCACATGCATCTATTCCCTGCTTTTGATGCAACCCATTATCTTATTGGCCTTGGCAGCAGCTGTCTGACAATGGTTTCTACAGTTTGCTGCTGCTGTTTGCTGTTCCCTTAAATTCCTAAGTCCTTTTCCATGTCAGTGTTACCCAGTGTTTTACCATTTAGTATGTATGGGTGACTAGAATTATTCCTTCCAATGTGCATAGCCTTATATTTGTCCGCATCCAACACAAGCCTCCAATCTATCCAGATCCATCTGTAGCAGTATAATGTCCTCTTCCGTGTTAGGCTACTTTCACATTAGCGGCAGCCTTGAACGGCAGGCTGTTTCGGCAGGTGAACAGCCTGCCAGATCCGTGCTGCCACTAGTGCAAGGAGGAGAATGCGTAATTACTTTACACAGTTTAGTGTCATCTGCAAAAATGTATTTTTTTCTGTGCAAGCCTTCTACAATAGATATATATTGAAGAGAATAGGGCTCAATACTGACCCCTGTGGTATTCCACTAGTGATAGTGACCCAATCTGAGTATGTACCGTTAATAACCACCCTCTGTTTTCTATCACTGAGCTGGTTAATTACCCACATGCAGATATTTTCTCCCAGTCCAAGCATTCTCATTTTATATGTTAACCTTTTGTGTGGTACGGTATTAAATGCTTTGGAGAAGTCCAAATATACGACATCCATTGATTAGTCGCTGTCAAGTCTAGAACTTACCTCCTCATAAAAACTGATTAAATTAGTTTGGCATGACCGCTCCCTCATGAAGCCATGCTGATATGGCGTCATTTGCTTATTTCCGTTGAGATCCTCTAAGATAGCATCTCTCAGAAAACAGTTTACACACAACAGATGTTAAACTTACTGGCCTATAGTTTCTGGGCTCTGTTTTTGGACCCTTTTTGAATATTGGCACCACATTTGCTATGCGCCAATCCTGTGGAACACTCCCTGTCTGTATAGAGTCCTTAAATATCAGCAATAAGGGTCTGGCTATGACATTACTTAATTCTCTTACAGGGGTGTATGCCATCTGGTCCTAGCGACTTGTCTATTTTAATCTTTTTTAGACAAAGCACTATTAATGGGGAGTTTACCCTTACATTCTGCATTTCATCTTTTATCGTTTATTTTCTTCAGTAAATAAAGTGGAGAAAAAAATATTTAATAGCTTTGCTTTCTCCTCATCGTTCTCTGAAACTCCCCCCTCATCACTCAGTAAAGGCCGACACCTTCAGATTTATACTTTTTACCATGTATATAATTGAAGAACATTTTAGGGTTAGTTTTGCTGTCTTTGGCAATTAATCTCTCAGTCTGTAGTTTGGATGCTTTTATTTGTTTTTTACATATTCTATTCTTTTCCTTATAGTTTTTCAGCGCTTCCTCGCTATCCTTCCGTTTTAGTGATTTAAATGCTTTCTTTTTGTCATTTATTGCTTTCTTTACAGTTCTATTTATCCATATTGGTTTCTTCTTGTTGCTTAACCTTTTATTCCTATAAGGTATGTACCTCTCACAATTAGATGTTAGGATGCTTTTAAAAATATCCCATTTTGTGGCTGTATTTTTATTTTTGAGGACTTTGTCCTAGTTATTTAGGCCTATGGCTAAATTTAGCTTTTTTGAAGTTTGGTATTTTTGTTTCTCCCCGAAGAAGCACTCTTTTGAATGATAATTGGAAGGTTATTATTTTATGGTCACTATTTCCCAGGTGTCCCCCAACCAGCACATCTGTTGTTCTGTCAGGTCTATTGTTTATTACTAAGTCCAATATGGCCGTTCCTCTAGTCGAGTCCTGAACCAGTTGGGTAATTGTCTATATCTGGATAGTTGAAGTCCCCCATAATAACCACCTCATTATGATTTGCCGCCTCGTCTATCTCGTTTAGTCGTAGATTTTCTGTGGACTCTGGTATATTAGGTGGTTTATAATAAACTCCTATTAGTAATTTATTATTGTTTTTGCCTTCATGTATTTCTACCCACAGTGACTCCACATGTTCATGCCCCTCACTTATATCTTCTCGGAAGTGCCAGTTCTGCTTATGGGGGATTTTAATCCTGTCATCCATACTACCATGGACAAAATGTGTGCGAGCTCCCAAACTGAGGTAGGCGTTATCACTACATTTGGGAAGCCAATCCAAGAGGTTATTCTAATAGATTACTGGAGAATGCATCATCCGCATTAAAAGCAATACTCTTGCTATTTGAGTACTTATAAGTCCTTGTCCAGAATAGATCTTATGCCGGGCAATGAGAGTATGGGGAATATCATCCATAGTGTGAAATACCTGCCACGCAGAATATCAGATCATCCTCCAGTAGTGGCAGTGGTTAATTTTTTACCACCTCATGAGAGGGGCTCTCAGGTATGGAAATTGAATTGGTTGCATATTTTACCGGATGTGGGAGGCATTGGGTTTAAACTGAAATAATTTTTTTTGTTTAATGACTCGACTGCATCTAAATTAGTAATTTGGGATACAATAAAAGCCTATTAAAGGGGGTTATTGATTGCTGACATAAATAAATGCAGAGCTCTCCCCCTCTCCGGTTTTGTGATCTTTTCTTAACAGACTGTAACCCTTTACATTTACTGCTCAGTCATAGCTATCATCCAGCCATGTCTCAGTTATTCCCACTATGTCATAGTCCTCCTCAGACATCACTAATTCCAATTCCCCAGTTTTATTAGTCAGGCTTCTGGCATTAGTATGCATACATTTAATGGGAACCTGTCACCTCAAACAGTGGTCCTAATCCGCCAGCAGGACCTTCAAAACTACAGCAGTTGGATTCTGATCAAGTATATCTTACTAAATTCTGGTTCAGCAGTGGTAATAAAATCGATGTTTAATCCACGGCTGGCACGATTCTCTGCCCAGGCTTGAAGTCAAGGGGGCAGCGGCCTTCTTGCTTCAAGTCGTGGTGACCACACCCCCTTCACAGCCCCTTCGCTTTGATTGACAGCGCTTATGCCCGACAGCCGCCTGGCTTCTCAGAACAGCCAGCTGTAAGTCACAGTGAAGGGGGCGGGGTTACCGTGACTTGAGGCAAGAAGGCCGCTGCCCCCTTGACTTCAAGCCTGGGCAGAGAATCGTGCCAGCCGTGGATTAAACATCGATTTTCTTACTACTGCCTCACCGGAATTTAGTAAGATTTACTTGATCAGAATCCAACTGCTGTAGTCTTGAAGGTCCTGCTGGCGGTTTAGGACCACAGTTTGAGGTGACAGGTTCCCTTTAAGAGGTTTATGTATTTTTTTTACCCTACACCTTTACTTCTGAACTGTTCTAGTCCCTCTTTTTATTCTTTCCCCAGTCCAGCTACCTTTCTCCTGGTCACTATCTGCACTATCTTCCCATCCTATAATGTAATTACCCTCCCCCAGTCCCTAGTTTAAACACTCCTCCAACCTTCTAGCCAATTTATCCTCCCAACACAGCTGCTCCTTTCCCATTGAGGTGCAGCCCATCCCTACGACAGAGCCTGTAGCCGACAGAGAAGTCTGTCCAGTTCTCCAGGAACCCAAACCCCTTCTTCCTACACCAGTTCTTGAGCCACTTGTTAACCTCCCTAATCTTCCGCTGCCTTTCTTGTGTGTCTCGTGGTACAAGCAGTATTTCGGAAAATACTTTGAGGTCCTTGCACTAAGCTTTTGACCTAAATACCTAAAATAATTTTTAAGGACGCTCCACTTACCTCTTACTTTGTCATTGGTTCCGATATGGACCATGACAGCTGGATCTTCTCCAGCCCCTCCCAGTAATCTGTCAACCCGATCCGCTATGTTTCGAACTCGACCGCCAGGAAGACAACACACCTTTCATTAATCCCAGTCGTTGTGACAGATCGCCTTCACACGTAAATAGGTTTTACTTAATACATACGATAAAATACACCGCAAAGAATCGCCAGTGAAATACAAATCACTAAGGGGTGGTGTATATTTGCCAGTGCCCTTGTCCAAGAGATTACATAGGGAAAACCTTCAGGGAACTCAGAGTGAGGATGAGTGAGCACATTAATGACATCGTGAAAAAGAAACCCACTCCTGTGGCTGATCGTGTGCTAAATGAGCATGGAGGGGATCCCCAGGTTCTAAAGTTCTCCGTCCTTGAATTAATCCCACCCTCACCCAGAAGGGGTGACTGGGATAATAAAATCTTAAGAAAGGAGGCGGAATGGATCTACTGCTGTAAATCCCAGGCCCCACAGGGTCTCGATGAAAGACTTAGTTTCACTTGTTTCATATAAATTAATTAATTCTCTGTCTGAGAGAGCACTTCCGTAATGTGTCTATTTTTCCAGACTGGTCTGAGACATATGAAATGTCTAAAGGTGTATTTATCCAGCGGCAACTATATTAATTGCTGCGGTTTGTTTATAATCATTTAATATCATGTATAATTTTCCTTGTTGCCAATAATTTTGGTAGCCCCTATGTGGGGTCCGTGTACCAATAGGCCATTCTAGGAAAATAGGCGTGTTTATTATGTTACATCGTATTATCCCATGTGAACACATCCATGATTATCAGACTGTAGGTACCTTTTAGTAAGTACTATTTTTGGATACAATGATTGGTCTTCCTGCATCTGTGTTATTGGGGAATTATGCCTCTAATAGCCACTTTTAGCACTATCCGGTCTGCTGGAGCGAAGGTGCGTCACCAGACCAGAGGTGGCGCTTGCGCTCCAGCACCCGGAAATATCAAGGTTAGCATGCGTTCCACGATTAGCTGGGGCGGAAGTGCGCCACCAGACCAGAGGTGACGTCTGCGCTCCAGCACCCGGAAGTTAGTCGGTTAGTGTATCTGCCGGCGAGGGTGGCTTATGAATGGCGCACTATTTAAGGCCAGTATCGGCCATAGGACTCCGCTGTCACACCATTATCCTGGCAGAAGGCAGTCCGGCCGCGGAATGGAGTTTATATGTGTAAGTACATCCATGTACAAGTATAAGTGTGGTGTTCAGTAACTGGTGTCGACCTAAACATGTACTATCTTCATAATGTTGTTCTAGGCATAACAGTGTCGGGACACCACATATCCTTGGTAATTGAACTCCATCCCTGCGTAATATTTATGCTATAGGACTGCGATCAAGTAAGGTCATCTTTTTCCATTTAGTTCTGTTTTGTTCTATTGAGAGTTTTTTTCCCCAAACACTGCTTTTGATGGTAACATCTTTACCAATAAGCTACACAAATCTCATCCTCCCCCTGAGGAGCCCGCAAAGGGCGAAACACGTTGGGGACAATCTGGGGATTCTTACTGTACTTGCCTATGACCTGTGGGCCACATCCTATATGCCCATTCTTCATAGGCAGCTGTGTGTGACCATTATAGGGTGAGTTTAGGGTGCTATTAGCCAGGTACGGGGACAGGGCATTCCCACCATCAGGGTCTGTCCCTGGGCTTAGGAATAGTTAGGGTGGATTAGGGAAAGAACTCCCACCCTGGTCGTTCTGAACATCCCTCACCCTAGGTTACACTTTGATGTCTAAATTCTGCCATACGTGGCTATCTTATTATTGGTGATTTGTATTTCACTGGCAATTCTTTGCGGTGTATTTTATCGTATGTATTAAGTAAAAGCTATGTTTTAAGGGTCCTATTTACGTGTGAAGGTGATTTTTGATGAAAGGATACCTCTATATCAATACTGTAATCTCTGAACTTGATGTATTTTGTTGTGACAGATCGCCCTATCTGTACCCCTAATAATTGAGTCTCCCACCACTACCTGTCTCTCCTGCTCTGCTCTCCTGGTCCCTTTCTAACTGGAGCCAACATTCCCCTGACTGGCAGAGGAAGTGTCCCGCTGCAGCAGTGCTCTCTCTGAACTGTCATCCCCCTCGTCTCCTCGTCTGCCAACCTTGCAAACTTGTTGGGGTGTGTCAGATCAGGGCTAGCCTCCCTGGCACTCTGTCCACTTTCTAACTGTTACCCAGCTAGCTACCAGCTTAAAAGCTGCTGTTTTTAAAATGCAGGCACTAAAAAAAGCGCATCTTATAAAACGTCTTAAAATGTCTTAAAAATACGATAGTTTGGTAGGACTGATCCCTCATGAAGCCATGCTGAAAAGGTGCTATACACTTATTTTTATTCAGATGCACCAGGATAGCATCTCTTAGAAAACCTTCAGTTATTATCCATCTTGCCTCCTTTGCTGGCTTGATTAATTTTTCCATTGCATTATACACTGCTCGTTTCCATGGTTATGACCACCCTGCAATCCATCAATGGTGGTCCTGCTTGCACACGATAGAAAAAAGCACTAGCTTATGAGAGCTTCCATGGTCCCAGCCAACAGAAAGGTCCGACCTGCATGGTGGTCATAACCATGTAAACAAGCAGTGTAAAATGCAATGGAAAAATGAATCTAGCCAGCAAAGGAGGAAATATGGACAGTCACAGTACATTAGTAAGTGCCTTGTATTCACTTTGTGCACATAATAAATGCCCCTATTCTGTGCTTTGAATGTAAAATGTAGTGATATCCTGGTTGGATGCTACAATTGTCGCTCAAAACAGGAAGGGAAAGGCTATGAAGTAGCTCAGTGAAAACAACAGAGAGAATATGTTTATATACAAATGATAGTCTACCACCAAGTATGAAATCTTATAAACCATTTCCTCAGAGTCTAAATGTAGTGTGACATTACCTTTTAATGGGCTATGTTATATGAGTCAAGCATACTCTGAAAGTGCTTTCATGCTAGTTGCCTGTAGACTCTTGGTTTGCAGATACTGTAGTTCTGAAAGAACTGCGCTGGAAGCCATCCATCCATACTAGCATCAGCTACATAATATATAAAACAGCTCTGAGTGGTTTCAATTATTTGATTATTCTCACTCATTTGCTTCCAACAGCAGTCCTCTCATTTTACAAAATAAATGAACCATTCTATAAGTGATATAACTACATTCCCATGTGGGATTCATAGTCTTGTATTACGAGCATAAAGCAAATCCACCTTGGTTCTTAATGAGTGGTAATGAGGATGTTCAGCTTGAAAGCTTTAATAACACATGGAGGAAATGTTTAAGGTCAAGGTTGCAGCTGAACCCATTCACATTGCTCACATTTGTAGAATAGATTTTGATTATTGGGTAAAATGTGACAATAAAGCACCACAACCCATTCTGGATTGTGACCTAGGTCAATGGTTTTACAACTCTTCTTTTCAGTTGTAGAACTAATGTAACAATTTGGAATCAATTTGAGACTATAATAACCTATAACCTCTGGGTGCAATGAATGGTAATTCAATATATTACATGTTTGCCTAGACCAGGGATGGGCAAACTGTGGCTCTCCAGCTGCTGCAAAACTACAACTCCCAGTATGCCCAGTGTGGCTACAGCTATCAGCCTACAGCAGGGCATGGTGGGATTTGTAGTTTTACAACAGCTGAAGAGCCGCCGTTTGCCCATCCCTGGCCTAGACACTTGTGCTGCAAATACAAGTGATAAATATTACTTTAATCAGTATATTATCTTGACGTTAATTAGGTTGAGAAACTTTCTTTGCTTCTGAGGCTAATAAAGATATCATTTATAGAACACGAGGGGCGTGGCTTGGCCAGAGATAAGCACAGAGATCTGGCACAGACGCAGCTTTTAAAAGCAAATTCCGGGCAATTAAGTACCTTCGTCAGCAAATATATCTGCCCCGGAATACATGATGACCAGTGGGAAATGAGGACTCAAGTCCCAAAACAAACTGGACTTCTATTTTGAAGCAGACTAAGACACCAGGGAGGCTGCAAGTACTCGAGGTACGGACTCACCCAGATCATTGCAATCCTCAATTCATGAGAGCCAAGTAGACCGGGAAGCTGTCATGAATGACGGTACAGTCCCTCTTTTGTTAGCCGTAAGAGTGGCAGGCCCCCCTGTAAGCCCTGGGACCCGCCTTCCTTGGGAGATGGAGGATCAGCCAGTTGGCGGGAACCAACTAAACGCCTCATCACCATCACGGGAAAGCAAAGGCAGCGCATTTATCCAGAGGAACACGACTGAGGGGAAAGCGACTCTCCTGGGCTTGATATACAAGGACAAATAACACTATCTGATTGCTTTGCTTCTATTCCCACATCAGATGCTCTTGTCTCGAGCTCTTTATTTAAGAACTGTTATTAGCGTTCAGCCACTAACTTCAGCATGGCATCACTCAACTTATATTCCCTCTGCAATCAATGGTTGCTAACCTAGATCACTGAGTGACCCATATGGAAACTAAAATGAGAGAATTTGCAGGCTCTCACAATCAACATATTGACGCTCACCAGGCCTTAGAAGATGAAGTTACATCATTGAGAGCCAAAGTAGTGGACTTGGAGGATCAGTCTCACAGAAATAATAAAGTTCTCGGGCATCCCTGAAGAAGTTACCCAGCAAGAACTGACCCCTTACTTGCAAATATTACTCTTTCTTCTATTGCCTGGCTCTACTCCTTTGGATCTTACTGTCAACAGGGCCCATAGGGTAGCTCACCTGAAACACATACCAGAAACTACGCACCGGGATGTCTTAGCGAGAGTGCATTATTACCACTTCAAAGATGGAGCCATGAACGCAGGTTGCAAGATCAAAGATCTACCTGCTCCCTACCAATCTATCAAGATCTTTACCGGTCTCTCAGCAACCACTCTGAAACTAGGAAGCCAACTTCTACCAATAACTTCCACACTGCAGGAGCATAATATACCCTATCGGTGGGAAGTGCCTGTGAAAATTATTATCACTCACAATAATACCAAATCTGAGATCTGGTTGGTGCAAGATAGAATTCGACTTCTCACAGGATGGAACATTACAGTAAACCAACACAACTGAAAGGTGGCATGAAGCAGGATGTACTCAACCCAAAAATGCAGTTGTGCATATATATACAGGGGAGCAGATCCTTCACTTGTGGCCCGTTGCTAATGGCGATCCCCAGCAAAAATGTATACGGTGGAGGATGCCTGCAGCGGACCACATGTACCACAATAGACATCCTACACAAGATGGCAATTGTGTGGATGTGATAAATAATATAACAATATGGCAATAACAAATGACAAAACAGGTGCACACTGCGGTCTTACTAAGCCCTCAAACTGATGTTAAAATTGAGAGATTAGTCAACATGTCCTGCAGTGGAGGACATGTCTTAAGCCCGAGCACCACACCAAGGTTTCTCAAGTAGCTCGGGACCTAACACTCACCTACCTGTGCCATATGGGCAATACCAGGAGCCATTACAGTAAACCAATCTGTCTCGGTACCACCACGTTCCGCCTACCAAAGTGAGATATAGTTATGCTGTTGTCGGTGCTGGACTTAAATAATTTGATAGTTTGTCTTACTTTTTCCTTTTTTGATTGCCCACTGGTGACATGGCATCATACTTGCAGAAGACACCAATACCCACTATTATGTTCCACCCAATACTACAATGTTTACACATTGATTTATATAGGTTTATGTTTTTAATTTTTTTTTATTTTAGGACTCAAACCCCTCCTCTCCTCCAGGCACAATTTCTGACTCATTTGGATGACCCTCTCAGCCTCTCCAACATCCTCTCTTTGCATTGCTTCTTTACAGTGTCACTAACACGGTACATCTATTGGAATTTACAAAATGGTGATTAAGATAACATCTTTCAACATTACGGGACTTAATGGCCCTTACAAAGACTCCCTAATGTGGAAAAAGGTGCTATCTTTGAAATCAGATATATTCTGTGTACAGGAAACAGACATTATACAACAAGACGCACATAGAATAAACACCCTCAATACTCACAGATATACCAAGCACAATATGAGAAAAAAACAAAGGGGAGTCCTACTAGCCATTAGGAACACCATAGCCTTCTTCCTGATTTCCCTTGAGAAATACAGTATATCATACTTGTAGGTCTTATTAACAGTGTCAAATAAACACTGGCTTTACATTATATGCCCCAAACCGTAGACAAGTGCACTTTCTTAATCAGGTGTTTCAAAAAGTAAATAAGGTCAAACAGAGAAACATGATAGTTTGTGGGGACTTTAATACAATCCCAGACTCAACATGGAATACTAGCTCTACATCCCACTGGCGCAATGATATACTAGAGCAATTAATCCACAGACAACAAGTATATGATATATTGTGTATACAGCATAGATCTGAAAAGGACTTCACTTTTCACTCACACCCTTTCAATACCTACTCTAGGATAGATATGTTCCTAGATGGCGGGTCTCTGCTCCAAATCGTTTCCTGTTCTACAATCGAAACAATTATGTGGTCTGACCACGCTGCTATCACTATGACCCTGACAGAAACCCACACTCACCCTGCTCCATCTTTGTGGAGGGATAATGCCTTTTTGATGGCACACACTTCCTATAAAAAGGAACTGTACAAAACAGTAACAGAATATTTCCAACTGACTTCTGGCACATTATCTAAACACACTACTCTCTGGAATGCCTACAAGGCATTTATTCGGAGTGTCTTCATTAAATTGGGGCACCAAGCAAGAAAGAGAGAGGGAGAGGCGCTTTACAGAGACATACTATAAACTCCAAACCATTGAAGCTCTAAACAAAAAATTGCCTTCCCCTCACTATAAAGAGCAGAACCGCCAACTGAGAGCGACCGTGAACGAATTTTTACTATATTCATATGAAAAACAGATCCGCACATTAAATGCAAAATACTATTCCCAAAACAACAAATGCGGTAACTTATTAGCCAAACTGTTAAAACAGAAATCCCAAAGATCTAGAATCCTATACCTGTTTCATGCTACTGTTTCTTATAAATTGTATGACCCCAAAGATATTGCTAACCGGTTCCAGGAATACTATTCTTCACTTTACAATCTAGAGGCTAACGGGACCACACACCCATTTCTTCTAGACATAACATCTTTCTTAATCAACTTATCGCTCCCGACACTATCCCACGATCAACTTAACATTAGTGTTGAGCGGGAGGTGCCATATTCGATTTTGCTATATTTCGCGAATGTTCGCTTGAATATTCGTCTTTTATTCATCGAAATCGAATATTCATCATTATTCTATTTATCGCAAATTATATGTGATTTAATTATTCGCGTATTGCGATTTTAACTTTTAACAGGGTATAAGGCAACTTTCCGATTGGTTTGCTATCTAGAATTAACAAAGATAACGAATATAGCGCTATATTTGAATTCGTTATCTTCGTCAATTCTACCAAGCCAAGTAAACTGGCCTATGCAGAGCTCTAAGTTGGATTTGCAATGTGATAATAAGACACTGACAGACACTGAGGGTGTGGCTGTGAACCCGAGTCCTCAAGCAGCAGCTGGGCACTTGCGTGCATACTCTCAGGAGTTAAATGTGCCAGGAGGCTGGGACTGGGGAAGTGCAGACTGTGCACTTGGAGACCCAGAGCGGGTGATCCAGCGTTTCTACAGGGACCTGTCGCAGAGCATTGCACTGTTGCTCATACCCACAATCCATAAAATTGAATACGGTTAGCTGCATCTCGAACAACTACGAAAACCAATCAGATTCCCCGCCACCGTCACGTGGGACTCCAGGGAGTGACGGAGTGATCACGTGGGACGCCGCGCCAGGTCCTGGCAGGGGAGAGGTGCAGCGAACACACCGTCCGTACCACACCGGGAGAAGACGTAATGTGGTAACGTATACAGATTTGATCTAACGCTTAAGAGACTGAGTATTTATATGAATGACAGTCTATCTAATGTGAAGAACAACCAGAACAACTAGAACATTGTTCAAAAGAAGTGATATACAGATCGCTAGCCCACACTGTCCACAGGAGTGTGGTTAAAGCTCATCTATTACGCAAACTCATGAGGTTGATTTTATATGGCACGGTCAGCCATGTGGGAGTTGGAATTTTATTGAGGATTTATTTATTTTATCCTATTGTGGAACTTTTAAATTGTGTTCGTATTTATGTACCAGCGCACATTTTGTCTATATACTAATGCACTTTTAATAAATAATACAATCCATATACAGATCTGTTGAGTGCCCCCACAATCGATATTTGCAATGTGATGATAATACTTTGCCTATTTTTTCCAATAAATAGAATAATTATTATTAGTGTTGAGCGAACAGTTCGAGCATCGTTCGGGTTCGTACCGAATTTTGGGGTGTCCGGGTCACGGACCCAAACCCGGACATTTAAAAAAAAGTTCGGGTTCATTGTTCGTCGATTACTTCCCGCTTTCTGAAGGGCTGCACAGCAGCCAATCAGCTAGCATTTTACTTCTTGCACTAAGAGCCCATCACAGCCATGCCTACTAATGGCATCGCTGTGATTGGCCAAGTGCAGCATGTGACCCAGCCTCTATTTAAGCTGGAGTCACATAGCGCCGCACGTCACACTGCTCTGATTAGTGTAGGGCGAGGGCGAGATTAGGCAGGGAAAAGTCAGCAACACCACTTAATGAACGGATCGATCTACAGCTGTGAATGATTGAACTTCTGCTAGTTACTTGCTTACTGGTTTTTAGGCTGCACAGAGCATTTTTTTGTCACTTATTTTCTGGGGTGATCGGCGGCCATTTTGTGACTTGTGGTGCACCAGAACAAGCTGCCACCAAGTCCATCAATTCATCAATACTAGTTTTATTTTGCTATATCCTACATCAGGGGCTTGGCTGTGCTAATTTTCACCCCTAGAAACTCGGGATAGCAATTTCTATATTTTATTAAGGGGTTAAATACAATTGTCCAAATACCAATCCCCTAAATCTGGTGTTCCAGCTTTGGCTAAACAAGTATAATACTGTCTGCTGTCTGGCAAAGGATAGATTATTTTATGTGGTGAAATTCAATTGCCAAAATAGCAATACCATAAATTAGTGGTTTCAGCTGTGGCTGGCAAAAATATAATAGTGTCTGCCAAAACAAATATTTTGTTCTGGGGTGTAATTCACTTGCCAAAATAGCAATACCCTGAATCTGGTGTCTCAGCTGTTGCAGGCCACGATTCATAGTGTCCGCCAAAACATATATTTTGTTCTGGGGTGAAATTCAATTGCCAAAATAGCAATACCCTGAATCTGGTGTCCCAACTGTTGCATGCCAGGATTCATAGTGTCCGCAAAAACATATATTTTGTTCTGGGGTGACATTCAATTGCCAAAATAGCAATACCCTGAATCTGGTGTCCCAGCTGTTGCAGGCCAAGTTTCTTAGTGTCCGTCAAAACATATATTTTGTTCTGGGGTAAAATTAAATTGCCAAAATAGCAATACCCTGAATCTGGTGTCCCAGCTGTTGCAGGCCACGTTTCAAAGTGTCAGTCAAAACATATATTTTGTTCTGGGGTGAAATTCAATTGCCAAAATAGCAATACCCTGAATCTGGTGTCCCAGCTGTTGCAGGCCAGGATTCATAGTGTCCGCAAAAACATATATTTTGTTCTAGGGTGACATTCAATTGCCAAAATAGCAATACCCTGAATCTGTTGTCCCAACTGTTGCAGGCCAGGATTAATTGTGTCAGCAAAAACATATATTTTGTTCTGGGGTGACATTCAATTGCCAAAATAGCAATACCCTGAATCTGGTGTCCCAGCTGTTGCAGGCCAGGATTCATAGTGTCCGTCAAAACATATATTTTGTTCTGGGGTGAAATTCAATTGCCAAAATAGCAATACCCTGAATCTGGTGTCCCAGCTGTTGCAGGCCAGGATTCATAGTGTCCGCAAAAACATATATTTTGTTCTGGGGTGAAATTCAATTGCCAAAATAGCAATACCCTGAATCTGGTGTCCCAGCTGTTGCAGGCCAGGATTCATAGTGTCCGCAAAAACATATATTTTGTTCTGGGGTGACATTCAATTGCCAAAATAGCAATACCCTGAATCTGGTGTCCCAGCTGTTGCAGGCCAGTATTCATAGTGTCCGTCAAAACATATATTTTGTTCTGGGGTGAAATTCAATTGCCAAAATAGCAATACCCTGAATCTGGTGTCCCAGCTGTTGCAGGCCAGGATTCATAGTGTCCGCAAAAACATATATTTTGTTCTGGGGTGACATTCAATTGCCAAAATAGCAATACCCTGAATCTGGTGTCCCAGCTGTTGCAGGCCAGGATTCATAGTGTCCGCAAAAACATATATTTTGTTCTGGGGTGAAATTCAATTGCCAAAATAGCAATACCCTGAATCTGGTGTCCCAGCTGTTGCAGGCCAGGATTCATAGTGTCCGCAAAAACATATATTTTGTTCTGGGGTGACATTCAATTGCCAAAATAGCAATACCCTGAATCTGGTGTCCCAGCTGTTGCAGGCCAGGATTCATAGTGTCCGCCAAAACATATATTTTGTTCTGGGGTGAAATTCAATTGCCAAAATAGCAATACCCTGAATCTGGTGTCCCAGCTGTTGCAGGCCAGGATTCATAGTGTCCGCAAAAACATATATTTTGTTCTGGGGTGACATTCAATTGCCAAAATAGCAATACCCTGAATCTGGTGTCCCAGCTGTTGCAGGCCAGTATTCATAGTGTCCGCAAAAACATATATTTTGTTCTGGGGTGAAATTCAATTGCCAAAATAGCAATACCCTGAATCTGGTGTCCCAGCTGTTGCAGGCCAGGATTCATAGTGTCCGTCAAAAACATATATTTTGTTCTGGGGTGACATTCAATTGCCAAAATAGCAATACCCTGAATCTGGTGTCCCAGCTGTTGCAGGCCAGGATTCATAGTGTCCGCAAAAACATATATTTTGTTCTGGGGTGACATTCAATTGCCAAAATAGCAATACCCTGAATCTGGTGTCCCAGCTGTTGCAGGCCACGTTTGATAGTGTCCGTCAAAACATATATTTTGTTCTGGGGTGAAATTCAATTGCCAAAATAGCAATACCATGAATTTGGTGTCCCAGCTGTTGCAGGCCAGGATTCATAGTGTCCGCAAAAACATATATTTTGTTCTGGGGTGACATTCAATTGCCAAAATAGCAATACCCTGAATCTGGTGTCCCAGCTGTTGCAGGCCAGGATTCATAGTGTCCGCAAAAACATATATTTTGTTCTGGGGTGACATTCAATTGCCAAAATAGCAATACCCTGAATCTGGTGTCCCAGCTGTTGCAGGCCAGGTTTCATATTGTTTGCCAAAACATATATTTTGTTCTGGGGTGAAATTAATTTGCCAAAATAGCAATACCCTGAATCTGGTGTCCCAACTGTTGCAGGCCAGGTTTCATAGTGTCCGCCAAAACATATATTTTGTTCTGCCAAGAGAGTTCGCCTGCTACTGGTCACCGCCACCAGGGACCGAGCACCCCAAAGGCAGCTTCAAGGAGTTCCCTGGCATGGCACTTCTTTAAACAATGTGCTGACGACAAGACCCGAGTGGTTTGCACGCTGTGCCATCAGATCCTGAAGCGAGGCATTAACGTTCTGAACCTTAGCACAACCTGCATGACCAGGCATCTACATGCAAAGCATGAACTGCAGTGGAGTAAACACCTTAAAAGCAAGGAACTTACTCTGGCTCCCCCTGCTCCCTCTTCTGCTGCTGCCTTGGCCTCTTCCTCCGCCTCAGGAGGAATGTTGACACCTGCCGCCCACCAATGTGAGGATGTGCCACCGACAACACCACCTGCGTCACCAAGCACCTCCACCATGTCACACGGCAGCGTTCAGCTCACCATCTCACATACCTTGGAGAGAAAGCGTAAATTCCCACCTAGCCACCCTCGAGCCCTGGGCCTGAATGCCAGCATTTCTAAGCTACTGGCCTTTGAAATGCTGTCATTCAGGCTGGTGGACACAGACAGCTTCAAACAGCTGATGTCCATGGCTGTCGCTCAATATGTTGTTCCCAGCCGCCACTACTTCTCCAAGACAGCCGTGCCTTCCCTGCACAACCAAGTATCCGATAAAATCAAGTGTGCACTGCGCAACGCCATCTGTGGCAAGGTCCACCTAACCACAGATACGTGGACCAGTCAGCAAGGCCAGGGACGCTATATCTCCCTAACTGCACACTGGGTAAATGTAGTGGCGGCTGGGCCGCAGGCGGAGAGTTCCTTGGCGCACGTCCTTCCGCCGCCAAGGATCGCAGGGCATCATTCTTTGCCTCCTGTAGCCTCCTCCTCCTACTCGGCTTCCTCCTCCTCTGCTTCCACCAGCTCATCCAGTCAGCCACACACCTTCACCACCAACTTCAGCACAGCCCGGGGTAAATGTCAGCAGGCCATTCTGAAACTCATATGTTTGGGGGACAGGCCCCACACCGCGCAGGAGTTGTGGCGGGGTATTGAACAACAGACCGACGAGTGGTTTCTGCCGGTGGGCCTCAAGCCAGGCCTGGTGGTGTGCGATAATGGTCAAAATGTGCTGAATTTGGTGGTGCAGAAGTTCATTCACAACTGCACTGACATGTCAGAGCTGCTGCATAAAGTGAGGGCCGTCTGTGCGCGCTTCCGGCGTTCACATCCTGCCGCTGCTCACCTGTCTGTGCTACAGCGGAACTTCGGCCTTCCCGCTCACCGCCTCATATGTGACGTGCCCACCAGGTGGATCTCCACCTTGCACATGCTGGAGAGACTATGCGAGCAGCAGCAGGCCATAGTGGAGTTTCAGCTGCAGCACGCACGCGTCATTCACACTGCGGAACAGCACCACTTCATCACCAATGATTGGGCCTCCATGCGAGACCTATGTGCCCTGTTGAGCTGTTTCGAGTACTCCACCAACATGGCCAGTGGCGATGACACCGTTATCAGCGTTACAATACCACTTCTATGTCTCCTTGAGAAAACGCTTAGGGCGATGATGGAAGAGGAGGTGGCCCAGGAGGAGGAGGAGGAGGAGGAGGATGAGGGGGTCATTTTTAGCACTTTCAGGCCAGTCTGTTAGAAGTGGCTCAGAGGGAGGTTTTTTCAACAGCAGAGGCCAGGTACAAATGTGGCCAGCCAGGGCCCACTACTGGAGGAGGATGAGGAGGAGGTGGAGGAGGATGAGGATGAAGCAGGTTTACAGCGGGGTGGCACCCGACACAGCTCAGGCCCATCACTGGTGCGTGGCTGGGGGGATACGGAGGACGATGACGATACGCCTCCCACAGAGGACAGCTTGTCCTTACCTCTGGGGAGCCTGGCACACATGAGCGACTACATGCTGCAGTGCCTGCGCTATATATATAAAATAAGAAAATTTTAGCAAAAAGATGTAAAATAAATAAATAAATTATGTGGCAAAAATATATTTTATAAATAAATTAATAAAGTGATGATAATTTTTTTTTAAAATAAAATAAAAATAAAAGGAAAAAAAAAGAAAATGTTCAAAAAAAAGTCAGTGTCCGCAAAAAGGTCTTTTCGTAGCAGAAATATATTAAAAAAATAAATAGTAAAATACACAGCGCAGACCGGAAGTACAGATGCGTTATTTGCAATGCCGGATCCGGCACTAATACAAGTCAATGGAAATTAATGCCGGATTTGGCATTCTGTCATGCTGCAGTATTTTCCCCATCTAAAAAACGTTTACATACTGAACTAAAGACATCCTGATGCATACTGAATGGATTTCTCTCCATTCAGAATGCATGGGGATAATGATGATCAGTTTTTTTCCGGCTGAGAGTCCCGACGCTGGAACTGTATGCCGGAAAAGAAAAACGCTAGTGTGAAAGTACCCTAATTATAATTATTTGCATATTTAAATAATGAGCTATAGTTTGAACAAAAATGACTTAAAAAAATATATAATTGTACAGTTTCCATCTAATAAAACTAAAAAAATATATTAAAAAGCCCTGTGTTATGTAATAAAAAGCTGCAAAAGTTATTTGGTAGTCCAAAAAATAAAAAAGATCCAAGTGTTTGAACCACATGCGCTAAATCACAAAGTAGTGACTGGACATCACCACTGAAGACATTCATTGTCTGGAGAGGTACAAGTGACTATACCCATAGCTAGCTGGATGTAAACAGCGCTGGAACCAGAAGATGGAGACAGCGGCAAGGAGCAGGAAAGTACGAATCTCCTGTTCAGGCCCATTCTGCAGGAAAATGTTAAAAGTCCTTTTTTCCCAGGAAACCTCTAAGCTCCTGTTACACGGCACCATATTCAGGACAATTACTGGGAAAAAGTCTTCATAGGAGTGCTCATTCCTGATATCTGGCGGTATAATCGTGCCGCTGATCAGCCGATAAACAAAGAATCACTAGTTTGTCAGCTGATCATGATGAAAAATGTACAATTATCATCAGCACATCCGGCCATGTAATTAGAAATGTGCTACCAATAATAAATAGAAGTGAATGAGGGAGGAATGACTGTGGTAGTGATCATGCCTCTCCAGTCACTTTGCATTAGCCTGTGTAATAGGCTGATGCAAACAGGCACTGATTAACTTTTTTTTTGTGGCCCCCAAACTAAATTGTGATGTGACAATGTCGTCCCCAGACCAAAAAAATTTGTACACCCCTGATCTAAAACATTAGGGGTGAGGGCCTGCTGCCAAGCTGACTATCTAAAACATTAGGGGTGAGGGCCTGCCACTGAGCTGACCATCTAAAACTTTATGTGCAATGGCCTGCTGCAGAGCTGACCATCTAAAAAATTAGGGTAGATGGTCTGCTGCTGAGCTGACCCTCTAAAACATTAGGGGCGAGTGCCTGCTGCTGATCTGACCATCCAAAACATTAGGGGCAAGGGCCTGCTGGTGACTCTCTAAAACATTATGAACAAGGGCCAGCTGGTGACCCTCAAAAACATAATGGTTGAGGGCCTGCTGGTGACCCTCAAAAACATTATGGGTGAGGGCCTGCTGGTGACCCTCAAAAACATTATGGGTGATAAGCATGTTGATATGATAGAGGAGGAGGAGGACGAGAAAAGTCAGGGGCAATCCAGGCCTTGTTTATTTTTATAAGAGTAAACCTGTCAGCATTTTCAGTTTTTATGCCCCTAGCAGCACTAAATACCCACTCTGACAAAACACAGGCGTCGGGGCAGGCCAGCACCTCCAAGGCGTAGAGTGCTTGTTCGTGCCATGTGTCACCACCGGCTGTCACCACCCGCTATTAAAAAAATTCACTGAATGAATGTCACTGATATTTAGGATGACAGATGGATGCGCTTATCTGTTAGTATGCCCCCATCAGCACTACATACACACTCTGACAAAACGCTGGCAGCAAGGATGGACAGCACCTCCAAGGCGTAGAGCGTCAGTTCATGCCACGTGTCACCATCACCACCGGCTATTAAAAAATTACACTGAATCAATGTCACTGATATTTAGGATGCACAAATGTTATACAGGAGGTACAGTGCAAGTGATGTTGCTGTCACCACGGGCTAATAAAAAAGTACACTAATTGAATGTCACTGATAATTAGAATGCGCACACGTTATACAGGAGGTATAGCTCAAGTAATGTCACTGTCACCACAGGCTAATAAAAAATTAGCCTGAATGAATGACACTGATATTTAGGATGCGCACACATTATACAGGAGGTATAGTGCAAGTAAGGTCGCTGCCACAAGCAGCAAAACAATTAGACTGAATGTCACGGATACGCAAACATTATACAGGAGATCTAGCTCAGATACTGTAACTGTCCGCAGCAGAAACCATCTTTTGAAAAAGTACACTGGATGTCACAGATATTTTTAGGCTGCGCACATGCTACACAGGAGATGTAGTGCAGATAATATCACTGCCACAAGCGGCGAAAAAAATTACACCGAATGTCATTAATATTTTAGATGTGTTAAAGTTATACTGGAGATGTAGAGCCGGTAATGTCGCTGCCACCAGCAGCAAAAAAAATTGACTGAATGTCACTTATATTTCGGATACCAAACGTTATACAGGAGATGTAGCGCAGGTAATGTGACTGTCTTCAGCGGACACTGTCTATGGAATAAGTACACTGGATGTCACAGATATTTTTAGGCTGCACACACGTTAGACAGGAGTAGAGTTGAGCGAACCCGAACTGTATAGTTCAGGTTAGTACCGAATTTTGGGATGTTCGAGACACGGACCCGGACCCGAACATTTTCAAAAAAGTTTGGGTTTGGGTCCGTTGTTCGGTAATTTCTTCCCGCTTTCTGAAGGGCTGTACAGCAGCCAATCAGCTAGCGTTTTACTTCTTGCCCTAAGAAGCCATCACAGCCATGCCTACTAATAGCATGGCTGTGATTGGCCAAGTGCAGCATGTGACCCAGCCTTTATATAAGCTGGAGTCACGTAGCGTCAATCCGTCACTCTGCTCTGATTAGTGTAGGGATAGGATGCAGCTGCTGTGAGGGGGAGATTAGGCAGGGAAGACTCAGCAAAACCACTTAATGAAGTGATCGATCTACAGCTGTGAATCAATCAACTTCTGTTAGTTCATTGCTCACTGGTTTTTCCGCTGCCCAGAGCGTTTTTCTGTCAATATTTTCTTGGGTGATCAGCGGCCATTTTGTGATCTTTTGGTAAACCTGCATATGTTTTGAACTGCCACTAAGTTCAACATACATTTTTGGGTTTAATAGTAGGCTTTTTTTTGCATAATCCTACCTCAGGGGTTGTGCTTATTGTCACACCTTGAAAAACAGTATAGAAATTGCTATATTTTATTGAGGGGTGAAATTCAAATGCCAAAATACCAATTCCCTTAATCTGGTGTTCCAGCTGTGGCTAGCCAAGCTTAATACTGTCTGTCAAAGGATAAAAAAAATTCTGGCGTAAAATTCAATTGCCAAAGTACCAATCCCCTAAATCTAGTGTTCCAGCTGTGGCTGGCTAAGTTAAATACTGTACGTCAAAGGATAGATTTTTTTCTGGGGTGAAATTCAATTGCCAAAATAACAATCCCCTAAATCTGGTGTCCCAGCTGTGGCTGGCCAAGTGTAATACTGTCCGTCAAAGGATAGATTTTTTTCTGGGGTGAAATTCAATTGCCAAAATACCAATCCCCTAAATCTGGTATTCCAGCTGTGGCTGGCCAAGTGTAATACTGTACGTCAAAGGATAGATTTTTTTTCTGGGATGAAATTCAATTGCCAAAATACCAATCCCCTAAATCTGAGGTTCCAGCTGTGCCTGGCTAAGTTTTATACTATACGTCAAAGGATAGATTTTTTTCTGTGGTTAAATAAAATCCCTGAAATAGAAATCCTAAACATCTGTGCTTTCTGCTGTTCCTCTCCAAGTTTAATTCTGTACGCAATAGTGTATATTACATTCAGCCTGTCAGCGTCTAAATACAAGGACTGAAAAATAAATCCTCTATATTTGCACACGCTACTGTGCATCTCCAAGTGTATTTCTGTTCGTAAAAGGGTATATTACACTCAAGGTCTAAATACAATGCCTGAAAGCGTAATCCTCTATATTTGCACACACTATTGTGCATCTTCAAGTGTAATTCTGTTCGTAAAAGGATACCTTTCAGCCAGGGCCAAAATACTAGGCCTAAAATTGATATTCCCCTTAATCTGTGGTTTCTGCTGTGCCTGTATTAGTGTAATACGGTACATAAATAGATAGCTAGTGTTAGGTGCCTGTAAATAAAGGCCTTAATTGGAACTCTATACATGGGGCCAAATAAGTTTTTCCTTATTGTGGTGAATGGTAACAATGAGGAAAACATCTAATAAGGGACAGGGACTTGGTTGTGGTGGTGTTAGTGGACCCTCTGGTGCTGGGAGAGGATGTGGTCGTTCTGCCACAGCTACACGTCCTAGTGAACCAACTACCTCAGGTCTCAGTAGCCTCCAGAATCTACAGCGATATTTGGTTGGGCCTAATGCCGTTCTAAGGATGGTAAGGCCTGAGCAAGTACAGGCGCTAGTTGATTGGGTGGCAGACAGTGGATCCAGCAGGTTCACATTATCTCCCACCTAGTCATCTGCAAACAGCACACATGTGGCGGCTGAAAACCAAGCCCATCAGTCTGTCACATCACCCCCATGCATATCAGGGAACCTGTCTGAGCCTCAAGTTATACAGCAGTCTATTATGCTGTTTAAAGAATCTGCTGGCAGGGTTTCCCAAGGGCATCCACCCAGCCCTTCCCCAGCAGTGGAAGACATAGAATGCACTGACACACAACCACTTATGTTTCCTGATGAGGACATGGAAATACCACCTCATCGGAGTCCGTACGTCTCTGATGATGACGAAACACAGGTGCCAATTGCTGAGTCTTTCTGCAGTGTGCAGACCGAACAGGAGGTCAGGGAGGAAGACTGTGTGGAAGACGATGCAGGGGACGATGGGGTCCTAGACCCCACATGGAATGAAAGTTGTGCCACTGACTTTCTGAGTTCAGAGGAAGAGGCAGTGGTGAGACTGAGGCAACAGTGTAGCAAAAGAGGGAGCAGGGTGCAAAAGCAGAATAGTTGTTGCCAAGAGAGTTCACCAGTTACTGGCCAACGCCACCAGGGACCGAGGACACCAAAGGCAGTTTCAAGGAATTCCCTGGCATGGCACTTCTTCACACAATGTACTGATGATAAGACCCGAGTGGTTTGCATGCTGTGCCATCAGAGTCTGAAGCGAGGTATTAACTTTCTGAACCTTAGCACAACCTGCATGACCAGGCATCTACATACGAGACACGGGCTGCAGTGGAGTAAGCACCTTCAAAACCAAGAAAGGGCTCAGGCCCCTCCTGCTCCATCTTCTGCTGCTGCCGCCACCTCTTCCTCCGCCTCTGGAGGAACGTTGGCACCTGCCGCCCAGCAAAAATAGGATGTGCCACCAACACCACCACTTCCGTCACCAAGAATCTCCTCCATGTCACACGGCAGCGTTCAGCTCTCCATCTCACAAACCTTGGAGAGAAAGTTTAAATTCCCACCTAGCCACCCTCGATCCCTGGCCCTGAATGCCAGCATTTCTAAACTGCTGGCCTTTGAAATGCTGTCATTCAGGCTGGTGGACACGGGCAGCTTCAAACAGCTGATGGCGCTGGCTGTCCCACAGTACATCGTTCCCGGCCTCCACTACTTCTCCAAGACAGCCGTGCCTTCCCTTCACAACCAAGTATTGGATATAATCAAGTGTGCACTGCGCAACGCCATCTGTGACAAGGTCCACCTAACCACAGATACGTGGACTGGTATGCACGGCCAGGGACGCTATATCTCCCTAACTGCACACTGGGTAAATCTAGTGGCGGCTGGGCCCCAGGCGGAGAGCTGTTTGGCGCACGTCCTTCCGCCGCCAAGGATTGCAGGGCATCATTCTTTGCCTCCTGTTGCCTCCTCCTCCTACTCAGCTTCCTCCTCCTCTTCTTCCACCTGCTCATCCGGTCAGCCACAGACCTTCACCACCAACTTCAGGCCAGGGGTAAACGTCAGCAGGCCGTTCTGAAACTCATGTGTTTGGGGACAGGCCCCACACCGCTCAGGAGTTGTGGCAGGGTTTAGAACAACAGATCGACGAGTGGTTGCTGCTGGTGAGCCTCAAGCCCGGCGTAGTGGTGTGCAATAATGGGCGAAATCTCGTTGCAGCTCTGGGACTAGCCAGTTTGACGCACATCCCTTGCCTGGCGCATGTGCTGAATTTGGTGGTGCAGAAGTTCATTCTCAACTACCCCGACATGTCAGAGCTTCTGTATAAAGTGCGGGCAATCTGTGCGCACTTCCGGCGTTCTCATCCTGCCGCTGCTTGCCTGTCTGCGCTACAGCGTAACTTTGGCCTTCACGTTCACTGCCTCATATGCGACGTGCCCACCAGGTTGAACTCCGCCTTACACATGCTGCAGAGACTGTGCAAGCAGCAGCAGGCCATAGTGGAGTTTCAGCTGCAGCACGCACGGATGAGTCGCTCTGCGGAAGAGCACCTCTTCACAACCAATAACTGGGGCTCCATGTGAGACCTGTGCGCCCTGTTGCGCTTTTTCGAGTACTCCACCAACATGGCCAGTAGCGATGACGCCGTTATCAGCGTTACAATACCACTTCTATGTCTCCTTGAGAAAACATTTAGGGCGATGATGGAAGATAATGTGTCCCAGAAGGAGGAGGAGGAGGAAGCGGTGGCATTTCTAACACTTTCAGGCCAGTCTTTTAGAAGTGGCTCAGAGGGAGGTCTTTTGCAACAGCAGAGGCCAGGAACAAATTTGGAAAACCGGGGCCCACTACTGGAGGAGGAGGAGGAGGAGGAGCATGAGGATGAAGCATGTTCATAGTGAGGTGGCACCCAACGCAGCTCTGGTCCATCACTGGTGCGTGGCTGAGTGGAAACGGATGACCATGACGATACGCCTCCCACAGAGGACAGCTTGTCCTTACCTCTGGGCAGCCTGACACACATGAGCGACTACATGCTGCAGTGCATACGCAACGACAGCAGAGTTGCCCACATTTTAACGTGTGCTGACTACTGGATGGCCACCCTGCTGGATCCCCGGTACAAAGACAACGTGCCCACCTTTATTTCCGCACTGAAGCGTGATAAGAAGATGCGCGAATATAAGCGCACCCTGGTAGACTCACTCCAGAGATAATTCCCAAATAACACGGGGATGAGTGGAAGCACAAGGCGAAGGCAGAGGAGGAGCAAGAGGTCGCCAACACAGCTGTGTCAGTGCCAGCACCTCAGAAGGCAGGGTTAGCATGGCCGACATGTGGAAAAGCTTTGTCACCACGCCACAGCAACCGGCACCACCAGCTGATATGGAGTGTGTTAGCAGGAGTCAGCATTTGAACAACATGGTGCAACAGTACGTGTGCACATGCCTACACATACTGACTGATGGTCCTGCCCCATTCAACTTCTGGGTCTCCAAATTGTCCACATGGCCAGAGCTTGCCCTGTATGCCTTGGAGGTGCTGGCCTGCCCTGCAGCCAGTGTACTCTCCGAATGTGTATTTAGCACGGCAGGAGGCGTCATTATAGACAGACACAGCCGTCTGGACAAGCTCATGTTCATTAAAATGAACCAAGCCTGGATCCCACAAGACTTGTCTGTACCTTGTGCAGAATAGACAGTTCTAACAGCCTCAACCATCCATCCTTGTACTCAAGTGCACTAATTCCTTCTTTTTTTTTTTTTATATGTCTCAATATTTTGGGGGATAACCCTATGTAAAAATGCAAAATAACACACATCTGTGTTGGCTACCTATTCCTCCTTCGCCGCCGTTTCCACCTATGCCGCCACTTGAGCCTACACCGCCACATCCACCCATTCACCGCCTCCTCAACCTCTTCCTCCTACATCATTCCTAATTTTTATTTTTTTTAAGGACTTTAATGTTTTTTTTATTCATTTCCCTATCCACATTTGTATGCAGAGCATTTGCCACATTCTTAAGCACATTTTGCTGCCCTCTAGCTTTTTCCAGGACTATTTTAGAGACATTTTAGTGGCCAAAATTTCTGGTCCCCATTGACTTCAAGTTCGGATGAACCTGCCGAACCCGAACATCCAGGTGTTCGCTCAACTCAACTCTAAACAGGAGATGTAGAGCAGATAATGCCGCTGTCTGCAGCGGCCAAACAATTGCAAACTATTTAGCGCAGGTTACACTAAAAATATATATTGCTGCCAGATACAACTATAGTCCCTAAAAGTACTTTTGGGTCTCTAACAAGTTTTAGCAATTTAGTGCAGGTTGCGCTAAAATATATATATTGCTGCCACACACAAAAGTCCTTAAAAGAACTTTTGGGTCTATAACAAGTATAAAAAATAAAATATTCCTATTTCACTCCCTACAGTATCTCTCCCTTCTACTCTCCAGCTCTCCCTGACTATGACTGAGACGAACACGTGTCATCGGGTGGGGAGGAGACTCGAGCATCGCACTCGAGCACACACGGTATTCGGCCAAACACCGCTATGTGCCGAGCATCACGATGCTCGAGCCGAATTAGTGTTCGGCCGTGCATGCTCACCCAACACTAATGTTGATATGATGGAGGAGGAGGAGGACGAGAAAAGGAAGATTGAACCATATACCCTTTTTTGTGATGGAAGGGGTGCATGGGAATACAGTGTATTCAATACACCATAAAAGCCACATTTAAAGTGTCTTTATGTTCAGCCGCTTTCCTCTGGTGGAGTAGAGAAGTCAGGCCTTGTTCATTTTGATAAGAGTAAACCTGTCAGCATTTTCAGTTATTATGCCACCAGCAGCACTAAATACCCGCTCTGACAAAACGCTGGCGGCAGGGCAGGCCAGCACCTCAAAGCTGTAGAGCGCCAGTTCGTGGCCCGTGTCCAACTTGGACACCCAATAGTTGTAAGCCACAGAGGGATCACTGAGTAGTGTTGGGCGCGAATATTTAAATTGAAAATATTAATCGCAAATATTTAGTTAGTGAGAGATAGTAAGTGTAGGTTAGATAGTAATATAGTGTAGCTGTATGTCCATACATACATGCTACATACATAGTGCTGTATGTATGTACTGTATGTATGTATGCTACAAATATACATAGTGCTGTGATGTCACAAGTTCACAACAATACTTAATGCACCAATCACTAATATGTACAGTAGTAAGACCTGTTAAAATGTGAAGTTGCAAGTACTGAGCCAAAATATTTGCATCATTAGTGACAATTTCGCAATCACAAATATATTGGAGCACTCTATCTGCATATAAAGCTATTGTAATGTTCTGCCGTGCCAACCATTTTCCCTAGTCTCCTGAAACTTCTAGCAGCTTGAAAAATATAGCTATAGTGATCCACGCCTATATTTTGCACGCATTACGCGAATATTACATAGTAGATTTTTTACAATCAAGACAATAATATTGAATTTGTAAATATATAAAGAATATTCTACCAAATATTCGTGAAATATTGTGAATTTGAATATATCCCCTGCCGCTTCTAACTATCACTGAGGACGCTGACACGGTCTGCTACTGTACGTACTCCTTCACCATCTTCCAAAAATTTCTCTCCTTGTAACACTAGGCCGCGTATCAGGATGAGGGTGCTGTTGGGGTGTCATGAATCTTTCCCATGCCTTAGAGAGTGTTGCCCTGCCTCTGTTGGAACAGCTGTGTGTTCCCCTCGTCTCCCATCTTGGGTTGCCCAAGGAACTATGTACTCTGCCAACAGTGTTGTCAGCTGGAAATGTTTGGAGCAATTTTTCCACAAAGACCTTCTGGTACTGCACCATTTTGCTAGTCCTCTCCACCACAGGTATAAGAAATGAGAAGTTCTCTTTGTAGCGGAGGTCGAGAATAGAGTTTAGCGAACCCAAACTGTATAGTTCGGGTTCATACGAATTTTAGGACGTTCGGGACACGGACCCGAGCCCATACTTCCCGCTTTTTGAAAGGCTGCAGAAAGGGGCGTACATAGTAATCATGGGGCCCCATAGCGAAACTCAGAATTGGGGCCCCCTAAAGGGTTAAAATGGCAGAACTGAAGCTGATTTACACCTGACAGTTTCAGCAATATAGCTGACACCAAAAGGCGATCACTGTGCTACACATCGACATAGCAGAGCAGGAAAGGGTTAAAAAAAAACTGGTGTAAAGTAGAACTGGCTTAGTTGCCCATGGTAACCAATCAGATTCCTCCTTTCATTTTCCAAAGGATCTGTCCAAAATGAAAGGTGGAATCTGATCGGTTGCTATGGGCAACTAAGTCAGTTCTACTTTACACCAGTTTGATAAATATATATTTAGAGCGATCTCTCTTTCTCTCTCTATATATCTATCCATCTATAAAAATATATATAGAGGGTTCAGTCTCTGTCTCACTGCCCTATTACGAATAGTCTATTTCTAATAGGGCAATGAGGGGCAAAGACTGAATTCCCTGAATTTCAATCATATCTGTGAGTGGTAGGAAGCATATGGAGGCTGCTGTGTAGTCAGTAAGCAGTGTGTGCGTTTGTGTGTATATATATATATATATATATATATATATACACACACACAGTATATAAACACACAGCAGCACTCCTACTAACCCTGTCCCTTCTACACATACTGTATATGACACCCCTAGCCTCAGCCAGCAGACACCTATGATTATTGTAGTGACTAGTGAGCTCACTACCTGCTGGCTCTGTACCAGCTCAGTTTGGTCCCTGAAAGAGTTAATCCCTACCTCTGCAGGTCTGTGGTCAGGAGGAGGTCAGAGCAGTGAAGCTCTGCTGAAGTTGCTGGTAACGGAGCAGACAGTGAAGACAGGAGGACAGGTCAGGTCATTGTGTGTTGGTCAGTAAGCAGAGCAGGGAACACAGCCTCTCCCTGCTTACTGACGAGCTCAGTATCTTGGGCAGATGGCAGCAGCTGCAGGGGCAAGGAGGAAAGGAGCTGTGCATTTAGGTCGGAAAGGGGCGGGGCCATTCAGCCTAGCCGGGCCCTTCATACTCACGGGCTCCATAGCAACCGCCTAGTCTGCCTATATGGGCGGTACGCCAGTGGCTGCAGAGCAGCCAATCAGCAAGCGTTTAACATCTTTGCCCTAAGAAGAAATCACAGCCATGCCTACTAATGAGTGCAGCATGTGACCCAGCCTCTTTATAAGCTGGAGTCACGTAGTGCCGCACTTTACTCTGCTGCTGTTAGTATAGTGAAAAGGTTGCTGCCAGTGCTCCCAGGGAGAGATTAGGAAAGAAATCTGTTGAACCTGGTGGTGTGAAATATTCCATCTACAGCAATTATTGAGGGAGGGTGCTACTGCAATCCTACATTTTGGTACCCAGCCCTGAGCCCAGTGATACTGCAAAGTGTTTTTTTTTTAATACATCTGTTACTGAGGTGGGGGTCGGCGGCCATTTTAGCCACTGCAGTGTCCTTGGAACTAAACGTGACTTGCATGTGTGCCAGCCTGACAGGTACGTCAGTCTGATCCTTTTTGGTAGCTCAGTGAAGGAAAAAATCAATTTTTCTGGTAGGTCAAGTCCCCTATATTACCTTTTAAATAATGTAGGGGTCATATAGTACATATAGTACATTTCTGTGGTTTGCGGCAAAAATCTGTACTTCTCCCCTAACCATAAACCCCCACATCTACTGTTACCTCCATATCCTTACTACGGACTGGCTTAAATCATTTTTTACCACATCACCCCTTTTTTGTTATTATTTAAACATGTAAAATGTTTTTTTATACTTTTTTTTTTTTGAACATTGGAACATCTCCCCTTTCCTATTAACGTGTAGTAGAGATACCAAAGAAGTTGACCCTAGGCTGCTGAGTACATAATACCCTTTGTAGTGCACACCTTTCCAGCATAATGAACCCCTCCCCCTTTTTGTAAAACAACACACCAGCCGCTGCACATATTAAAGGAAACCTCCTAAGCACCGCTACATTATTAACATCAGAACTAGCTGTAAAGCGTGGCCTGATTGTTGAACTAGTAGCCGCAACCATCATTCAGCGCCATGGAGCGGTGTTAACAATATTCCTGAGGGACTAGTCGAAGTCCCGCGATAATAGTTCGGGCGGCCGCCTCTGCCTGCCGGGAAGGGGATGAAAACCTGTCATCGCGAACCCCTGTGCCGCACATGCCTCCCCCCGCAGTATGCCCCGATCTTACCGACGTCCGTGCTGCTTATTGTGGCGCTACGCAAGCTTTCCCACGATACCGGAAGAGACCATTGCAGACCCGGAATTGACGCTGCCGATCCATAACGCTGCCTGAAGCTGCTGCGGCATCGCACATGACCGGAGGGAGGGGAGAATAAATAGCGCAGGTAATGAGCCTCCCCTCCCACAAATCCGGCAAATGATTGTTTGCCTGTTACTTTAAATCTCAGCACTGTAATAGAGCATCACTGTGTTTTAGGGGAAAAAAGCCGTGTTCTTGGTCCACAAAGCAGTTGTGTATACAGCGTACAAATACCTACGTTTAATATTCAGCCAATAAATAGTGCATTTGTGAATTTTTCGAAAAACAGCTGTGTTTTTGGTTCACAAAGCAGTTGTGCATACAACGTACAAATACCTATGTTTAATTTTCATCTATTAAATAGTGCATTTGTGAATTTTGGGGAATAAAGCTGTGTTGTTGGTCAAAAAATCATTTGTGCATACAGCGTACAAATACATATTTTACATTTCTGCAGTGAAATAGTGCATCAGTGTATTTTTGTAAAAAAAGTGGTATTCCAGGTCCACAAAGCATTTGTGCATACAGCGTACAAATACCTACGTTTAATTTATAGCCATTACATAGTGCATTTGTGAATTTTGGGGAAGAAAGCTGTGTTCTTGGTCCACAAAGCAGTTGTGCATATAGCGTACAAAAATATATTTTACATTTCTGCAGTTAAATAGTGCATTTGTGAATTTTAGGGAAATATGCCGTGTTCTTGGTCCACAAAGCTGTTGTGCATAAAGCGAACAAATAGCTATTTTAAATCTCAGCACTGAAATAGTGCATTAGTGTGTTTTAGGGGGAAAAAAAGCCATATTATTGGTTCACAAAGCAGTTGTACATACAGTGTACAAATACTTATGTTTAATTTATAGCCATTAAATAGTGCATTTTTGAATTTTAGGGAAATACACCGTGTTCTTGGTCCACAAAGCAGTTGTGCATATAGCGTACAAAAGTATATTTTACATTTCTGCAGTTAAACAGTGCATTTGTGAATTTTAGGGAAATACGCCGTGTTATTGGTCCACAAAGCAGTTGTGCATAAAGTGAACAAATACCTATTTTAAATCTCAGCACTGAAATAGTGCATTAGTGTGTTTTAGGGGAAAAACAAACTGTGTTCTTGGTTCACATAGCAGTTATGCATACAGCATACAAATACATATTTTACATTTCTGCAGTGAAATAGTGCATCAGTGTATTTTTGTGAAAAAAAGCGGTATCCCAGGTCCACAAAGCAGTTGTGCATACAGCGTACAAATACCTATTTTAAATCTCAGCACCAAAATAGTGCATTATTGTGTTTTAGGGAAAAAAAGCCATGTTCTTGGTTCACAATGCAGTTGTGCATACAGCATACAAATACCTATTTTAGATCTCAGCACTGAAATAGTGCATTAGTGTGTTTTAGGGTAAAAAAAAAGCCATGTTCTTTGTTCACAAAGCAGTTGTACATACAGCGTACAAATACCTACGTTTAATTTATAGTCATTAAATAGTGCATTTGTGAATTTTGGGGAAGAAAGCTGTGTTCTTGGTCCACAAAGCAGTTGTGCATACAGCGTACAAAAACAGATTTTACATTTCTGCAGTTAAATAGTGCATTTGTGAATTTTAGGGAAATACGCCGTGTTCTTGGTCCACAAAGCTGTTGTGCATAAAGCGAACAAATAGCTATTTTAAATCTCAGCACTGAAATAGTGCATTAGTGTGTTTTAGGGGGAAAAAAAAGCCATATTATTGGTTCACAAAGCAGTTGTACATACAGTGTACAAATACTTACGTTTAATTTATAGCCATTAAATAGTGCATTTTTGAATTTTGGGGAAGAAAGCTGTGTTCTTAGTCCACAAAGCAGTTGTGCATATAGCGTACAAAAATATATTTTACATTTCTGCAGTTAAATAGTGCATTTGTGAATTTTAGGGAAATACACCGTGTTCTTTGTCCACAAAGCAGTTGTGCATATTGCGTACAAATACCCATTTCAAATCTCAGCACTGAAATAGTGCATTAATGTGTTTTAGGGGAAAAAAGCCATGTTCTTGGTTCACAAAGCAGTTGTGCATACAGCGTACAAATACCTATGTTTAATTTCAGTCGGTAAATAGTGCATTTGTGAATTTTGGGGAAAAAAGCTGTGTTCTTGGTTCACAAAGCAGTTGTGCATGCAGCATACAAATACATATTTTACATTTCTGCAGTTAAATAGTGCATTTGTGAATTTTAGGGAAATATGCTGTGTTCTTGGTCCACAAAGCAGTTGTGCATATAACGTACAAATACCTATTTTAAATCTCAGTACTGAAATAGTGCATTAGTGTGTTTTAGGGGGAAAAAAGCCGTTTTCTTGGTTCACAAAGCAGTTGTGCATACAGCGTACAAATACCTACGTTTAATTTCCATGCATGAAATATTGTATTTGTGAATTTTGGGGGAAAAAGCCGTGTTCTTGGTTCACAAAGCAGTTGTGCATGCAGCGTACAAATACATATTTTACATTTATGCAGTTAAATAGTGCATTTGTGAATTTTAAGGAAATGCGCTGTGTTCTTGGTCCACAAAGCAGTTGTGCATAACGCGGACAAATACCGATTTTAAATCTCAGCATCAAAATAGTGCATTAATGTGTTTTATGGAAAAAAAAGATTTGTTCTTGGTTCACAAAGCATTTGTGCATACAGTGTACAAATACCTCTGTTTAATTTCCATCTATTAAATAGTGCATTTGTGAATTTTGGCGAATAAAGCCGTGTTCTTGGATTACATAGCAGTTATGCATAGAACATACAAATACATATTTTACATTTCTGCAGTAAATTGTGCATCAGTGTATTTTTGTGAAAATAAAGCTGTTTTCGAGGTCCACAAAGCAGTTGTGCATACCGCGTACAAATACCGATTTTAAATCTCAGCACCGCATAGTGCATTAGTGTATTTTTGGTGAAAAAAAGCGTTATTCCAGGTCCACAAAGCTGTTGTGGATACAGCGTACAAATACCTATTTTAAATCTCAGCAGTGAAATAGTGCTTTAGTGTGTTTTAGGGAAAAAAAGCCGTGTTCTTGGTTCACAAAGCAGTTGTGCATAGAGCTTACAAATACCTACGTTTAATTTCCATCCATTAAATAGTGCATTTGTGAATTTAGGGGAATATAGCCATGTTGTTGGTTCACAAAGCAGTTGTGCATGCAGCGTACAAATATATATTTTACATTTCTGCAGTGAAATAGTGCATCAGTGTATTTTTGGAAAAAAAGCGGTAATCCTGATCCACAATGCAGTTTTAAATGCACCGCCCAAATACGTATTTTAAATCTCAGCACTGAAATAGTGCATTTTTCTGTTTTGTTGAAAAAAAGCTGTTTTCTTGCTTCACAGAGCAGTTGCACATACAAATACCTATTTTAAATTTCTGCACTGATATAGTGCATTAGTGTTTTTTTGAGAAATAAACCCTTATTTTTGTTACAGTTTGGCATACAACGCACGAAAACATATTTAAAAATTTAGCAGTGACACACTGCATTTCTGTAGTTTGTTGCAATAAACTATGGTTTTGTGATACATAGCAGATCTGAGGCCTACCCTGTATTTCAGTCATTTAAAGTAACCTTTTAAACTCCGCATTTACATAGTTGTTTGCAAACACACTGGTTTTGTGGTAGATAGCATATTTGCAGTGTACACTGTACTTCTGACAGTCAAATAAAACCGTTAACTTATGTTTTTACATTGTTGGTTTGAAAAATCAAATTTCTGGTGATAGTGAAGTAATTGTATTGAATTGCTCCGTTACACTGTTGTGTGACCTAAATAAATGTATTCTGTTTTTGACACGGGCACTGCCTTACTGTATAGTGAACCAAATTGTTGACTATTGGCAGTTAAATGCAGTAGTCTCTTATGCTTTTTTATGACTCTGTTGGCAGGGTTTCCCAGGGCCATAACCATAGTCCTGCCCCAGAAGTGGAAGAGATTGAGTGCACGAAGAGGATGTTGAGAACAATGAGGTCCTACCCCCCAAAATATACCACTGAAATCCATGTTTTCCATGGGTGGCGATAAAATCATAATTTTTTAGGCCAGGAATTACCTTTGCGGCCTGCGCTGCATATGTGCAGGGTACAATAATATAGTTAATCTGTCTGGGAGTTCAGGGGTTGACAGTTCCCGGCGAACATAGCTTGTTTGCGTCTGCCGCGGCAGGCCCCTATACGCGGCAGGCCCCTATACTTTATAATTGAGTAAACTTTGACCCTATACCTCACAGTCAGCAGACACATTCCAGCCAATCAGCATACCCTCCCTCCCAGACCCTTTCACCTCCTATCTAAACGCAAGGACAACATCCATCTTAGATTCATTCTGAAGCTGCAGTGTTAGTAATTGTAAATCGCAATGCGATTAATATAACCTGTAATATTCGCATTGCGATTACAACTTAGATCTGAGTTCCTGTTATGGTTGTATTGCTAGAATATAACGAAGATAACGAATATAGCACTATATTCTCAATCTTCGTTATATTCTAGCAATACAACAACCATTAGGAACTCAGATCTAAGTTTAATCGCAATGCGATTAATATAACCTGCATTAATCGCATTGCTAATTCAACTTAGAGCTGAGTTCCTAATGGTTGTTGTATTGCTAGAATATACGTTATATTCTAGCAATACAACCATTAGGAACTCAGCTCTAAGTTGTAATCGCAATGCAAATAATACTTACAATTATTAATCGCTTTCCGAATCCATTTGATGCCTCTATTTGATTGTATATGACGGTTGACTATGACTACCACCAACAATCTGCTGCCTTCAAAGCAAGATATCTGAACCCCCGAGGGGCCATTTGGGCCTTTTTGATAGAAAACAAATCAAAAACGCATTTGCGTTTTTATAATTTTTTATTTTTTTATTTTATTTTTTTGTGTATTTTGCCACATTTGGTTGCATATTTATATTTGGTATAGGCAAATATGGTAGTCTAGATCATGTGTCTATACCAAAACCTAGGATCATTGTTTGACAGCATATTTTCTAAGCCATATAGCTGAATATAGATTTGGGCAGAGTAATGATCTAGACCTGTGTTTCCCAACCAGTGTGCCTCCAGCTGTTGCGAAACTACAACTCCCAGCATGCCTGCGATGTTCGGTCCACCCCCTATCATTGAGTAAACTTTGACCCTCTACCTCACAGTCAGCAGACACATTCCAGCCAATCAGCATACCCTCCCTCCCATCTCCTGGACAGCATCCATTTTAGATTCATTCGGAAGCTGCAGTCTTAGTGAGAGGAGGGACAGTGTAGCTGCTGCTGATTTAATTGGGAAATCGATAGCTAGGCTAGAGTATTCAGTGTCCACTCCAGTCTTGAAAGACTCATCAGATCTCTGCTGTAAGGACAGCGTCCTGACAGCACCCTAAAAAGTCATTTTTAGGGCTAGTACATCAGTCTCCCTCCCAGACCCTCCCACCTCCTATCAAAAAGCAAGGACGGCATCTATCTTAGATTCATTCTGAAGCTGCAGTGTTAGTAGTTATAATCGCAATGCGCTTAATATAACCTGTATTAATCGCATTGCAAATTCAACTTAGAGCTGGGTTTCTAATGGTGGTATTGCTAGAATATAACGAAGATTGAGAATATAGTGCTATATTCTCAATCTTCGTTATATTCTAGCAATACAACCATTAGGAACCCAGCTCTAAGTTGAATTCGCAATGCGATTAATACAGGTTAAATTAATGGCATTGCGAATTAAACTTAGATCTGAGTTCCTAATGGTTGTTGTATTGCTAGAATATAACGAAGATTGAGAATATAGCGCTATATTCGTTATCGTCGTTATATTCTAGCAATACAACCATTAAGAACCCAGCTCTAAGTTGAATTTGCAATGCAATTAATATAACCTGTATTAATCGCATTGTGATTACAACTTACCACACTCTACGTCAACTATGTAATTTTCCATGGGAGTTTTGCCATGGATCCCCCTCCGGCATGCCACAGTCCAGGTGTTAGGCCCCTGGAAACAACTTTTCCATCACTATTGTGGCCAGAAAGAGTCCCTGTGGGTTTTAAAATTCGCCTGTCTATTGAAGTATATGGCGGTTCGCACTGTTCGCATGTTCGCGAACATTTGCAGAGGTTTACGCTCGCCGTTCGCGAACGGAAAAATTTATGTTCGCGACATCACTACTTGTCTGTGATAATGCCCTCAGCCATGCTAAACACACGTTCAGACAATATAGTGGCTTCAGGGTAGGCCAGCACCTCCACGGCGTAAAGGTCAACCTCAGGACATGTGCCCAATTTGAAGACCCAGAAGTTGAATGGGGCAGACCCAGTGGCGTAGCTAGAAATGTTTGGGCACCACAGCAAATACTTGACTGGGGCCCCCCTTACCACAGTCATTTTTGCGCAACCCCTTCCTTTCATGCTGCCATTCCTGGGGCTACTATAGATCACTCTTTCAGACCAGGCCCAGCAGCTGTTCCATCCGCTTTCTACACTGTTTGTACTGACACTGTATATAATTTTATTGAATAATATTGTTGAGGGGGCCCTGAAAAAGTCTTTTAGTCCTCCTCCTCCTCCTCCTGGATGGGCCCCTTCTAGGTCAGGGCCCCAAAGCAGTAGCTTCCCCTGTAGCTATACCCCTGTGCAGACCCATCAGTCAGTACGTGTACTGTTCCACCATGTTGCTGAAATGCTGCCTCCTGCTATGATGTTCCAGATCTGCTGGTGGTGCAGGTTGTTGTGGCGTGATGACAAAGCTTTTCCACATTTCTCCCATGATAACCCTGCCTTCTGAGGTGTTAGTGGTGACCCAGCTGCGTTGGCGACCTCTTTATCCTCCTCCTCTGCCTTCACCTTGTGCTTCCACTGAGTCCCCGGTGTCAGGTGTGAATGACATCGGCAGGGTGTCTACTGGCAGGCACATCTTCCTATCACACTCCAGTGAGGGAATTAAGGACGGCACGTTGTCCTTGTAATGGGGATTCAGCAGGGTGGCCACCCAGTAATCAGCACAAGTTAGAATGTGTCAGTAACTCGGCAGTCGTTGCACATGCACTGCGACTGTAGTCGCTCATGTGTGCCAGGCTGCCCAAAGGCAAGGACGAGCTGTCCTCTTTGAGTAAGGTGTATCGCTTGTGTCCTCTGTACCCCCCAGCGTTCCGCCTCCTCATCCTCCAGAACTGTGCCCTGGCTGAACAATTGTGTTCAGGAGTTTCTGCACCCCAAATTCAGCACATGTGGCAAGCAGGGGATGTCCGTCAAACCGGCTAGGCCCAGACCAGGTATTATATTTCGCTGATTAGCGCACAACACTGGGCTAGAGGCTCAGTGGCACCAACCAATCATCGGTCTGTTGTTACGTGTCTGTCCACAGCTCCTGCACTGTGTGGGGTTTGTCCCACAAACATACAAGTTTTAAAACAGCCTGCTGTCGTTTCCCCCTGGCTGTGCTGCTGTGGTTGGTGAAGATGTTATGCTGAGCAGATGAGGGGGTGGTATAATGTGGATCTTGCCACAGATGGCATTGCGCAGTGCACACCTGATTTTGTCCACCACTTGGTTGTGTAGGGAAGGGATGGCTCGCCTGCCAAAGTAGTGCCGGCTGGGATCCATGTCCTGTTGTACAGCCACCGCCATAAGGTTTTTAAAACTGTCCACCAGACAGAATGACAGCATTCCAAAGGACCAGGAATTTTGAAATCAAGGCATTCAGAGCCAGGGATTGCGGGTGGGTAGGGGGGTACGTCCTCTTTCTATTTCTCTTTCTCTTCAGTGTTTGGGAGATGGACAGCTGATAGCTGAACACTTCCATGGGATTCGGTGGAGATGCTTGGTGGTGGTGCCAGATGTGGTGGCGTTGCCGCCACATCCTCTGTTTGCTGAGTGGCAGGTGCCACTGTCACTCACTTGGGCTCAGGTTTAGAACGTTTATTTATTATTTTTCTGTATTTTATGTTATTTAAAGTAATTTCACTATCCACATTTGTTTGCAGGGCATTTGCCTACATTTTGCTGCCTTTTGCAGCCCTCTGGCCCCTCCCAAGGCTATTTTGCAGCCATTTTAGTGCACAAAAGTTCAGGTCCCCATTGATTGCTTTTTTGTGAAGTTCGGTCGAACCCAAACTTCCAGGTGTTCGCTCAAATCTAGTCGAGAAGGGTGAACAACAGTAATCAGTGTTTGCTAAAATGGGTATAACGCAAAGGTCACGGGAAAGGCTGCATAACATAAAGTCAGACATGTGTGCCAGAGTCCTAACAGACAAGACTTCACTGTCCTCATCAGTAGGATGACTCTCAATCTCCTCATCCTCTACCTTCTCTTCGGCCCATCCATGCTAAACAGATGGAATAAACCAGCTATGGGTACCCTCTACCCTCTGTAGCAGAGGCAACTGACTCCTGCTCCTCCTCATCATCATCATGCAATTTGCGCTGAGAAGATGAACTAAGGGTGGTCTGGCTATCACCCTGTGTACTGTCTTCCCCCATTCCCACCTCTTCCACATGCAAAGCATTCGCCTTCATTGAGAGCAGTGAGCCTTTCAGTAGACACAGAAATGGGATGATTACGCTGATTATAGCGGCATCGCCGCTCACCATCTGTGTTGATTCCTGAAAGTTGATTCCATGCCCACTTGTCGCTTGTGAAGAGCGGAAGCTGACTGGGAAGGCGACAACCATGTAGCAGCTGGTATTCCACTACTGTCCGCTGCTGCTCACAAAGCCTGGCCAACGTGTGGAACGTGGAGTTCAAGCGCATGCTCACATCGCACAACAGTCGGTGAGATGGAAATTGCAAGTGTTACTGCAGAGTTTCCAGACCGGCGGCAGCTGTAGATGACTTTCGTAAATGGGCACACACGCAGCACACCTTCACCAGTAGCTCAGGCAAATTGGGGTAGGTTTTGAGAAACCGCTGAACCCCTAATTTTAATACGTGGGCTAGGCATGGTATGAGTGTGAGCATTCCAAGCTCCAAAGTTGCCACCAGGTTAAGGCCATTATCAGACACAACCATGCCAGGTTGTAGGTTGAGTGGCGAGGGCCACAGTTCAGTCTGGTCCCTTTAACCCTGCCATAGCTCTGCCGCTGTGTGCTGTTCATCAGGGAAATGTAGCGTCCTTTGTCAAAAGCACTTGTCCATTTGTCAGTTGTTAAGTGGACCTTCCCAATAAGTGTGTTGGTCAGGGCACGGGTAAAGTTATGGGACACATGCTGGTGTAAGGAAAAAAATAATGGCTGCTGGGGACTGAGTAACGAGAGGCAGCCACCGCCACAGGCTGCGGAAAGCCTCTTTGTCCACAATCCTAAATGACAACATTTCCAGGGCCAGCAATTTGGAAAGGTGCACATTTAGTGCTATGGCCTGTGGGTGGGTGGCTGGGTATTTGCGCTTTCGTTCAAAGGCCTGGGGTATGGTTATCTGTATGCTGCGCTGTGCATATAAGTGGATGTGCTAGATGATTGTGCTTGCAAAAGTCCAGGTGCAGGGTGGGAGGCACCCGGGCTTGTGTCTTGGGGACAGGGGATTGGCCAGGAAGTAACACAGTGGAAGAGGAGGCAGTGGTGTGACCCGTAGACACTGATTGTGGACCCAGGAGTTCGGTCCACCTATTAGGGTGCTTTGATGCAACGCAGCGGATCATGCTGGTGGTGGTGAGGTTGCTAGTGTTCACACTCCTGCTCATTTTGCTACGGCATAGGTTGCAAATGACAATTCTTTTATCGTCCGCACTTTCTTCAAAAAAGCGCCAGACTGCGGAACACCTACCCCTTGGCAAGGTAGAATGCCGCAAGGGGGTGCTCCGGGGAACAGTTGCAAGACTGTTTGGTGTGGCCCACCTTCTCCCTTTTGCCACCCCACTGCCTCTTCCAGCCTGTTGCGGTGCTGCGGATCCCTCACCCATTGTACTGCTGTCCTTGCTCGGCTTGCCACCTTTCCAGTTTGGGTCAGTGATTTCATCGTCCACCACCTCCTCTTCCACTTCCTCACTCTGGTCATCCTCCTGACTTGTTGACCTAACAACAACCTTATTTATTGAATTTGACAACTGTGTCTCATCCTCATCATGAACCTCTTCAGACACTGATGCGGTTGACGTATTGGCAACTGTGTCTCATGATCATCATCCACCTTGTGAAACACGAATTGCCATTCCCCACTGTCATCTTTTTCTAACTGTGGATGCTCAAGAGTTTGGGAATCAGTGCTCAAGATCTCCTCATGTTCCTCTGCAAGAGGGCCAAATCAAGGAATGGCGATGAAAAGAGCTCCACGGAATATGCGAGTGTGGAATCACTTGTTTGCCAAGACTCTGCATGGTGGGAGGATGGAGGATAAGAATAAGGATTCTGTTGACCAGACTCTTGGCTACAAAAAGTTGACTTTGTGGAAGACAGGGTGGGGCTTAACTGACTGGAAGCATTATCTGCTGCAATCCAACCGACCACCTGGTCGCACTGGTCTGACTTTGAGAGTCTTGTCCTGTGCCGCCATTCAAACTGGGACATGAAGCTAGGTATCGTGTATGAGTGTGTTTCTTGTGCTCTGGCAGCAGGCACAGTTTCACAGCCCCCAGGGCCAAGGCCTCTATGTGCACCATCAGCAGCACAGCAACGTCCCTTACTGCTCGCCTTCATCATATTAAATGGTATGTATGCTTGCAAGTATGTCACACACACAGTAGCGCAGGTTTTGTAAGTGTATGCACACATAAATTACAGTGAATGTCACAGATATTTGGGATACGGAAACATTATACAGAAGATGTAGAGCAGGTAATGTCCCTGCTGTCACCAGCGGCTAATAAAAAATTACAGGGAATGTTATAGCTATTTTGGATGCACAAACTTTATACAGGAGATGTAGCGCATGTAATGTTGCTGCTGTCACCAGCAGGTAATAAACATTTACAGGGAATGTCACAGCTATTTGGGATGCGCAAACGTTATACAGGAGATGTAGCGCAGGTAATGTAGCTGCTGTCACCAGCGGCTAACGTTATACAGGAGAAATAGTGCAGGTAATGTCTCTGCCGCCATCAGCGGCTAACGGTATACAGGAGATGTAGCGCAGGAAATGTTGCTGCTGTCTCCACCGGCTAAAGTTACCAAAGTTATATTCGTTTTTTAGAATATTCGTCATTTTTTTTCCATCAAAAGTCATGATTCCTCCCTGCCTAAGTTGCTTGTGGGCCAAGGACTTATTGACCCCAAGCAAGAAGCAGGGAAAAATCATGTGTTTAGATGGAAAAAAAGACAAATATTCTAAAAACAAATATATTGCACTATATTCTTTTTTTCGCATTGCAAATTTGCATTACGCGATTTTTTACATTGCAGATTTTTTGCATACGAATATTCGCAAATGTATGTAGGATAAATTTTCTTTAGCAAGTCAAGATCTGAGTCATCTGAATTAAGAAGAAAGAAAGTTATTTATTTGTTAGCTAACAAATGAGACACCACTGTCACCTTGGTTGTCCAGTGAAGTCTAACCAGTAGACAGGATAGCCAGTTTTTATGTATGTCACCGGCAGCGACAGGTTTTTTACCACATTACTATATTTGGACATAAGCAGTCACAAGACATCTCGAAAGCAACAGTAAGATATCTTGTGGTTAAGCTAAAAAGGTCTTTCTGCTAAAGGCCACTGTTTGACATCTAGGAAACTTCCTTTATTTGTCAACCAGGACCTACACAAAGAGGAACTAAATGGCGAACAAATTTCTAACCCCTAACATATATTTAAACAATTTAAACATAATTTATCTGACATTTCCCTCCTGTTTTAACTTTTTAATATTCTCCTCAAAAACATCAGAGTCCTTGCATTCCTATTAAAGGTTTTCACAAAAACTCATCATACAGAGGAGATGTCATCATCATAATCTTCTTTTTTCACTTGTTGATACATGGTATGAGAAACTGACGTGTCTATAAGTCTCTGGATAAGTCCTCTTATGCATGGTATGCAACAACATCCACAGACTGTGAGAACGCTGGCAACAATGGCGACAGATAGTAATGCTGATGTCACCAATCCGGACCATTTCCCGAACCATCCTTCAAGCCACGAGGAGAAAGGATCATCATATCCTGAGTTCTCAGCCAATTCTTGGGATAGCGCTGTCAATCCTTCCAGGGCCTTGGTAATGCTGCCATCAGGTGCTGTATTATTTGGAATAAAGGTACAACAGTATCCTCCTATCATTTTGCAGACCCCTCCCTTCTCGGCTAATAACATATCAAGAGCCATTCTGTTTTGCCATGCAATAAGGGAGGTGGGACCTAGCTGTTCCGCTATTCCTTTTACTGCATCTCTGGTGTAATTAACAAACCTCTGCTGATTGTAATAGATGTAATTAATCCAATCTACATTCTTGTTAATTGTTACCCACCATATGATAGACTCCCACCCAGCTGTGATCTGATTTCTTGCTTTGAACTCATTGGGCACTCCACGAGGAACTCCTATCTCATCTATATAGATGTTAGGGTCAAAGGCTCCCTGGGGGCTTCTCTCTTGCCCCTGTGGTATTTACGAGTCGTCTCTAGCCATTTTCCTGTCGAGAGCAAGTGGAGAGGCATTACCAACTGGATCAATGCACACTCTCCTCTAGAATCGTGGATCAACCGGGCTCTTATTTTCCCGTCACCACATAACCACCAAATGTCAGCCCTCAGGATAGTCTGTTCAGTCCAAATGGCCGTATAGTTACTGTTACTTGAGACATTTACCTTTTCACCACAGTAATTATTTTGGAGCTCTCCATAGTTATGATCCGTCCCTGGGAGCACAAAGCAAGTGTAGTTACCTGGGTAGGCGATTACCTGGGGTGGGATGTCTGGTTTCTTGATGGCAGGAAACAAAAGAGATAATGTTTTGCATTTTCCCTCGTTGGCTGCAGGATTATAAGTTCTGTTGTATAACTTAATTATGCATTGTAGTCCTTCACTGTCTTCAGACTCTGTCAAGGGAAAAGGTACAGTACCTAGCTGGGGCCTGGCTGCAGCACATGCTACACAATTATGTTTATTCAGACTCCTAGCTGTATACTTGAGCCATTCCAACCACTCATTCCTTTCTTCGTACTCCTGTCTCCAAAGCCAGTCTATCCTCATAGGTGAGATTAGTGAATCGAACCATTGGCCCTATATGTTCTATAATGGCCCTTCCAGGTATTCCTACATTATTGGTTCCCTTATTTACCTCTTTCTCCTTAATCTCAATAAAGAAATGTCCTATGGGGTCAGAGCCAGATACATAAGCACCAATAACAAACAATCGCTGGTCACCTTTTTGAGGGTTCTTCAAAGTTATCAACAGCTTATTACAGTTTATCCGTTCAGTACACTCCGAACTCGCTTTCTTAATCACCTTCAACCTCTCCTGCAATTTATTTGGGTCTTGTGTTTGGCGTAATCTATACCCCAAATCCTTTCCAGTGTTCCAAATTGCAAGGTCCCAAACTGAACATTTACGATTGTCTGGGATGTTAGTAGGTATAAAACATATATATTTATCAGCCCATGTTAATTTAGCTGCTTGGTCCCTAGTCTGACACTTGTCTTTCATTAAAGAACAGAAGTCTATCTCTACTGTGGATGTTTCTCCTTCATAAAAAGTTATATTCATTGGGTTATAGTCAAGGCCAGTGTTATACCAGTCCGTAGGTTCTGCAATGTAACCTGTTCTCAGTCCGCCTGTCCTAATTGCAGTAGCTTTAAAGAATCCTATTAAAACCCATCCCACCAGCACTGTCCCTAATGAGGGCATCCTAGATCTGATCATTTTGTCCGGGATAGGGGTAGGGAGTCTTCACCAGGTTTGAGACAAGCCTTCCCTAATGGAAGACCTCCCTTTGTAGCTGGACTTCCTAACCAGTTTACAGTTGGATTGGTGGATCCAAGAGGTATGTTCTGCAATTTTGACAGCTGTAGGTGTTATTAGCAAGACTTGGTATGGGCCTTCCCAGCGGGGTTGATGCCAGTGTTTCTTTTTTACGACTTTAACCAAGACCCAATCACCAGGTTGTACTGATGCAGGTTCGTCTACCGGATCACCTGGAATGAGATTGGGAACAGAAACTTCTTTGTTGGTTAGCATTTTTACCATGTAATCAGCAAGGGTTGAATCTGCTTCCTGATCTGACCTAGTGAATACTTTTAGTTGAGGAATGATATAAGGTCTACCATACATCATTTCAAAGGGTGTCAGCCCTGAGGCTGTCGGTGTCACATGCATATTTAAGACCACTAATGGTAAGCAATATATCCAGTTCTTTCCTGTTTCTTCCATAGTTTTCTTTAGTTTATTTTTAAATATCCCATTGTGTCTTTCCACAAGGCCGGCTGACTGCGTCAGCTTTATCGTTTCCTATAGAAATGGGATCATCCTTCCTAGTATGTGCAGCACATTTACAGATAGCGACCTTACTCGGTAATTGTACAGCATCCAATAGTTGTAAAATCAAATCTTTATGATTTATGGTCTTCCCAGAGGAAGTGACCATTCCCCTATTTTTCCACTGTTGGGCAAACACATGAACCGTAGAAAAGGCATAGTGGCTATCTGTGTATATATTCACTATTTTTCCTTGTGCCAGTCTGCACGCCTCTGTTAGAGCTATTATTTCAGCCGCTTGTGCTGAAAGATGTCTCGGGAGCGGTTTAGCTACAAGCACCTTTTCTTGTGTCACTACAGCATAACCTACTGCGTTCGTTCCATCAGCATTTCTTTTGCATGACTGTCCAGATATGGTGTATCTCTGAGATCTGCTCTTGGTAGCACTTTTTCAGCTATTGCTGAGAGACAGTCATGTGGATCCCCATCTAAAGCAGTCGGTAACATTGTGGAGGGATTGAGGGTGGTACATCTTTCTAGAGTGAGATGAGGTTGTGACAATAGAAGTGTCATGCAAGAGAGATGTCTGGATGGTGAGAGGTATGAAATTTTGTTTTGTAATAAAATTAAAGCAACAGCATGTGGGACTTTGAGTGTGAGTGGATGGAAAAGTACTAATGAGGCTGAAGCCTTTATAGCTTCTGCTGCAGCAACTACTGCTTGCACACAGGGAGGCAAGGCTCTTGCTACAGGATCAAGGCGAGATGAATAGTATGCCAAGGGTCTACTTCTTCCCCCATGATCCTGGGTCAGTACTGAGGTCATATATCCATCCTTACAATCGACAGTTTGCACAAACTGTTTGGAGTAATCAGGTAGGCCCAGAACTGCAGAGCTCACCAGAACCCGTTTTATTTCACAGAAAGCTCTCTCTGCTTCTGGTGACCATTCAATTGGGTCAGTAGCAGCCAGAGGTATATCATAGATCAAAGTCATTAGGGGTGCTACAATTGCTGCATAGCCTGAAATCCAGCTTCTACAAAAATTGGTCATCCCCAAAAAAGACATCATTTGCCTCTTTGTCCTTGGTCTTGGCGCCTGCAATATAGCAGTTTTGAGACCTTCATCAAGATGTTTCCCCTCCTGTGAGAGATTGTAACCCAGGTATCTAACGGTGCTCTGCCATAATTGTAGCTTGCTTTTATTCACCTTATGACCTTGTTGTGCCAGGAAGTGTAGAAGAGCTTTTGTGTCTGTTTTACAATCTTCCTCATTTTCTGAGGCTAGCAGAATATCATCTACATATAGCAAAAGCTGGCTTCCTTTAGGAGGCTCAAACTTTGCAAGATTTGCTGACATAACCTGAGAAAATATAGTTGGTGACTCGCAGTACCCCTGAGGTATCCTGGTTAACATATATCTTTTTCTCTTGTAGGTGAAAGCAAACCAAAACTGACTGTCATTATGTACAGGTATACTGAAGAATGCATTGCTAATATCAATCACAGAGAAGAATTTATTTTCTGGTCTTAGGTCATTAAGCAGGGTATGAGGATCAGGGACAGTAGGTGCCCTTGGTAAGACCGCCTTGTTGACTGCCTGCAGGTCTTGGACCATTCTCAACCCTACCGAGGGTGGTACTTTGCGGACAGGAAACAAGGGTGCATTACATGGTGAGTCCGGGCACTCAATGATAACCCCAGCTTCAAACAAGGCCTCAATTATAGGTTTTATGCCTTCTTCCGCTTCAGGTTTAAGCGGATATTGTCTCTGAGGGGATCTAAAGGTGGATCTGGGAGTAATACTAACTGGTTCCACCCCTTTTATAAGGCCCACATCAGCCGCCCCTTTTGACCATAAAGAAGCCGGAAGCTCCGATAATTCTGCCTCCTGTTCCTCAGTCAGTATGAATACGTGTCAATCTCTTTCCTGACCTCCCTGCAAATGTATTTCTGGTTTCGCCACAGTGACCCAATTGAGTGTTTTTGAGTATGCATTCAGGGCTTTATTGTACTCTACTCCTTCTCCCATAGATTTCCATTTCAGACCATTTTGACATTTTTGTACAAAGTTGCCCACATCCTTCCATTCAGCATCTTTGGGTTTTGTTAGGGAGACATGTGGTGTGAATCCCCTAAACAGTTTCAGCATTGTCTCAGGTAACTCACAGTCTATGCCACAGAAACCTCTTGTATCCCAGTACAGTTTTTTTTAGAAAAAGTTTAACTTGCTTATCCCTGAAGAATTTTCCCTCATACCTTTTGTCAGGTCCTGTGGCATACCTGTAGTACATGGTACAATGGAGGCTATAGGAATCGTGGTAATCTACTCCTGGATTTACCTTTTCAACTGCCTCCTTTTCCAATGCCTGTGTTACTGATGAGGGTCCCATGGTGACCAAATCAAGACTATAACAATAACGAGGGTCCTCTTGTCCTAGGATCACCCATGTGTCTGACATCTCCTTTACCTTTAGGCCGGTTTTTGTAGGTATTACACCAATCCCTAGGGCCTGCATCATATCTCTACCAAGGAGATTACAAGGACAAACTCTTGAAAGTATTACTTGACATTGGACCTTTCTTACCAGTGGTGGGGTCTTCTAACCACACAGGAGTAGAGAGCCTTTCTCTATGGGATTCTCCATTTGCTCCTTTTATAACAATGGAGGATGCTGATATGCCTAAGGTGGGGACATCTTCAGGGTGTACTAAGGTCCTTGATGCTCCAGAGTCCACCAAAAATGTGACTTCTGTTTCACCAAGCTTAAACGTTATTTCGGGCAGGAAAGAATTTTGTATATACACTTCAATCTCATGTAGATTTAATATGTCATCTCTAAAATCTTTCACTTCATCATAATTTGTTTGTTGACATATTTCCCCAATGTTCTCAGGACTGAAAGTCCCAGATACCGTTCCTACGCCTAGTCATTCCTCATAATTTAGTTGTCTAGGTTCCTCGGTGCATTCCCTAGACCAGGCATGCTCAACCTGCGGCCCTCCAGCTGTTGCAAAACTACAACTCCCATCATTCCCGGGCAGCCTACAGCTATCAGCCTACACAAGGGCATGGTGGGAGTTGTAGTTTTACAACAGCTGGAGGGCCGCGGGTTGAGCATCCCTGCCCTAGACCAATGACCCATTTTTACACAATTCCAACAGGAATTGTCTCTTCATCGCATATCACCCCTACCTCTGCTTCTACTCCTTCCTCTATCTCTGAATCTCCCCCCTGTACCTGCCTGAGATACATACATATCATATCCTTCCTCTACTATATAAGTCTGGCATTTTTTTGTCTTTTTCTTCTCTCTAAAATATTTCTCTGCATGTTTAGCATATTCTAGTACTTCAGCTAGTCTAGCAGTCCTGTGAGTAATCATATGTTTTGTCTCAAAACTACCTATTTGGGGAAGACATCCTTTAAGGAAGGCATTTTTCAATTGTTGTTCATAGGGAGTATCATCATTCATATTAGGTGGGAGTGTAATACCACTATGGATATCAAAGATATCTTTCAACCTATAGTAATATGGATCAACCTCCTCATCATCTTTCTGTATGCACCTGTTAATTTCAACCCAGTTAGCTGTACCTCTATATCTCTGTTTAGCTCTCTCCATAAGACCGTTAATTTGTTGATTGAGCTCAGCACTATTATAATTGAAAGGTACATTTCCAACTCCAGCCCCTCTGAAATCACCACTAATCACATACCAATCTGCTCCCATTATTTGTCTAACCGCCCGTTCTATTTCAGATCCGTTTAATCTGAAACTTGCATATAGTCCTCTTACCCCTTGTTCAAAATCTACCACTTTAACTTTGGGATGTGGAATACCTTCTGTGGCTTTTTTAACATCATCTGTTGTCCAGGGTCTATAAACATACATGGTCGACTGTTGACCTGCTAGGGGATTTGGAACCTGAATCATGGGATATAGAGGTTCAATTTGGTCTGTACCATGAGACTCATGGAGACTCATATCACTTAGAGGTGAGAGAGGCGTGGAAGGGTGTATGATTGGACCTCCAGATTGGTGAGTAACAGGAGTTCCCAAGGGATTGGCTATGCTCCACTGACCATAGGATGCTCCTGACCTCGTCTGACTAGGTCCTTGTAAAATTACGGTTGGTACTTTTTGTTCTGGTGTCTGTGGAGGAGGTAATAGGGCTGAAGCCGCGGGGTTGACAGGGGCTGTAGGACCATAATCATAAGGAGGAGGTCGGGGACTACTAACAGCATTGTCATCTTCCTTATCACATAATGGTAAAATTTCTGTTTTCTTCTTGTTTTTGCCCTCTTTTCGTTTAGTAGCCTCTTGTAGCCACCTTTTTGCATGTTCATGCCCATACTTCCTTCTCTCCTTATCGTTACATCTTTCAATGGACTCAACTAATTTGTTGCACATCTCAAAGTTCAACCTTTTACAAAACCCATATTTCTTTTCCCATTTATCTACATACTTTGTTCCTTCAGGATCTATATTATGCATGTATTTAACATCTCCTTCAAGTGTCATACTTGATTTTCCATATCCATATCCTGACAATTTACCTTTAGAATTCCCCATCTTTAAACAAATCTTATATTATTTTAGAAGGGGGGTATCCTATTCTGATACTCCAAACAACTTTAAGCATTAAACATATAACAAACAATACAATGAAACATAAAACTAAAACAAAACCTTCAGTATACTTGAGGTGAGTTTCACAGACACCAGGGAGGGTACAATTCATGGGGACATATGACTGTTTATGTGTTTTAACTTTTTTTCTTGCCTCACTGATTTGGACTTCTGTCCACCTGACAGAAACCCACACCTACTGGGATCTCTTATACACTCAGGATCTTATAGATGTAATCCTCATACATTCACACAGTGAAGAAAGCCATTCAGAGATCCTCATAAGTTTACAGAGAACAGATAATTTGTGGCCAGGTGGGATGAACTGGAGTTAGTTCCTGAGTAACCGTGCTCGCTGCACCTTGGTTTTGGACTGAACCAAGGCCGCTCGATAAAACGTTACTCTCCCGGGACTGTAATGCTCGCTGCACTCCGGACGCCCAGAGCCGCTTACCAAAACACAGTCCTCAGACAGTTGTGTCGCTCACCTGAGGTGACCACGACTGGGTTTGTAAGAGACTGTCTTAACTCTTACTTTTACAACATTAAAAGAAGGAAAGGCATACACAAATAGACAAAACTACAATGAGAACCAAATATCAACCTCTAGACGTCTCTATTAACCCTTACTATCTTTAATGTGCCGACACAGAGTGATTTTTCCTGTAGTCTTCTCACACAGACTATGGACTAATTACCAGAGTCCCTGACTCTACTCACAATATTCAGTAACCTTACACAACTTATCTAGTAATCCTTGTGTCTTACCTTAATTCAGATGAAACATATCCCGTTTTCCAAGGACTATATCTACAAATCCGTCACCTCGCCTCAGTCCAGGTGGACCGGCCTCTGTTAAACGGCAATTCAGCCGGAGGTCTTTTGATTTCAGAAGTCTGAGACTTCCCCGTGCACGGTGTTCAGCCCACTTCTGGATGGAGACAGAGGATGTTGGATTCCGGTTCGAAGGACCAATATGTAGGATAAATTTTCTTTAGCAAGTCAAGATCTGAGTCATCTGAATTAAGAAGAAAGAAAGTTATTTATTTGTTAGCTAACAAATGAGACACCACTGTCACCTTGGTTGTCCAGTGAAGTCTAACCAGTAGACAGGATAGCCAGTTTTTATGTATGTCACCGGCAGCGACAGGTTTTTTACCACATTACTATATTTGGACATAAGCAGTCACAAGACATCTCGAAAGCAACAGTAAGATATCTTGTGGTTAAGCTAAAAAGGTCTTTCTGCTAAAGGCCACTGTTTGACATCTAGGAAACTTCCTTTATTTGTCAACCAGGACCTACACAAAGAGGAACTAAATGGCGAACAAATTTCTAACCCCTAACATATATTTAAACAATTTAAACATAATTTATCTGACAATGTATGACAAATTTTCTACCATATAGTCGCAAAATATCGCAAATTCGAATATTGCCCCTGCCACTCATCACTGGTCTCTAACATCTTTCACACTCAAAACTCCCTAAAAAAAAAGCACAATTCCTCTCCTTACACTATCTGTCCCTTCTGCTACTGCTCGCCCTGACTAAGTCTGAGCCGAACCACGTGTCATTGGGTGCTATATAGCACCCGATAAAGTGTTCCGGCCAGCCAATCACTGTAATGCCAGTAATCAACATGGCTACGGCTATGGCAGTACTTCCCCGCACGTTTATTGGTTAGGTAGCAGTCAACAAACGTGCGGTGAGGGGACTCAAGCATCACACTCGAGCACAAGCGGTGTGCGGCCGAACTCCGCGATGTGCCAAGCATCTCAATGCTTGCTCAACACTAGTACTTACCATTGAGCCATTAGCCCAAGCGATTTGACAACACAAATGCATTGAAGTTCTGCAAATGGGATTCTCTATGCACAAGATATCGTTGTTTGCCAATGACATTATCCTCTCCCTAACAAACCCAGATACTTCTCTACAATACTATAATCCAAGAATTTGGTAAACTCTCCTATTACAAATTAAACCTTCAGTAGTCACAAATATTCCCACTCAATATTAAGGCCCAAACCTATAGTAGCCTCAAACAGAAATATGCATTTGACTGGCAATCTACACATATAAAATATTTAGTAGTCCACTTGACTCCCTCGATATAAACCCTATACAAAACTAACTACCTCCCACTGTTAAAGTCCATAGAACAATTAATGTAACACTACTGTTCCCTATAAATATCATGGATTAAGTGCATAGCATACTTTAAAGTGTCTAAATTACCCAAACTTCTCTATATTTTCGATACCCTACCCATTCTACCACCTCAGAGCTTCTTTCAAAAGTAACCAAGTTACTAAACAATTATACTTGGTAATATAAAAAACGCAGAATAGCTGCCCAAATACTACAAAAAACATAAACATAGTCGGTGAAGAGGAATGCCACATATACAGTTGCAAGAAAAAGTATGTGAACGCTTTGGAATTATATGGATTTCTGCACAAATTGGTCATAAAATGTGATCTGATCTTCATCTAAGTCACAACAATAGACAATCACAGTCTGCTTAAACTAATAACAGACAAAGAATTAAATGTTATCATGTTTTTATTAAACACACCATGTAAACCTTCAAAGTGCAGGTGGAAAAAGTATATGAACCCTTGAATTTAATAACTGGTTGAACCTCCTTTGGCAATAACTTCAACCAAACATTTCCTGTAGTTTCAGATCAGACGTACACAACGGACAGGAGTAATTCTTGACCATTCCTCTTTACAGAACTGTTTCAGTTCAGCAATATTCTTGGGATGTGTGGTGTAAATCGCTTTCTTGAGGTCAGGCTAATGTTATTCTGTTTAAGCCATTCTGTTGTTAATTTACTCCTATGCTTTGGGTTGTTGTCCTGTTGCAACACCCATCTTCTGTTGAGCTTCAGCTGGTGGACAGATGGCCTCAAGTTCTCCTGCAAAATGTCTTGATAAACTTGGGAATTCCTTTTTCCTTTGATGATAGCAATCTGTCCAGGCCCTGATGCAGCAAAGCAGCCCCAAATCATGATGCCCCCATACTTCACAGTTGGGATAAGGTTTTGATGTTGGTGTGCTGTGCCTCTTTTTCTCCACACATAGGCCATGATTTATCATACCTTCACTCCAGAATTCTGGCATCAAAAAGTCCCAAAATAGGGCATTTGCGACTTTTCACACTCATTTGCGCATCATTTTGCGACTTTTTTACATGTGTACACCACTCACTCCAGTTTTGTAAAAATGGGCGTGGTTAGCCATGTTAATGAGTTTCACTCCAGATTTATCATTGGGACTTTTTTAAAAAGTCGCAAAAAAGTCGCAAAAAAGTCCCAATTTCACTCCAGTGAGGACCATGCTTATCTTATGCGACTTTTTAATAGAACATGCAACTTTTTTGTAAATAAGTGCGACTTTTGTAAAGCCATTTACTGAAGGATGAACTGCTGCCATCAAACCACATTTATCACAGTATTAAAGGACCATTAATAAATCTGACTGAGCCAAAAGTGACTTTGGACTTATGTGAAATTGGAGTAAGATGGAAGTGTAATGATAAATCTGGCCCATAGTGTTGTGTGTTTCTTCCAAACAACTCAACTTTGGTTTAATCAGTCCACAAAATATTTTGCAAGTACTGCTGTGGAACATCCAGGTGCTGTTGTCCAAACTGTAAACATGCAGGAATGTTTTTTTGGACAGCAGTGGCTTCCTCTGTGGTATCCTCGGTATGGTATTGTTCAATTTTCTTTTATTTTCGTTATACTGGTACTTTAATTTTCATTTCCTTTTTCTTTGACATAAAAATGTAAAACCAGAGACAGACTTGTACAAAAGTGACACAATGTAATGACACTTGTATGTTTGCTCATGCAATTATTCAGACTTTTTACTGAATAAAAATAAAGATAATTTATAGAACACCAAATAAGAGCATCTAAAAATAAGGACCAAAAGCTGTTTAACCCGTAGGATAACAGTGCTATACATGTACGGTGCTGCAAAAGTTGACTTAAGTCGCCTGTGACCGAGTGGCTACAGAAGCTGCACCTGCTCAATCAGCACCAGAGGTCCAGCTGTTCCTGATAGCTGAACCCCTGCTATATATGCCAGCCTCGGTATTAGGCCTCATGCACACGGCCGTTGTTGTGGTCTGAGTCCGAGCTGCATATTTTGTGGCTCGGGCGCGGACCCATTCACTTCAATGGGGCAGCAAAAGATGGGGACAGCACTCCGTTCTGTTGCTCCGTTCCGTGCCCCCGCAAAAAAAAAATAGAGCATGTCCTATTCTTGTCCGTTTTGCGGACAAGAATAGGCATTTCTGCAATGGGCCGCATTCTGTTCCACAAATTGTGGAACGGAACGCGGAGCAGCTTCCGTGTTTTTTGGATCCGCGGTTTGCGGACCGCAAAACATCAACGGTCGTGTGCATGAGGCCTTACACTGACAGTCAGTGCAATACAATACACAGTGGAACAAAAATAAAAAGTTAAAAAAAAAAGTTTTAAAAAGTGTTTTAGTGTTTTTTATAAAAAATAAAAATTTCAAGTAAAAAATAAATAAAAATGCCCCTTTTTTATAATAAAGACATATAAAATTGGAAAAAAAGAAAAACAAACCTCATCAATAACAACCAGCTCTATAAAAATATCACATGATCCATTCTGTCAGGTGAACACCTTAAATAAAATTTAAAAAACTGTGCCAAAACAGTATTTTTTTTGTTCACCTTGCCTCACAAAGAGTGTAATACCAATTGATCAAAAAGTAGTATGTAGCCAAAAATAGTACCAATAAAAAAGTCACCATATACCACAAAAACAAGCCCCTACATAAGACAATCACCATAAAAATAAAAAAAATATGGCTTTCAGAAAATAGCAACACAAAATCAAGATTTTTTTCTTCTCAAAAATGCTTTTACTGTGTTAGAGTGGGTTCACACTATCGTTAGGGATTCCGTTAACATGGTTATAACGGAAATTAACGGAATGCCCAGACATAATGCATCCGTCTATCCACAGGACTTTGTTTTCCGTCTTGCATAACGGGAACCAAATGGATCTGTTATGTTTTCCCATAGACTTGTATTATGACAGAAGAGGTGCCTACCTGGCTTCGGATAAAGGCCCCGGTCCTGGCTGAAGTGATTTCCAGCAGGCTGTGCCTCTCAGGCGCAGCCTGCTGGTCATTGTTAAAATAGCATTGCTTTTAAAATTAAATGCATTATAGGGATAATACATTGCATTTTAAAAGCAATCAAAATACTGTCTGTTATAGTCCCCTTGAGGGACTATTAAGAGTTAAAAAAACGAAAAAAAAACACATTTATTAAATAAATATAAAATTCCCATTAAAAAAGACACTTTGTTTCCATTAAATATATGCTTTTCAATAAAAAAAAATTGCAAAAACCCTCCCTCGTATATTTAGTATTGCCGCGTCCATAACGACCCGGACTACATAGATATCACATAAATTATCCCATACGGTGAACGCTGTAAAAAAAAAAAAGACAAAATTGCTAATTTATTCTCAGTTGCCACCGAAAAAACGTAATAACAAGTGATCAAAAAGGGCCATTTACTCCAAAATGATACCAATGAAAAATACAAGTTGTCCCGTAAAAATCAAGCCCTCATACAACTCCATAGAAAGAAAAATAAAAAAGTTTTGGGTCTTGGGAAGGGGCACTGTAAAAACATGTTATTCTTTTAAAACCTAAACCTAAAAAAACTATATGTATTTGGTATCACTGTAATCGTACTGACCCAGAGAATAATGGTCAGTAAGGCCCAAAACAGGCTGGTCATTAAGGGGTTAAAGGGCCAGTGAGTTCACACCCTAGTTCTCCCCAGCCAATGTCTGGTTACCTCTGGGTACTTAGGGTGTCTCTAACCTCGTGGGTCAGCAGCCAACGGAATGGAGACTACAATACTTTGTTGGATCATATTTTTTAAGAACACTCAGATTCTTAGTAATTAAGTTTCCACACTTTTTTCAGTTATCTATCAAAACAAATTACTGTATGTAGCACTTCCTGTTGCTATATTCAAACAAACTCATAACGCACTACTCCTTTCTCTGTTACAGCTCCAGCACTGCCGCTAACAATGCAAAGATAGTTTATATCTCCATCCCACCCAGCTAGTTAAATCAATACTCTCCTATCACTGTCTCCATTACTGCTTTGTCACACTCATGAAAATAACATCACACGAAATAAGAAAGAGTTGTATAGATATGGTCATGTGACCACATCCGAGAAATGAAGTTAGCAGCAATAAAGGTACAAGAAATACATTGCAAAATTCCAGCTACCTTCATAGATGAATATTTTAAAGGAACCTTGTTGCTATTTACATTTTAAATATCTTGTCTAACAATAAAATTATTTTACTTTGAAATAAAAATCAAAACATACAAAATGTTTGACTGGAATAATAATAATAATAATAATAATAATAATAATAATAATAATCATTATACTTTCAGCAAACCTTACCTAGATCAGTAATGGAACTGACTATAAGAAAATTTGTAGTATACATATTATTAGAAAAAATGTCTCTTTTAGAGATGAGCGAACACCTGGATGTTCGGGTTCGAGAAGTTCGGCCGAACTTCCCGAAAATGTTCGGGTTCGGGATTCGAACTCGAGCCGAACTTTATCCCGAACCCGAACCCCATTGAAGTCAATGGGGACCCGAACTTTTAGGCACTAAAAAGGCTGTAAAATAGTCCAGGAAAGGGCTAGAGGGCTGCCAAAGGCAGCAAAATGTAGGTAAATCCCCTGCAAACAAATGTGGATAGGGAAATTAATTAAAATAAAATAAAATAAATAAAAATTAACCAATATCAATTGGAGAGAGGTCCCACAGCAAGGAATCATGCATCATATCACCCACCACTGGAGAAGGCCACTCTCATTTTGTTCGGACCAGCACCCAGATAGAGGAGAGAGGTCCCACATCAAGGAATCATGCGTCAAATCAACCACCAACGGAGAAGGCCACTCTCATTTATTTTGGACCAGCACCCAGACAGAGGAGAGAGGTCCCACAGCAAGGAATCATGTGTCATATCAACCACCAACGGAGAAGGCCACTCTCATTTAGTTCGGACCAGCACCCAGACAGAGGAGAGAGGTCTCACAGCAAGGAATCATGCGTCATATCAACCACCAACGGAGAAGGCCACTCTCAGTTATTTCGGCCCAGCACCCATAAATAGGAGAGAGGTCCCACAGCAAGGAATCATGCGTCATATCAACCACCACCGGAGAAGGCCACTCTCATTTATTTTGGACCAGTGCCCAGACAGAGGAGAGAGGTCCCACATCAAGGAACCACCAACGGAGAAGGCCACTCTCATTTATTTTGGACCAGCACCCAGACAGAGGATACAGGTCCCACAGCAAGGAATCATGCGTCATATCACCCACCACTGGAGAAGGCCACTTTCAGTTATTTCGGCCCAGCACCCAGACCAAGGATACAGGTTCCACAGCAAGGAATTATGCGTCATATCACCCACCACTGGAGAAGGCCACTTTCAGTTATTTCGGCCCAGTACCCAGACCGAGGATACAGGTTCCACAGCAAGGAATCATGCGTCATATCACCCACCACTGGAGAAGGCCACTTTCAGTTATTTCGGCCCCAGCACCCAGATAGAGGAGAGAGGTCCCACAGCAAGGAATCATGCGTCATATCACCCACCACCAGAGAAGGCCACTCTCAGTTATTTCGGCCCAGCACCCAGACAGAGGAGAGAGGTCCCACAGCAATGAATCATGCGTCATATCAACCACCAACGGAGAAGGCCACTCTCAGTTATTTCGGACCAGCACCCAGACAGAGGAGAGGTTCATTCAACTTTGGGTTGCACCGCAAGGTCATGGTAAAGTTAAAAAAATGAGGATTCAATAAAGAAGTGCCCCGGAGTACAAGAATACATTGTTGATGGGGAGGCAGTTATAAATGTTTATTCTGCACAAGGGAGGCACAGGTCCTGTGGGATCCATGCCTGGTTCATTTTTATGAACGTCAGCTTGTCCACGTTGGCTGTGGACAGGCGGCTGCGTTTGTCAGTAATGACCCCCCTGCCGTGCTAAATACTCGTTCAGACAAAACGTTGGACGCCGGGCAGGCCAGCACCTCCAAGGCATAAAATGCTAACTCTGGCCACGTGAACAATTTGGAGACCCAGAAGTTAAATGGGCCGAACCATCAGTCAGTACGTGGAGGTGTGTGCAGACGTACTGTTCAACCATGTTAGTGAAATGCTGCCTCCTGCTAACACGTTCCGTATCAGGTGGTTGTGCAGTTAGCTGTGGCGTGGAGACAAAACTTTTCCACATTTCTGCCATGCTAACCCTGCCCTCAGAAGATCTGGCCGTGACACTGCTGCGTTGGCGACCTCTTGCTCCTCCTCTGCCTTCGCCTTGGGCTTCCACCTGTTCCCCTGTGACATTTGGGAATGCTCTCAGGAGCGCCTCTACCAGCGTGTGCTTGAACTCGCGCATCTTCCTATCACGCTCCAGTGCAGGAAGTAAGGTGGGCACATTGTCTTTGTACCGGGGATACAGCAGGGTGGCAACCCAGTAGTCCGCACACGTTAAAATGTGCGCAACTCTGCTGTCGTTGCGTAGGCACTGCAGCATGTAGTCGCTCATGTGTGCCAGGCTCCCCAGAGGTAAGGACAAGCTGTCCTCTGTGGGAGGCGTATCGTCATCATCCTCTGTATCCCCCCAGCCACGCACCAGTGATGGGCCTGAGCTGTGTCGGGTGCCACCCCGCTGTGAACCTGCTTCATCCTCATCCTCCTCCACCTCCTCCTCATCCTCCTCGTCCTCCAGTAGTGGGCCCTGGCTGGCCACATTTGTACCTGCCCTCTGCTGTTGCAAAAAACCTCCCTCTGAGCCACTTCTAACAGACTGGCCTGAAAGTGCTAAAAATGACCCCTCATCCTCCTCCTCCTCCCCCTCCTCCTGGGCCACCTCCTCTTCCATCATCGCCCTAAGCGAAGTGGTATTGTAACGCTGATAACTGTGTCATCGCCACTGGCCATGTTGGTGGAGTACTCGAAACAGCACAACAGGGCACACAGGTCTCGCATGGAGGCCCAATCATTGGTGGTGAAGTGGTGCTGTTCCGCAGTGCGACTGATGCGTGCGTGCTGCAGCTGAAACTCCACTATGGCCTGCTGCTGCTCGCACAGTCTCTCCAGCATGTGCAAGGTGGAGTTCCACCTGGTGGGCACGTCGCATATGAGGCGGTGAGCGGGAAGGCCGAAGTTAAGCTGTAGCGCAGACAGGCGAGCAGCGGCAGGATGTGAACGCCGGAATCGCGCAGAGACGGCCCTCACTTTATGCAGCAGCTCTGACATGTTGGGGTAGTTGTGAATGAACTTCTGCACCACCAAATTCAGCACATGCGCCGGGCAAGGGATGTGCGTCAAACCTGCTAGTCCCAGAGCTGCAACGAGATTTCGCCCATTATCGCACGCCACCAGGCCGGGCTTGAGGCCCACCGGCAGCAACCACTGGTCGGTCTGTTGTTCAATACCCCGCCACAACTCCTGCGCGGTGTGGGGCCTTTCCCCCAAACATATGAGTTTCAGAATGGCCTGCTGACGTTTACCCCGGGCTGTGCTGAAGTTGGTGGTGAAGGTGTGTGGCTGACTGGATGAGCTGGTGGAAGCAGAGGAGGAGGAAGCCGAGTAGGAGGAGGAGGCTACAGGAGGCAAAGAATGATGCCCTGTGATCCTTGGCGGCGGGAGGACGTGCGCCAAGGAACTCTCCGCCTGGGGCCCAGCCGCCACTACATTTACCCAGTGTGCTGTTTGGGAGATATAGCGTCCCTGGCCGTGCTTACTGGTCCACGTATCTGTGGTTAGGTGGACCTTGCCACAGATGGCGTTTCGCAGTGCACACTTGATTTTATCGGATACTTGGTTGTGCAGGGAAGGCACGGCTGTCTTAGAGAAATAGTGGTGGCTGGGGACAACATACTGTGGGACAGCCATGGACATCAGCTGTTTGAAGCTGTCTGTGTCCACCAGCCTGAATGACAGCATTTCAAAGGCCAGTAGTTTAGAAATGCTGGCATTCAGGCCCAAGGCTCGAGGGTGGCTAGGTGGGAATTTGCGCTTTCTCTCCAAGGTTTGTGAGATGGAGAGCTGAACGCTGCCGTGTGACATGGTGGAGATGCTTGGTGACGCAGGTGGTGGTGTCGGTGGCACATCCTCTGTTTGGTGGGCGGCAGGTGCCAACGTTCCTCCCGAGGCGGAGGAAGAGGCCGAGGCAGCAGCAGAAGAGGGAGCAGGGGGAGCCTGAGTGAGTTCCTTGCTTTTAAGGTGTTTACTCCACTGCAGTTCATGCTTTGCATGTAGATGCCTGGTCATGCAGGTTGTGCTAAGGTTCAGAACGTTAATGCCTCGCTTCAGGATCTGATGGCACAGCGTGCAAACCACTCGGGTCTTGTCGTCAGCACATTGTTTAAAGAAGTGCCATGCCAGGGAACTCCTTGAAGCTGCCTTTGGGGTGCTCGGTCCCTGGTGGCGGTGGCCAGTATCAGGCGAACTCTCTTGGCGGCGGCTGTTCTGCTTTTGCCCCCTGCTTGGTCTCACCACTTCCTCTTCCTCTGAACTATGAAAGTCAGTGGCACGACCTTCATTCCATGTGGGGTCTAGGACCTCATCGTCCCCTGCATCGTCTTCCACACAGTCTTCCTCCCTGACCTCCTGTTCGGTCTGCACACTGCAGAAAGACGCAGCAGTTGGCACCTGTGTTTCGTCATCATCAGAGACATGCGGACTCCGATGAGGTGGTATTCCCATGTCCTCATCATCAGGAAACATCAGTGGTTGTGCATCAGTGCATTCTATGTCTTCCACCACTGGGGAAGGGCTAGGTGGATTTCCTTGGGAAACCATGCCAGCAGAGTCTTCAAACAGCATAATAGACTGCTGCATAACTTAAGGCTCTGACAGTTTCCCTGATATGCATGGGGGTGATGTGACAGACTGATGGGCTTGGTTTTCAGGTGCCACCTGTGCGCTTTCTGCAGAAGACTGGGTGGGAGATAATGTTGTGAACATGCTGGATCCACTGTCGGCCACCCAATTGACTAGCGCCTGTACCTGCTCAGGCCTTAGCATCCTTAGAACGGCATTGGGCCCCACCAAATATCGCTGTAAATTCTGGCGGGTACTGGAACCTGAGGTAGTTGGTTCACTAGGACGTGTGGCTGTGGCAGAATGGCCACGTCCTCTCCCAGCACCAGAGGGTACACTAACTCCATCACGACCGCGTCCGCGTCCCTTACTAGATGTTTTCCTCATTGTTACCGTTCACCAAGCACCATAATAAGGAATAAAATATTTGGCCCAATGTATTGATTTCAAATTTAGGCCTTTTTTTACAGGCACCTAACACTATCTGCCTATTTGTTTATGTAGCGTATTACACTAATCCAGGCACAGCAGTAACCACTGATTTAGGGGAATATCTTTTCTAGGGCTAGTATTTAGGCCCTGGATGAAAGGTATCCTTTTATGGACAGATTTACACTTGGCCTGCAACAGCTGGGACACCAGATTCAGGGTATTGCTATATCGGCAGGTTAATTTCACCCCAGAACAAAATATATGTGTAAGCGGACACTATGAAATCTGGCCTGCAACTGTTTGGACACCAGATCCAGGGTATTGCTATATTGGCAGGTTAATTTAACCCCAGAACAAAATATATGTGTAAGCTGACACTATGAAATCGGTCCTGCAACTGCTGGGACACCAGATCCAGGGTATTGCTATATTGGCAGGTTAATTTAACCCCAAAACAAAATATATGTGTAAGCGGACACTATGAAATCGGTCCTGCAACTGCTGGGACACCAGATCCAGGGTATTGCTATATTGGCAGGGTAATTTCACCCCAGAACAAAATATATGTGTAAGCGGATACTATGAAATCTTTCCTGCAACTGCTGGGACACCAGATCCAGGGTATTGCTATATTGGCAGGTTAATTTCACCCCAGAAAATAATCTATCCTTTGCCAGACAGCAGACAGTATTATACTTGTTCAGCCAAAGCTGGAACACCAGATTTAGGGGATTGGTATTTGGGCAATTGTATTTAACCCCTTAATAAAATATAGAAATTGCTGTCCTGAGTTTCTAGGGGTGACAATTAGCACAGCCAAGCCCCTGATGTAGGATATAGCAAAAAAAAACTAGTATTGATGGATTGATGGACTTGGTGGCAGCTTCTTCTGGTGCACCACAAGTCACAAAATGGCCGCCGATCAACCCAGAAAATAAGTGACAGAAAAACGCTCTGTGCAGCCTAAAACCAGTGAGCAAGTAACTAGCAGAAGTTCAATGATTCTCAGCTGTTGATCGATCACTTCATTAAGTGTTTTGGCTAAGTTAATCCCTTCCTAATCTCGCCCTAACACAGCAGCTGCATCCTCTCCCTACACTAGTCAGAGCAGTGTGACGTGCGGCACTACGTGAATCCAGCTTAAATAGAGGCTGGGTCACATGCTGCACTTGGCCAATCACAGCCATGCCATTAGTAGGCATGGCTGTGATGGGCTCTTAGGGCAAGAAGTAAAACGCTAGCTGATTGGCTGCTGTGCAGCCCTTCAGAAAGCGGGAAGTAATCGACGAACACTGAACCCGAACCCGAACTTTTTTGAGAATGTCCGGGTTCGGGTCCGGGTCCCGGACACCCCAAAATTCCGTATGAACCCGAACGATGCTCGAACTGTTCGCTCAACACTAGTCTCTTTCTCAACTCATGAGCAACATCTTCTCCTTACCGTAGCTGACTATACACCCTTATTTAATGGTTACTATTTACCTTTTACTCACTGGGGAATCAGGCTACATGCTGCCCATAGAAGTCTAACAAGAGGGGAGAGAAGGAGAAAGATGCCAAAGAGTGAGACACACACTTAGAAAAAGTGCTGCTGGCTTTAGAAATAATTGTGCTCAGTGCTGCTGCATAACATCTTCCATGCTGCTGCAACTTCTGAGGCTGGGTTTCCAGGAGATAGGAGAGCAGAACCTTTCTGTGCTGAATATTAGGGTACTTTCACACTTGCGTTGGTGCGGATCCGTCTGTTTATTTGCACAGACGGATCCGCACCTATAATGCAAATGTTTGTATCCGTTCAGAACGGATCCGTTTGCATTAGTTTTAAAGAAAAACTAATCCGTTTTGAATTACATTGAAAGTCAATGGGGAACGGATCCGTTTTCAAATGCACCATATTGTGTCATTGAAAATGGATCTGTCCCCATTGACTTACACTGTAATTCAAAACCTCTTCAGACGGACACCAAAATACAGCAACCTGCTTTTTGGTGTCCGCCTCTAAAACAGAATAGAAGCGGAACGGAGCCTATCTGATGCATTCTGAACGGATCCTTGTCCATTTAAAATGCATTGGGGCTTAACTGATCCGTTTTGGACCATTTGTGAGAGCCCTGAAACGGATCTCACGAACGGAATCCAAAATGCTACTGTGAAAGTACCCTTACCCTGGGTTCAGACCTGAGCGTTTCTGAAACGCGCGTTTTCAGCGCGTTTTTGTCACGCGTTTTACACGCGTTTTTGTGCGCGTTTTTGTCACGCGCATTTGTGTGATTGACTGCAGTGTTGTCCAATGACCAAATATCCCTGTCTATATGAAGTTTGGCCAATCAGAGCTGGGTTTGGCCTTTCCAGCATGATGCAAATTCAAAAACGCGCGTTCAAACGCGCGTTTTCAGTGTCAAAATACAAGCGTTGCGCGTTCCCATTGAAGTCTATGGGCCAAAACGCGCGACAAACGCCCCAAAAAAAGCTCAAGTACTTGTTTATCCACCGGGCGTTTTTCAGCGTGTTCGAACGCGCTGTAAAACGCGAAAATGTGAACCAGTCCCATAGGGAAGCATTGGTTTGCATCGGTTATGCTTTTTACAGCGCGTTCGAACGCGCTGTAAAAGGCGCAAGTGTGAACTGAGGGTTAGAGATGCCATCGGAGATAGTCTCCAACTATACACACTCTGTGTGCTAGAATACAGTTTTACGCTTTATGTGGGTGACAAGAGCTATTCAAAGATGTCTGTAATATATTATAAAGCAAGTCACTAGTTATTACAGTCAGATTCCAATAGAAATTTTTTTTTTTGGATGCCTCTTTATTAGTGATGAGTGAGCATGTTCGGCCAAATACCTGTTTGACTCGAGCAACGCTAAGCTAGGCACATGGCGGTACATGACTGAGTACCGAAAAAAAGCAAAATGCTCGCAAATCCACCCCACACATTTTGTTGGTTTTAAGAAGCCAAAAAAGGTGCAGGTAAGTACTGCCCTCACTGTAATGCCAGTAGTCATGTTGGCTGCTGACATTACAGTGATTGGCTGACCGGAATGAGTCATCGGGTGCTATAAAGCATCCGATGACGCGTGTTTGGATCAAACATAGACAGGGAGAGCAGAGCGTAGGACGGGAAAGACAGAGTAGTGAGTGAATTTCACTGAGGTGTTCTGTAAACAATACTGTACTACATCTGCAAACAGTGTCTCTATTACCAATTCCAATAAATCGGGGCCTAATATAGTGTCCATAATATATGGTGTTCTGTAACCAATACTGTACTACTTCTGCACACAGCGTCTGTATAGCAAATTGCAATAATCAGGGCATAATATAGTGTCCATGATCTGTGGTGTTCTGTAGCCAATACTGTACTACATCTGAAAACAGTGTCTGTATTACAAATTCCGATAATCGGGGCCGAATATAGTGCCGATAATCGGTGGTGTTCTGTAAACAATACTGTACTACATCTGAAAACAGTGTCTGTATTACAAATTCCGATAATCAGGGCCTAATATAGTGTCCATAATCTGTGGTGTTCTGTAACCAATACCGTACTACATCTGCAAACAGTGTCTGTATTACAAATTCCGATAATCGGGGCCTAATATATTGTTCATAATCTGTGGCGTTCGGTAACCAATACTGTACTACATCTGTACAATAGTGTCTGTATTACAAATTCCAATAATCGGGACCAAATATAGTGTTCATAATATGTGCTGTTCTGTAACCAATACTGTACTACATCTGCAAACAGTGTCTGTATTACAAATTCCAATAATCTGGGCCTAATATAGTGTCCATAATCTGTGGTGTTCTGTAACCAATACTGTACTACAGCTGCAAACACTGTCTGTATTTCAAATTCCGATAATCAGAGCAGAATATAGTGTCCATAATCTCTGGTGTTCTGTAACCAATACTGTACTACATCTGCAAACAGTGTCTTTATTACAAATTCCAATAATCTGGGCCTAATATAGTGTCCATAATCTGTGGTGTTCTGTAACCAATACTGTACTACAGCTGAAAACACTGTCTGTATTACAAATTCCGATAATCGGAGCCGAATATAGTGTCCATAATCTCTAGTGTTCAGTAATAAATACTGTACTACATCTGCAAACAGTGTCTTTATTGCAAATTCCAATAATCTGGGCCTAATATATTGGCAATAATATGTGGTGTTCTGTAACCAATACTGTACTACATCTGCGAAAAGTGTCTGTATTACAAATTCCGATAATCTGGGCCGAATATAGTGTTGATAATCGGTGGTGTTCTGTAAACAATACTGTACTACATCTGAAAACAGTGTCTGTATTACAAATTCCGATAATAAGGGCCTAATATATTGTTCATAATCTGTAGCGTTCTGTAACCAATACTGTACTACATCTGTAAAATAGTGTCTGTATTACAAATTCCAATAATCGGGACCAAATATAGTGTTCATAATATGTGCTGTTCTGTAACCAATACTGTACTACATCTGCAAACAGTGTCTTTATTACAAATTCCAATAATCTGGGCCTAATATAGTGTCCATAATCTGTGGTGTTCTGTAACCAATACTGTACTACAGCTGCAAACACTGTCTGTATTACAAATTCCGATAATCAGAGGCGAATATAGTGTCCATAATCTCTGGTGTTCTGTAATAAATACTGTACTACATCTGCAAACAGTGTCTTTATTGCAAATTCCAATAATCTGGGCCTAATATATTGGCAATAATATGTGGTGTTCTGTAACCAATACTGTACTACATCTGCGAACAGTGTCTGTATTACAAAATCCGATAATCCGGGACGAATATAGTGTCAATAATCTGTGGTGTTCAGTAGCCAATACTGTACTACATCTGAAAACAGTGTCTGGATTACAAATTCCGATAATCGGGGCCAAATATAGTGTCGATAATCGGTGGTGTTCTGTAAACAATACTGTACTACATCTGAAAACAGTGTCTGTATTACAAATTCCGAAAATCAGGGCCAAATATAGTGTCTATAATCTGTGGTGTTCTGTAACCAATACCGTACTACATCTGCAAACAGTGTCTGTATTACAAATTCCGATAATCGGGGCCTAATATATTGTTCATAATCTGAGGCGTACTCTAACCAATACTGTACTACATCTGCAAGCAGTGTCTGTATTACAAATTCCATTAATCGGAGTCTAATATAGTGTCCATAATATGTGGTGTTCTGTAACCAATACTGTACTACATCTGCAAACAGTGTCTGTATTACAAATTCCAATAATCAGGGCATAATATAGTGTCCATAATCTGTGGTGTTCTGTAACGAATACTGTACTACAGCTGCAAACACTGTCTGTATTACAAATTCCGATAATACGAGCCGAATATAGTGTGCATAATATCTGGTGTTCTGTAACCAATACTGTACTACATCTGCAAACAGTGTCTTTATTACAAATTCCAATAATCTAGGCCTAATATAGAGTCCATAATCTGTGGTGTTCTGTAATAAATACTGTACTACATCTGCAAACAGTGTCTTTATTGCAAATTCCAATAATCTGGGCCTAATATTTTGGTAATAATATGCGGTGTTCTGTAACCAATACTGTACTACATCTGCGAACAGTGTCTGTATTACAAAATCCGAAAATCCGGGTCGAATATAGTGTCAATAATCTGTGGTGTTCAGTAGCCAATACTGTACTATATCTGAAAACAGTGTCTGGATTACAAATTCCGATAATCGGGGACAAATATAGTGTCGATAATCGGTGGTGTTCTGTAAACAATACTGTACTACATCTGAAAACAGTCTCTGTATTACAAATTCCGATAATCAGGGCCTAATATAGTGTCTATAATCTGTGGTGTTCTGTAACCAATACCGTACTACATCTGCAAACAGTGTCTGTATTACAAATTCCGATAATCGGGGCCTAATATATTGTTCATAATCTGTGGCGTTCTGTAACCAATACTGTACTACATCTGTAAATAGTGTCTGTATTATAAATTCCAATAATCTGGGCTTTATATAGTGTCCATAATCTGTGCTTTTCTGTAACCAATACTGTACTACATCTGCAAGCAGTGTTTGTATTACAAATTCCAATAATCGGGGCCTAATATATTGTCAATAATATGTGGTGTTCTGTAACCAATACTGTACTACATCTGCGAACAGTGTCTGTATTACAAATTCCGATAATCGGGGCCGAATATAGTGTCGATAATCGGTGATGTTCTGTACACAAAACTGTACTACATCTGAAAAAAGTGTCTGTATTACAAATTCCGATAATCAGGGCCTAATATAGTGTCCATAATCTGTGGTGTTCTGTAACCAATACCGTACTACATCTGCAAACAGTGTCTGTATTACAAATTCCGATAATCGGGGCCTAATATATTGTTCATAATCTGTGGTGTTCTGTAACCAATACTGTACTACATCTGCAAACAGTGTCTGTATTACAAATTCCAATAATATGGGCCTAATATAGTGTCCATAATCTGTAGTGTTCTGTAACCAATTCTGTACTACATCTGCAAATAGTGTCTGTATTACAAATTGCAATAATCTGGGTCTAATATAGCGTCCATAATCTGTGGTGTTCTGTAACCAATACTGTACTACTTCTGCAAACAGTGTCTGTATTACAAATTCCAATAATCTGGGCCTAATACAGTGTTTATAATCTGTGGTGTTCTGTAAACAATACCGTACTACATCTGTAAACTGTCTATATTACAAATTTCAATAAATCTGGGCCTAATATAGTGTCTATAATCTGCTGTGTTCTGTAACCAATACTGTACTACATGTGCAAACAGTGTCTGTATTGCAAATTCCAATAACCGGGGCCTAATATAGTGTCTATAATCTATGGTTTTCTGTAACCAATACTGTACTATATCTGCAATCAATGTCTGTATTAATAATTCCAATAATCTGGGCCTAATATATTGTCAATAATATGTGGTGTTCTGTAACCAATACTGTACTACATCTGCGAACAGTGTCTGTATTACAAAATCCGATAATCCGGGCCCAATATAGTGTCAATAATCTGTGGTGTTCTGTAGCCAATACTGTACTACATCTGAAAACAGTGTCTGGATTACAAATTCCGATAATCGTGGCCGAATATAGTTTCGATAATCGGTGGTGTTCTGTACACAAAACTGTACTACATCTGAAAAAAGTGTCTGTATTACAAATTCCGATAATCAGGGCCTAATATAGTGTCCATAATCTGTGGTGTTCTGTAACCAATACCGTACTACATCTGCAAACAGTGTCTGTATTACAAATTCCGATAATCGGGGCCTAATATATTGTTCATAATCTGTGGTGTTCTGTAACCAATACTGTACTACATCTGCAAACAGTGTCTGTATTACAAATTCCAATAATATGGGCCTAATATAGTGTCCATAATCTGTGGTGTTCTGTAACCAATTCTGTACTACATCTGCAAACAGTGTCTGTATTACAAATTCCAATAATCTGGGCCTAATACAGTGTTTATAATCTGTGGTGTTCTGTAAACAATACCGTACTACATCTGTAAACTGTCTATATTACAAATTTCAATAAATCGGGGCCTAATATAGTGTCCATAATCTGTTGTGTTCTGTAACCAATACTGTACTACATGTGCAAACAGTGACTGTATTGCAAATTCCAATAACCGGGGCCTAATATAGTGTCTATAATCTATGGTTTTCTGTAACCAATACTGTACTACATCTGCAATCAATGTCTGTATTAAAAATTCCAATAATGTGGGCCTAATATATTGTCAATATTATGTGGTGTTCTGTAACCAATACTGTACTACATCTGCGAACAGTGTCTGTATTACAAAATCCGATAATCCGGGCCCAATATAGTGTCAATAATCTGTGGTGTTCTGTAGCCAATACTGTACTACATCTGAAAACAGTGTCTGTATTTCAAATTCCGATAATCGTGCCGAATATAGTGTCCATAATCTGTGGTGTTCTGTAACCAATACCGTACTACATCTGCAAACAGTGTCTGTATTTCAAATTCCGATAATCGGGGCCTAATATATTGTTCATAATCTGTGGCGTTCTGTAACCAATACTGTACTACATCTGTAAAATAGTGTCTGTATTACAAATTCCAATAATCGGGACCAAATATAGTGTTCATAATATGTGCTGTTCTGTAACCAATACTGTACTACAGCTGCAAACACTGTCTTTATTGCAAATTCCAATAATCTGGGCCTAATATATTGGCAATAATATGCGGTGTTCTGTAACCAATACTGTACTACAGCTGCAAACACTGTCTGTATTACAAATTCCGATAATTGGAGCCGAATATAGTGTCCATAATCTCTGGTGTTCTGTAATAAATACTGTACTACATCTGCAAACAGTGTCTTTATTGCAAATTCCAATAATCTGGGCCTAATATATTGGCAATAATATGCGGTGTTCTGTAACCAATACTGTACTACATCTGCGAACAGTGTCTGTATTGCAAAATCCGATAATCCGGGCCAAATATAGTGTCAATAATCTGTGGTGTTCAGTAGCCAATACTGTACTACATCTGAAAACAGTGTCTGGATTACAAATTCCGATAATCGGGGCCAAATATAGTGTCGAAAATCGGTGTTGTTCTGTAACCAATACTGTACTACATCTGAAAACAGTGTCTGTATTACAAATTCCGATAATCAGGGCCTAATATAGTTTCTATAATCTGTGGTGTTCTGTAACCAATACCGTACTACATCTGCAAACAGTGTCTGTATTACAAATTCCGATAATCGGGGCCTAATATATTGTTCATAATCTGTGGCGTTCTGTAAACAATACTGTACTACATCTGTAAATTAGTGTCTGTATTACAAATTCCAATAATCGGGACCAAATATAGTGTTCATAATATGTGCTGTTCTGTAACCAATACTGTACTACATCTGCAAACAGTGTCTGTATTTCAAATTCCAATAATATGGGCCTAATATAGTGTCCATAATCTGTGGTGTTCTGTAACCAATACTGTACTACAGCTGCAAACACTGTCTGTATTTCAAATCCCGATAATCAGAGCCGAATATAGAGTCCATAATCTCTGGTGTTATGTAACCAATACTGTACTACATCTGAAAACAGTGTCTTTATTTCAAATTCCAATAATCTGGGCCTAATATAGTGTCCATAATCTGTGGTGTTCTGTAACCAATACTGTACTACATCTGCAAGCAGTGTTTGTATTACAAATTCCAATAATCAGGGCATAATATAGTGCCCATAATCTGTGTTGTTCTGTAACCAATACTGTACTACCTCTGCAAACAGTGTTTGTATTACAAATTCCAATAATTTAGGGCATAATATAGTGCCCATAATCTGTGGTGTTCTGTAACCAATACTGTACTACAGCTGCAAACACTGTCTGTATTACAAATTCCGATAATCGGAGCCGAATATAGTGTCCATAATCTGTGGTGTTCTGTAATAAATACTGTACTAAATCTGCAAACAGTGTCTTTATTGCAAATTCCAATAATCTGGGCCTAATATATTGGCAATAATAGTTGGTGTTCTGTAACCAATACTGTACTACATCTGCGAACAGTGTCTGTATTACAAAATCCGATAATCCGGGCCAAATATAGTGTCAATAATCTGTGGTGTTCAGTTGCCAATAATGTACTACATCTGCAAACAGTGTATTTATTACAAATTCCAATAATCTGGGCCTAATATAGTGTCCATAATCTGTGGTGTTCTGTAACCAATAATGTACTACATCTGCAAACAGTGTATTTATTACAAATTCCAATAATCTGGGCCTAATATAGTGTCCATAATCTGTGGTGTTCTGTAACCAATACTGTACTACATCTGTAAATAGTGTCTGTATTACAAATTCCAATGATCAGGACCAAATATAGTGTTCATAATATGTGCTGTTCTGTAACCAATACTGTACTACATCTGCAAACAGTGTATGTATTACAAATTCCAATAATCTGGGCCTAATATAGTGTCCATAATCTGTGTTGTTCTGTAACCAATACTGTACTACAGCTGCAAACACTGTCTGTATTACAAATTCCGATAATCAGAGCCGAATATAGTGTCCATAATCTCTGGTGTTCTGTAACCAATACTGTACTACCTCTGCAAACAGTGTCTTTATTACAAATTCCAATAATCTGGGCCTAATATAGTGTCCATAATCTGTGGTGTTCTGTAACCAATACTGTACTACATCTGCAAGCAGTTTTTGTATTACAAATTCCAATAATCAGGGCAAAATATAGTGCCCATAATCTGTGGTGTTCTGTAACCAATACTGTACTACATCTGCAAACAGTGTCTGTATTACAAATTCCAATAATCAGGGCTTAATTTAGTGCCCATAATCTGTGGTGTTCTGTAACCAATACTGTACTACATCTGCGAACAGTGTCTGTATTACTAAATCCGATAATCCGGGCCGAATATAGTGTCAATAATCTGTGGTGTTCAGTAGCCAAAACTGTACTACATCTGAAAACAGTGTCTGGATTACAAATTCCGATAATCGGGGCCAAATATAGTGTCGATAATCGGTGGTGTTCTGTAAACAATACTGTACTACATCTGAAAACAGTGTCTGTATTATAAATTCCGATAATCAGGGCCTAATATAGTGTCTATAATCTGTGGTGTTCTGCAACCAATACCGTACTACATCTGCAAACAGTGTCTGTATTACAAATTCCAATAATCGGGGCCTAATATATTGTTCATAATCTGTGGCGTTCTGTAACCAATACTGTACTACATCTGTAAATAGTGTCTGTATTATAAATTCCAATAATCTGGGCCTTATATAGTGTCCATAATCTCTGGTGTTCTGTAAACAATACTGTACTACATCTGCAAGCAGTGTTTGTATTACAAATTCCAATAATCGGGGCCTAAGATAGTGTCCATAATCTGTGGTGTTCTGTAACCAATACCGAACTACATATCCAAACAGTGTCTGTATTACAAATTCCAATAAATCGGGGCCTAATATAGTGTCCATAATCTGTGGTGTTCGGTAACCAATACTGTACTACATGTGCAAACAGTGTCTATATTGCAAATTCCAATAACCGGGGCCAAATATAGTGTTCATAATCTATGGTGTTCTGTAACCAATACTGTACTACATCTGCAAACAGTGTCTGTATTACAAATTCCAATAATCTGGGCCTAATATATTGTCAATAATCGGTGGTGTTCTGTAACCTATACCGTACAACGTCTGCAAACAGTGTCTGTATTGCAAATTCCGAAAATCGGGGCTGAATATAGTGTCAATAATCTGTGGTGTTCTGAAACCAATACTGTTCTACATCTGCAAACATTGTCTGTGTTACAAATTCCAATAATCGGGGCTGAATATAGTGTCAATAATCTGTGGTGTTCTGTAACCAATACTGTACTTCATCTGTAAACAGTGTCGGTATTACAAATTCCAATGATCGGGCCTTTTTACAAAATTTGATTTCCTGCCAGCAATGCACAGCAGATGCTTATCACTGGCAAAACTGGGTTAATGTCACCCACCAATGGAACAGGTGATATTCAGAAATGTAGGCCCCTGGCAGCCAGACAGAGGAGAGCTTCATTCACGGCAAAAAAAAGGTTAATGTCACCCACCAATGGAACAGGCAATTTTCAGTGAGTTAGGCCCCTGGCACTCAGACAGAGGATAGGTTCATTCATGACAAAAATAGCTTCATGTCATCCACGAATGCAACAGGCGATTTTCAGAAATGTAGACCCTGGCACCCAGAGGGAGGAGAGGTTCATTCATGGCAATAAGAGGTTAATATCACCCACTAATGAAACAAGCGATTTTCAGTAAGTTAGGACCCTGGCACCCAGACAGAGGAGAGGTTCATTCATTGCAATACAGGCTTTATGTCATCAACAAATGCAACAGGCGATTTTCAGAAATATAGGCCCCTGGCACCCAGACAAAGGAGAGGTACATTCACGGCAAAACAGGCATCATGTCATCCACCAATGGAACAGGCGATTGTCTATAATTTAGGTCCCTGGCACCAAGACAGAGGAGAGGTTCATTCACGGAGGTTAATGTCACCCACCAATGGAAGAGGCGATTTTAAGAAATGTAGGCCCCTGGCACCCAGACAGAGGAGAGGTTTATTCAGGGCAATAAGAGGTTAATTTCTCCCACTAATGGAACAGGCGATTTTTAGTAAGTTAGGCCCCTGGCAGCCAGAGAGAGGTGAGGTTCATTCATGGCAAAAAAGGCTTCATGTCATCCACCAATGCAACAGCCGATTTTTAAAAAATGTAGGCCCCTGGCACCAAGACAGAGGAAAGTTTCATTCACGGCAAAACAGGCTTCATGTCACCCACCAATGGAACCTGCGATTGTCTCTAATGTAGGCCCCTGGCACCCAGACAGAGGAGAGGTTCATTCACGGCAAAGCAGGCATTCATGTTATCCACCAATGCAACAGCCGATTTAAAAAAATGTAGGCCCCTGGCACCCAGACATAGGAGAGATTCATTCACGGTAAAACAGGCTTCATGTCACCCACCAATGGAAAAGGCGATTGTCTCTAATGTAGGCCGATGGCACCGAGACAGAGGAGAGGTTCATTCACGGCAAAAAGAGGTTAAAATCACACACCAATGGAACAGGTGATTTTTAGTAAGTTAGGCTTCTGGCACGAAGACAGAGAAGAGGTTTATTCACGGCAAAACATGCTTTATGTCATCCACCAATGCAACAGGCGATTTTCAGAAATGTAGGCCCCTGGCACCCAGAGAGAGGAGAGGTTCATTCATGGCAAAACAGGCTTCATGTCATCCACCAATTCAACAGGCGATTTTCAGTAAGTTAAGCCCTTGGCACCCAGACAGAGGAGAGGTTCATTCACGGCAAAACGGGCTTCATGTCATCCACCAATGCAACAGCCGATTTTAAAAAATGTAGGCCCCTGGCACCCAGACAGAGGAGAGGTTTGTTCACGGCAAAACAGGGTTCATGTCACCCACCAATGGAACAGGAGATTGTCTCTAATGTAGGCCCCTGGCACCGAGACAGAGGAGAGGTTCATTCACAGCAAAAAGAGGTTAATGTCACCCACCAATGGAATAGGTGATTTTTAGTAAGTTAAGCTCCTGGCACTAAGACAGAGGAGAGGTTCATTCATGGCAAAACAGGCTTCATGTCATCCACCAATGCAACTGGCGATTTTCAGAAATATAGGTCCCTGGCACCCAGACAGAGGAGAGGTTCATTCACAGCAAAACAGGCTTCATGTCATCCACCAATGGAACAGGTGATTGTATATAATGTAGGTCCCTGGCACCCAGACAGAGGAGAGGTTCATTCATGGAGGTTAATGTCACCCACCAATGGAACAGGCGATTTTCAGAAATGTAGGACCCTGGCACCCAGAGAGAGGAGAGGTTCATTCATGGCAAAACAGGCTTCATGTCATCCACCAATTCAACAGGCGATTTTCAGTAAGTTAAGCCCTTGGCACCCAGACAGAGGAGAGGTTCATTCACGGCAAAACGGGCTTCATGTCATCCACCAATGCAACAGCCGATTTTAAAAAATGTAGGCCCCTGGCACCCAGACAGAGGAGAGGTTTGTTCACGGCAAAACAGGGTTCATGTCACCCACCAATGGAACAGGAGAATGTCTCTAATGTAGGCCCCTGGCACCGAGACAGAGGAGAGGTTCATTCACAGCAAAAAGAGGTTAATGTCACCCACCAATGGAATAGGTGATTTTTAGTAAGTTAGGCTCCTGGCACTAAGACAGAGGAGAGGTTCATTCACGGCAAAACAGGCTTCATGTCATCCACCAATGCAACAGGCGATCTTCAGAAATATAGGTCCTTGGCTCCCAGACAGAGGAGAGGTTCATTCACGGCAAAACAGGCTTCATGTCATCCACCAATGAAACAAGTGATTGTATATAATGTAGGTCCCTGGCACCCAGACAGAGGAGAGGTTCATTCACGGAGGTTAATGTCACCCACCAATGGAACAGGCGATGTTCAGAAACGTAGGCCCCTTGCACCCAGACAGAGGAGAAGTTCATTTATGGCAAAATAGGCTTCATGTCATCAACCAATTAAGTAAATGGGTACCCGAACTTTTGGGCACAAATATGGCTGTAACAAAGTCCTGGTAAGGACTATAGGGCTGTGAGTAATTGCCCTGCAAACAAATGTGAATAGGGAAATAACTTAAAATAAAATAAAACAAATAAAAATTAAACCTTATTAACCAGCAACTTCGAGGAGAAGGTGGATGCGGAGATTGAGGAAGCGGCGAATGTTGTGTTGTTGATGAAAGCGGCGAAGGAGGAGGAGGAGGGGGTATCTTAAAAGCTTTTTTTTTTTTTTTTAATTGGGGTAGCCCCCTAAAATGATGGTACAAATAAAAAAAAGGATTCAATGAATAAGTGCACTGGAGTACAAGAATGTATGGTTGAGGCGGTTATAATTGTCTATTCTACACAAGGTACGGACAAGTCCTGTGGGATCCATGCCTGGTTCATTTTAATGAACATGACCTTGTCCACGTTGGCTGTGGATAGGCGGCTGAATTTGTCTGTAATAACGCCACCTGCCATGCTAAATACACGTTTAGACAATACCCTGGCTGCAGGGCAGGCTAGCACCTCCAAGGCATAAAGGGCAAGCTCAGGCCATGTGGACAATTTAGAGACCAAGAAGTTAAATGGGGCAGAACCATCAGTCAGTACATGTAGGCGTGTGCACATGTACTGTTCCACAATGTTGTTCAAATGCTGCCTCCTGCTAAGATGTTCCATATCAGCTGGTGGAGCAGGTTGCTGTGCCGCGGTGACAAACCTTTTCCACATGTCGGCCATGCTAACCCTGCCTACTGAGGTGCTGCCCGTGCCACAGCTGCGTTGATCACCTCTTCCTCCTCCTCCTCTGCCTTCGCCTTGTGCTTCCACTTGTCCCCCAGTGTCAGTTGGGAATGCCCTCAAGAGTGTGTCTACCAGCATGCGCTTGAAGTCGCGCATCTTCCTATCATGCTCCACTGCGGGAATTAAGGAGGGCACGTTGTCTTTGTAGCGGGGATCCAGCAGGGTGGCAACCGAGTAGCCAGCACAAGTTACAATGTGGGTAACTCTGCTGTTGTTGCGCAGGCACTGCAGCATGTAGTCACTCATGCGTGCCAGGCTGCCCAGAGGGGAGCATAAGCTGTCCTCTGTAGGTGGTGTATTGTCTGTGTCCTCTGTATCTCCCCAGCCACGCTCCAGTGATGGCACTGAGCTGCGTTGGGTGCCACCCTGTAGTGAACCCAGTTCCTCCTCCTCCTCTATCTCCTCCTCCTCCTCCAGAACTGTACACAGGTCTCACATCGAGGCCCAGTCACTGGTGGTGAAGTGGTGCTGTTCCGCAGACTGACCCGTGCGTGCTGCAGCTGAAACTCCACTATCGCCTGCTGCTGCTCGTACAGTCTTTCCAGCATATGCAAGGTGGAGTTCCACCTGGTGGGCACGTCGCATATGAAGCGGTGAGCGGGAAGGCCGATGTTACGCTGCAGCGCAGACAGGCGAGCAGCTGCATGGAGAAAACGCAGAAAGTGCGCACAGATGGACCGCACTTTCTGCAGCAGCTCTGACATGTCTGGGTAGTTTTTAAGGAATTTCTGCACCACCAAATTCAGCACATGCATCAGGCAAGGGATGTGCGTAAAACCGGCTAGTCCCAGAGCTGCTACGAGAGTTTGCCCATTATCGCACGACACCAGGCCGGGCTTGAGGCTCACTGGCGGCAACCACTCAATGGTCTGTTCTTCTATGCCCTCCTCAGCTCCTGTGCGGTGTGGGGTTTGTCCCCCAAACACATGAGTTTTAAAACTGCCTGCTGACGTTTACCCCTGGCTGTGCTAAAGTTGGTGGTGAAGGTCTTTCACTGACCGGATGAGGAGGTCGTAGAAGAGGAGGCGGAAGTGGAGTAGGAGGAGGAGGCAACAGGAGGCAAAGAATAATGCCCTGTGATCCTCGGTGGTAGAAGGACATGCGCCAAACCGCTATCTGCCTCGGGCCCAGCCGCCACTACATTTACCCAGTGGGCAGTTAGGGAGATATAGCGTCCCTGCCCATGCTTACTGGTCAATGTATCTGTGGTTATGTGGACCTTGCCACAGATGGCGATGCACAGTGCACCCTCGACGTTATCCTCCACTTTGTTGTGCAGGGAAGGGATGGCTTGCCTGGAAAAGTAGTGGCGGCTGGGAACGACGTACTGTGGGACAGCCACCACCATCAGCTGTTTAAAACCGTCCGTCTCCACCAGACAGAATGACAGCATTTCAAAGGCCAGTAATTATGAAATGCTGGCATTCAGGACCAGGGATCGAGGTTGGGTGGAGAGAATTTGTGATGATGACAGAGGTGGTGGTGTTGGTGGCACATCCTCTGTTTGCTGGGTGGCAAGTGCCACTGTGAATCCAGAGGTGGAGGAAGAGGCAGAGAAAGCAGCAGAAGAGGAAGCAGGAGGAGCCTGAGCTATTTCTTGGTTTTTAAGGTATTTACTCCACTGCAGTTCATGCTTTGCATGCAAATGACTGGTCAGATTGTGCTCAGGTTTAGAACGTTTATGCCTTGCTTCAGGCTCTAAAGGCACAACGTGCAAAACACTCCTGCCTTGTTGTCAGGACATTGTCTGAAGAACTGCCACGCCAATGAACTCTTTGTTCTAGGTCCCTGGGTGTGGTGGGCAGTAGCAAACATACTGTCTCGGGGACGGCCACTCCGCTTTTGCAGCCTGCTCTCTCTTTTGCTGTGCTGTTGCCTCTGTGCGACCACCGCCTCTTCCTCAGAACTGCACACGTCACTAACATGAACTTAAGTCCAGTATGTAGTCCTCCCATGTCCTCATCCTGCAACATAAGTGGTTGGGCATCAGTGCATTCAATGTCCTCCACTTCTGGGGTAGGGCTATGTGGATGGCCTAGGGAAACCCTGCCAGCAGAGTCATCAAAAAGCATAAGAGTCTGCTGCATGACTTGGAGCTCAGGCTGCTTGGCTGCTTTGCAAGGGGGTGAGGTGAAAGACTTATGAGCATTGGCTGCAGGAGCCAACTCTGAGCTTTCTGCAGAGGACTTTTTGAAGCAAGAATATAGCTTTTTTTCACAAAAATACACTAATGCACTATTTCACAGCAGAAATGTAAAATAGGTATTTGGGCGGTGTATTTTAAATTGCTTTTTGGACCAGGAATAACGCTTTTTTCCCCATAATTTAACGGCTGAAAATTAAATGTAGATATTTGTACGCTGTATGCACAACTGCTTTGTGAACCAAGAACGCATCTTTTTTTTCCCCTAAAACACACTAATGCACTATTCCAGTGCTGAAATTTAAAATAGGTATTTGTACGCTGTATGCACAATTGCTTTGTGGACCAAGAACACAGCTTTTTTTCCCCAAAATTCACAAATTCACTATTTAACGGCTGAAAATTAAACGTAGGTATTTGAGAGCTGTATGCACAACTGCTTTGTGAACCAAGAATACGGCTTTTTTCCCAAAATTAACAAATGCACTATTTAACGGCTGAAAATTAAACGTAGGTATTTGTGCGCTGTATGCACAACAGCTTTGTGAACCAAGAACACAGCTTTTTTTTTTAACTAAAACACACTAATGCTCTATTTCAGTGCTGAAATTTAAAATCGGTATTTGTACGCTGTATGCACATCTGCTTTGTCGACCAAGAACACAAAAATACACTTATGCACTATTTCACTGCAGCAATGTAAAATAGGTATTAGGGCTGTGTATTTTAAACTTCTTTGTGAAACAGGAATACCGCTTTTTTCCCAAAAATACAGTGATGCACTAATTCACTGCAGAAATGTAAAAAAGGTATATAGGAGGTATATTCACAACTGATTTGTGGACCAGGAATACTGCATTTTTCCCCAAAAATACACTGATGCACTATTTCACTGCTAAAATTGAAAATATGTTTTGGTGCATTGAATCCACAAGTGCTCTATAGGACCACAATACAGATTTTTGCCCCAGAATACAGAAATGGACTATGTCACCCCTAAATTATACAAAAGGTAATGTAGGGGTCTTGACCTTCCAGAAAAAAAGGATTTTTTCCTTTACTGAGCTACCAAAAAGGATTAGACTGATTTAACTGGCAGGTTGGCACACATGCAGGTCGCATGCAGTTCCAAGGACACTGCAGTGGCTAAAATGGCCGCCAAACCCCCACCTCAGTAACAGATAGATTTAAAAAAAAAAAAATTTGCAGTATCACTGGGCTCAGGGATGGGTACAAAAATGAAGGATCGCAGTAGGCCCCTCCCTCAAAAATTGCTGTTGCTTGAAAATTTCATACCACCAGGTTCAACAGATTTCTTTCCTAATCTCTCCCTGAGAGCACTGGCAGCAACCTTTCCCTATACTAACAGCAGCAGAGTGATGTGCGGCACTACGTGACTCCAGCTTATAAAGAGTCTGGGTCACATGCTGCACTCAGCCAATCACAGCCATGCCAATAGAAGTCATGGCTGTGATGGCTTCTTAGGGCAAAGATGTAAAAGGCTGGCTGATTGGCTGCTCTGCAGCCTTTCATAAAGCGGCAAGAATCGCCGAACAATGGACTGGAACCCGACATTTTATGAAAATGTTCGGGTACGTGTCCCGAACATCCTAAAATTTAGTACAAACCCGAACTATACAGTTCAGGTTCGCTCAACTCTAGTGGTGTTCTGTAAACAACACTGTACTACATCTGCAAACAGTGTCTTTATTGCAAATTCCAATAATCGGGGCCTAATATAGTGTCCATAATCTGAGGTGTTCTGTAAAAAATAATGTACTACATTTGCAAACAGTGTCTTTATTACAAATTCCAATAAATGTGACCTAATATAATGTCCATAATCTGTGGTGTTCTGTAACCAATACTGTACTACATCTGCAAACATTGTCTGTATTGCAAATTCCAATAAGCAGGGCCTAATATAGTGTCCATAATCTGTGGTGTTCTGTAATCAATACTGTTCTACATCTGCAAACAGTGTCTATATTAACAATTCCAATAATCTTGGCCTAATATAGTGTCCATAATCTGTGGTGTTCTGTAACCAATACTTTACTACATATGCAAACAGTGTCTGTATCACAAATTCCAATAATGAGGGCCTAATATAGTGTCCATAATCTGTGGTGTTCTGTAACCTATACTGTACTAAATCTGCAAAAAGTGTCTGTAATACAAATTCTAATAATCTGGGCCACAGATTGTGTCCACATTCTGTGGGTTTCTGTGACATTTACTGTCTTGCATTCGAAAACTATGTCTTTAGCGGACAGTAAATCAAACTGTGCCACATAATCAGGGCATAATATACTGTCAATATGCTGTTCTGTTCTGTAACCAACACTGTATCACTTCTGAGAAAGTGTCTGTATTACAAATTCCAATAATCGGGGCCTAATATAGTGTCCATAATCCGTAGTGTTCTGTAACCAAAACTGTACTACATCTGCAAAAAGTGACTGTATTACAAATTCCTAAAATTGTTGCAAATATAGTGTCTATAATCTGTGGTGTTCTGTAACCAACACTGAACTACATCTGCAAAAAGTGACTGTATTACAAATTCCAATAATCGGGGCCTAATATAGTGACTATGATCTTTTACTGTACTACATCTGTAAATACTGTCTGTATTACAAATTCCAATAATCGGGGCCTAATATAGTGTCCATAATCTGAGGTGTTCTATAACCAATACTGTAGTACATCTGCAAACAGTGCCTTTTAACAAATTCTGATAATTGGGGCCTAATATAGTGTCCATAATCTGAGGTGTTCTATAACCAATACTGTAGTACATCTGCAAACAGTGCCTTTTTACAAATTCTGATAATTGGGGCCTAATATAGTGTCCATAATCCGTTGTGTTCTGTAACCAATACTCTACTACATCTTCAAACAGTGTCTGTATTACAAATTCCAATAATCGGGGTCTAATATGGTGTTCATAATCAAGGGCGTAACTACCGGGGAAGCAGGGGAAGCAGCTGCTTCGGGGCCCGGGCTTACAGGGGGCCCGGCAAGCACGTGTTTGTCCTCACTTCTCTCCTCCCCTGGGTAATCAGCACATGTCCTCACTCCTCTCCCGATCGCAGTGTCCTCTCGCCCTTGTCTATTTATTTAAAACTTATTTCTTATTTATTTAAGAAAAGCTTGCCCTGGGGATCGAACCTGCAACCATTAGGTTCAAAGGCAAGACACTTTACCACTAGGCTATATCTGCTGCCTAGCCAGATACCTTTAAAAAAAAAAAAATGACCTCTAGATGTGGAGAACTTTGATAGTGTATCCATACACATTACAGCTGCACCAGCACATTGTATATGGATGTAGCAGAGCTTGGTGTGTTGGGGCAGCTGTAATGTGTATAGATACACTATCAAAGTTCTCCTTATCTAGAGGTCTTATTTTTTTTTTTTTAGCTACCTGGCTATACAGCTGATATGGTCTTGTGAATAAGTGTCTTGCCTTTCATCCTAATGATCACAGGTTCGATTCCACTCACAAACTTTTTCTGAAAGACAGGATAAATGAGGCTTGCCTAACATGGAGGTAAGTATATGTGTGGTTTTTTTTGTTTTTTTTATTTTTTAAATACTGGACTTTTACTTTACTGCCACAGGGGAGGAGGGGGCTATTGGCACTATAATAATGGCAAATGGGGGATGGGAGAGATAGGCACTTCATATTGGCACACACATTAGGGGGCAGGGGGAGAGGATGGCACTATGATATTGGGATGGGGGAAGACAGAGGCACTTGATATTGGCACATTATAGGGGCACTATGGGGAGAGGAGCACTATGGGGGCATCTGGTGCTATATGGCTGGCTACTGGCACATTATAGGGTGGGTTTATATGGCTGACTACTGCCACATTATAGGGGGTTATATGGCTGACTACTGGCACATTATAGGAGGGGTTATATGGCTGACTACTGGCACATTATAGGGTGGGTTTATATGGCTGACTACTGGCACATTATAGGGGGTTATATGGCTGACTACTGGCACATTATAGGGGGTTATATGGCTGACTACTGGCACATTATAGGGGGTTATATGGCTGACTACTGGCACATTATAGGGGGTTATATGGCTGACTACTGGCACATTATAGGGGGTTATATGGCTGACTACTGGCACATTATAGGGGGGTTATATGGCTGACTAATGGCACATTATAGGGGGGTTATATGGCTGACTACTGGCACATTATAGGGGGGGTTATATGGCTGACTACTGGCACATTATAGGGGGGTTATATGGCTGGCTACTGGCACATTAAAGGGGGGCTGGGGGGGCTATATGGCTGACTACTGGCACATTATAGGGGGGCTATATGGCTGGAACATTATAGAGGGGGAGCGAAACGTGCGGGTAGGGGGGGGGCCAATACAAAAATTTGCTGTGGGGCCCAGTCATTTCTAGCTACGCCCCTGTTCATAATCTGTGGTGTTCTGTAACCAATACTGTACTACATCTGCAAACAGTGTCTGCATTACAAATTCCAATAATCTGGGCTAAATATAGTGTCCATTTTCTGTGGGTTTCTGTGACATGTACTGTCCTGCATCTGAAAACTGTGTCTTTAGCGGACAGTAAATCAATCTGTGCCACATAATCGGGGCCAAATATAGTGTCCATAATCTGTGGTGTTCTGTAACCAGTACTGTACTACATCTGCAAACAGTGTCTTTATTACAAATTCTGATAATCGGGGCCTAATATAGTTTCCATAATCTGTGGTGTTCTGTAACCAATACTGTTCTACATCTGCAAACAGTGTTTATTACAAATTCCGATAATCGGGGCCTAATATAGTGTCCATATCTGTGGTGTTCTTTAACCAATATTGTACTACATCTGCAAACAGTGTCTTTTTGCAAATTTCGATAATCGAGGCCTAATATAGTGTCCATAATCTGTGGTGTTCTGTAACCTATACTGTACTAAATCTGCAAAAAGTGTCTGTAATACAAATTCTAATAATCTGGGCCACAGATAGTGTCCACATTCTGTGGGTTTCTGTGACATGTACTGTCTTGCATTCGAAAACTATGTCTTTAGCGGACAGTAAATCAAACTGTGCCACATAATCGGGGCCAAATATAGTGTCCATAATCTGTGATGTTCTGTAACCAATACTGTACTACATCTTCAAACAGAGTCTCTATTACAAATTCCAATAATCGGGGCCTAATATAGTGTCCATAATCTGAGGTGTTCTATAACCAATACTGTAGTACATCTGCAAACAGTGTCTTTTTACAAATTCTGATAATTGGGGCCTAATATAGTGTCCATAATCCGTTGTGTTCTGTAACCAATACTCTACTACATCTTCAAACAGTGTCTGTATTACAAATTCCAATAATAGGGGTCTAATATGGTGTTCATAATCTGTGGTGTTCTGTAACCAATACTGTACTACATCTGCAAACAGTGTCTGCATTACAAATTCCAATAATCTGGGCTAAATATAGTGTCCATTTTCTGTGGGTTTCTGTGACATGTACTGTCCTGCATCTGAAAACTGTGTCTTTAGCAGACAGTAAATCAATCTGTGCCACATAATCGGGGCCAAATATAGTGTCCATATTCTGTGGTGTTCTGTAACCAGTACTGTACTACATCTGCAAACAGTTTCTTTTTACAAATTCTGATAATCAGGGCCTAATATAGTTTCCATAATCTGTGGTGTTCAGTAACCAATACTGTACTACATCTGCAAACAGTGTCTTTTTACAAATTCCGATAATCGGGGCCCAGTATAGTGTCCATAATCTGTGGTGTTCTGTAACCAATACTGTACTACATCTGCAAACAATGTCTGTATTACAAATTCCGATAATTGGGGCCTAATATAGTGTTCCTAGTCTGTGGTGTTCTGTAACCAATACTGTACTACATCTGAGAACAGTGTCTTTTTACAAATTCCGATAATCGGGGCCTAATATAGTGTCTATAATCTGTGGTGTTCTGTAACCAATTCTGTACTACATCTGCAAACAGTGTCTGTATTACAAATTCCGATAATCTGGGCCTAATACAGTGTCCAACCATAATATGTGGTGTTCTCTAACCAACACTGTACTACATCTGCAAACAGTGTCTTTATTTTAAATTCCAATAATCTGGGCCTAATATAGTGTCCATAATTTGTGGTGTTCTGTAACCAATACTGTTCTACATCTGCAAACAGTGTTTATTACAAATTCCGATAATCGGGGCCTAATATAGTGTCCATATCTGTGGTGTTCTTTAACCAATATTGTACTACATCTGCAAACAGTGTCTTTTTGCAAATTTCGATAATCGAGGCCTAATATAGTGTCCATAATCTGTGGTGTTCTGTAACCTATACTGTACTAAATCTGCAAAAAGTGTCTGTAATACAAATTCTAATAATCTGGGCCACAGATAGTGTCCACATTCTGTGGGTTTCTGTGACATGTACTGTCTTGCATTCGAAAACTATGTCTTTAGCGGACAGTAAATCAAACTGTGCCACATAATCAGGGCCTAATATAGTGTCAATATGCTGTTCTGTTCTGTAACCAACACTGTATCACTTCTGAGAAAGTGTCTGTATTACAAATTCCAATAATCGGGGCCTAATATAGTGTCCATAATCCGTAGTGTTCTGTAACCAAAACTGTACTACATCTGCAAAGAGTGACTGTATTACAAATTCCTAAAATTGTTGCCTAATATAGTGTCTATAATCTGTGGTGTTCTGTAACCAACACTGTACTACATCTGCAAAAAGTGACTGTATTACAAATTCCAATAATCTGGGCCTAATATAGTGTCCATATTCTGTGGGTTTCTGTGACATGTATTGTCCTGCATCCGAAAACCGTGTCTTTAGCGGACAGTGAATCAATCTGCGCCACATCTAGTGACAAAACCTATTAAGATGAAGAATGCGAGCACTAAGGGTCGGGGAAGTCGGCGTGATACTCATGGTGCACGCAGAGGCCGTGGCCCTTGGCGCAATGAAACTGTGCCTGCTGCCAGTGCACCAGTAAAAAAATAATAATCTACTGTACCCAGCATTATGTATAACTCAGCTGGGCGGCACAGGACAACCCTGTCCAAGTCGGACCAGTGCGAACAGTTGGTCGGTTGGATTGCTGAATATAATGCTTCCAGTCGATTAAGCACCACCCTCTCTTCCACCAGGTCCAGTCTCTGTAGCCAAGATTCTGGTCAACCGAATCCTCACTCTGATCATCCTTCCTCCCACCATGGAGAGGCTTGCCAAACGAGTGATCCCACACTCGGATATTCCGAGGAGCTCTTTCCAGCACCACTATTAGACTTGGCCCTCTCGCCCAGCACGCTTGAAATGGGATCTGAGATATTATGCCCTGATTAACAATCTCTTGAGCCTTCACAGTCTGGTGGATCATAATGAGACACAGTTGCCAATCACTGAGGTTATGGTTAGGTCAAGTTAGGAGGATGAGTAGAGTGAGGAAGTGGAAGAGGAGGTGGTGGACGATGAGGTCACTAACCCAACAAGAGAAGGTGAAAAGCCGAGAGAGGACAGCAGTACAGAGGGGAAGGCATTCGCAGCACCGCGACAGTCTGGAAGAGGCAGTGGGGTTGCAAAAGGGAGATGTCACCCCACACCAAACACGCCCGAAACCGTTACACCGAGCAGCCCCATGCGTAAATCTACCTTGCCAAAGGTTATGTGTTCCGCAGTATGGTGCTTTTTTGAGGAAAGTGCAGACGACAAAAGAGTGCTAGTTTGCAACCTGTGCCGTACCAAAATGAGCCGAGGTGTGAACACTAGCAACATCACCACCTCCAGCATAATCTGCCACATGGCACCCAAGCACCCTAATAAGTGGAACGAACGCCTGGGTCCACAATCTAGGTCTGCGGATCACACCACTGCCTCCTCTTCCTCTGTGTTACACACTGCTGGCCAATCTCCTGTCGAAGGTGCAGGCCTGGATGACCTTCGCCCTGCATCGGGAACTTCGCATGAACCGTTAGCAACAACATCCACTTCCGTGTCCCAGTGCAGCATCCAAATATCAATAACACAGGCAATTGAACACAAGCATAAATGCCACCCACCCCACCCACAGGCCATAGCACTAAATATGCAACTTTCGACATTATTGGCCCTTGAAATGTTGCCATTTAAGCTTGTGGACACTGAGGCCTTCCGCATCCTGATGACGGAGGCCGTCCCTCGGTATGCAGTCCCCAGTCGCCACTATTTTTTACTGTGTGCCGTGCCCGCCTTACACCAGCATTTGTCCCAAAACATCACCCATGCCCTCACTTATGCACTTACTGGGAAGGTCCACTTCACCATGAAGACATGGACAAGTGCTGGTGGCCAGGGAAGCTACATTTCTGTGACCACACACTGGGTGAATGTTGTGTAGGCCGGGAGTGAGTCGTACCCTGGGATGGCACAGGTGCTACCCACGCCCAGGATTGCGGGCCATACGTCCATCAGGGTCTCCGCCAGCAGCTATGTTACTGGCTCCAACCCCCACTTCTCGTCCTCCGCCGCCTCCCTCTCCACTTCCACCTCCAGCAGCAGTCAGCCATCAGTCGCTAGCTTGAAGCAGTGTAGCACTGTTGTGTGTAAGCATCAACAAGCTGTGCTGAAGCTGATCTGCTTAGGGGACAAACTGCACACCACCACAGAGCTTTGGCAGGGTATAAGGGACAAGACTGAGCTGTGGCTCTTGCCACACAACCTATAACCAGGCATGGTTGTGTATGACAATGGCCATAACTTGGTGGCTGCTTTGGAGCTCGGCAACCTGACACACATCCCTTGCTTAGCTCACGTTTTAAAGTTAGTGGTTCAGTGGTTTATCAAAACTTATTCCAATTTGCAAGAGCTACTAGTGAAGGCACGCCGTGTGTGTGCCCATTTCTGCAAGTCGTCCACAGCTTCATCTGGTCTGTCAACACTGCAACAGCACCGGTGGCTTCCAGCTCACTGACTGTTGTGCTTCGTGAGCATGCGCTGGAACTCTATGTTCTACATGTTTTTCAGGCTTTGTGAGTAGCAGAGGGCAGTTGTGGAATACTAGCTGCAACATGGTCGTCGCCTTTCGAGTCAATTGCCACTATTCACAAGCGAGGACTGGGCATTGATGTCAGACCTCTGTGAGGTTTTAAAAAACTTTCATGAATCCACACAGATGGTTAGTGCTGATAACGCTATTATCAGTGTAACCATTCCACTGCTGTGTATACTCAAACGATCGCTGCTCACAATTAAGGAGGATGCTCTGAATGTGGCAGACGAGGAAATGTGTTAGGACATTACACAGGGTGATAGCCAGACCACCCACAGTTTTTCTTCTCAGCACGAATTGGAACATTGGAGGAGGAGGAGGAGGAGATGGAAACAGGTGCCTCTGCTACAGAAGGTAGTACCCATAGAACTTCCATTTGCTCAGCGTGGATGGGCAGAAAAGGGGGAGGAGGAGAATAAGGAGATGGAGCGTCATCCTGATGTCAACATCGACGTCTTGCCTGTTGGTACTCTGGCACACATGGCAGACTTCATGTTAGGCTTCCTTTCCCGCAACCCTCCCGTTATACGCATTTTAGATAACTTGGATTACTCGGTGTTCACCCTTCTGGACCCCCGCTACAAAGAGAACTTCTCATTTCTCATTCCTGTGGTGGACAGGACGAGTAAATCGGTGCAATACCAGAAGCTACTTGTTGAGAGATTTCTCCAAAATTTTCCATCTGACAACGTGGCCGGCAGAGTCCATACTTCCTTAGACAACCGAGGAAGGGAGACAAGGGGAACACACAGCAGTTCCAAAAAGGCAGGGAGGCAGGGCAACACTCTCCAAGGCATGGTACACGTTCATGACACCCCGCCAGCAACCTAACCCTGAAACGTGGCCTATTGGTACAAGGAGGGAAAAGTGTTTGAAGATGGTGAAGGAATACATAGCAGACCATGTCAGCGTCCTAAATGAACCCTCAGTGCCTTACAACTACTGGGTTTCAAAGCTGGACACGTGGCACAGACTTGCGCTCTACGCCTTGGAGGTGCTGGCCTGCCCTGGTTTTTGTCTGAGCGTGTTTTTAGTGCTGTTTGTGGCATTATAACAGATAAGCGTATCCGCTTGTCCACTGGCAATGCTGACAGGTTGACTCAGATAAAAATGAAGAAGGCCTGGATTGCCCCTGACTTCTCAACTCCACCAGAGGAGAGCTGAGATGATGATGAATATAAAGGCAATTTCAATATATCATTTATATTGTACTCAATCTACTGTAGTGTATTCCCATGCACCTTTTCCACCACAAAAAAAGAGTATATGGTTGAATCTTGGTTTCTCCTCCTCATCCAGATTGTATATATTCCTTTCCACTCAAATTTTTTTATAGGGTCAGCTCAACTGCAGGCCCTCAGCTCAATTTTTTTTATAGGGTCAGCTGAACAGCATGCACTCGCATATAATGTTTGAGAGCGTCAGCTCACCTGCAAGCCCTCGCCCCTAATGATTTTGAGTGTTAGCCGCAGGCTCTTGCTTCAAATGTTTTTGAGGGTCACCAGCAGGCCACCAATCCTAATTTTTCAAGGGTGTGTATGATGCCCTCCTTTATGTGTAATAAAGGGTGTATTAGAGTGCCGGTTCCTTGTAATTTTTGGCAGCCCATTCACTTAGTCCATAGGCTTTATGAGTGTAGGAGTCCCACTACATGAACAATTGTACCACAATGTGAATAAGCCCCTCCTTTATGTGATATACAGGTTGTATCGGAGTGCCTCTTGCATGTAATTTTTGGCAGCCCTTGCTCTTTATATACAAGTAAATATACAAGAAATAATGTTTCCTAACAATTTTTCCTGTGAAATAGATTTTTTCGTAGGGGTTTTGTGCATATTTTTGTCAGTCTGTAAAAGTGGCGTACAACTTGGACAACATGGTTCCCAGCAGCGACCTGAGGGTCCAAGAGGCATCCAGACATCGTCTGCATGCTGTTCCCGATCCATTTCGGTGTTGTTTCTGTCACTTTCTGACCTTTTCCAATGGACCAGGCACCCACCCCTCTTCAGAGCAGGGGGTGCCTGGTTGTCTCCCATTGACTTCCATTATACTTGGGTGCTCGGACATGTTCAGGCTGAACACCTGAATACTTTGGTACTCGATCATCAATACTCTTTATAGCTTCAAAGGGATGTGCAAAGTCATAGTAGGGTCTTGTGTACTTTTATAGGCACAGTATTATGGATTAATATGACTTGGAGGGTATGCGCTTATCTGCCAGTAAAGTACATTATTAAAATAATTTTTGAGATTCACACTTACATTGATGCCACAAGGCTATTATAGCAAATTTTCCAATATATTGTGAGTAGGGTTGAGCAAATCGAAGTATCCAAAGTTGACTTTAATCTGAATTTCAGGGAAAATTTGATTGCTGCTAAGCCAAATTTCTAGTGCTTCATGGTAACGAATCAATTTTCCCTGAAATGGTGTAACAAAAAAAATACTCACCTCATCCATTAGAGCACAAAGAGGCTGCTGCAGCCACGCAAAATCTCATGCACGGTGACATATAAAGTCACCTCGCCTGTCAGCGTGATGATGTCATCAAGCACCGCGTATGATTCTGTGGGATCTTCAATGAAGATGGCCAAAGAGGCTTCTTTGCACTCAAATGGATGCGATGAGTATTATTTTTTTTAACCCCTGAAAGGCCTCCATTTTGATTTCAGATGCCACAATCAGTGATGAACGTGATATCTGAGGGGTTCAATAAAGTTCTGCATCATTGCGTCCGCTACTTACAAATAATTTATCTTCGTAATGAATCAATTTGTTTTCATAACTTTGCTCAACACTAATTGTGAGAATTAAATGTTCTTCTATAGCCTGTAATAAAGCTCACTACATGAGAAAGACTGGCTCCTAGGAGAAGATATTTGTGAAACACAGAAAGTGGCAGTGTCTGATGACAACAACAGAAGAGAGAGTGGTGTAGAGTAGTGAAGCGAACAAGGAAATAGTGAGAGACTAGAGAGAAGCCAGTGGCAGGTAAACATCCAGTCAGTGTGAGAAGCTACAGTACATGCAAAGCTACTGGTGACATGTATCTGCAGAGGAGTTTATCAAAAGACACAATGGATCTGATTTACCAACAGTATGATTAAAAAGGTTTATCAGGACTTAAAGGTATTGGCTAGTCTCTTATTACTGTTGATTAATGTGTTTATAAGATGTCTGTATTAGAGATGTCCCGAACTATTCGCCAGCGAACATCGCTTGTTCGCATTTGCCGCGGCGGGCGAACATATGCGATGTTCGGTCCATCCCCTATACATCATCATTGAGCAAACTTTGAACCTGTACCTCACAGTCAGCAGACACATTCCAGCTAATCAGCATACCCTCCCTTCCATACCCCCCACCTCGTATCAAAAAGCAAGGACAGCATCCATCTTAGTTTTATTCTAAAGCTGCAGTGTTAGTTAGTGCAGGGAAAGTGATGAGGCTGCTGAATTAATATAGGGATTCTATGGAAAGCATTAGCTACTAGTGTTCTGTGTCCACTCCAGCCCCAAAAGATTCATCTGCTGTAAGGACAGCGTCCTTACAGCACCCCAAAAAGCCCTTTGTAGGGCTGGTATATCAGTCTGCTTTTATTTTATTTTTTCTAAATATATATATATCAGTTGCCTGCCAGACTGTACTCTGTGCACACCACTCATATTGGGTGGCACAGTACCTTGCAGATAAAAAAGTCATTCAATTTTTAACCTTTAATATAATTGTATTTGCCTGCCAGTGAGTGTCAGGCCCACAGACTGTTCTGTGTGCACACCACTCATATACGGTGGCACAGTACCTTGCAGAAAAAAGTCATTTCATTTTTACCCTTTAATATAATTGCATTTGCCTGCTAGTGAGTGTCAGGCCCACAGACTGTACTATGTGCACACCACTCATATAGGGTGGCACAGTACCTTGCAGAAAAAAAGTCATTTAATTTTTACCCTTTAATATAATTGTATTTGCCTGCTAGTGAGTGTCAGGCCCACAGACTGTACTTTGTGCACACCACTCATATAGGGTGGCACAGTACCTTGCAGAAAAAGAAGTCATTTCATTTTTACCCTTTAATATAATTGTATTTGCCTGCCAGTGAGTGTCAGGCCCACAGACTGTACTGTGTGCACACCACTCATATAGGGTGGCAGAGTACCTTGCACGTATAGTACCACTAATCAACAAAAAAAAATGACAGGCAGAGGCAGGCCACTCCACAGTGGCCGTCGTGGTCGTGGGGCTGTGATTTCCTTTGGCCCTAGAATAATGCCCTGTGTTCAGAGTCCACGTACCATGAACTCAAAAAATTCTGAGGATATAGTTGACTGGCTTACAACGGACACCCAATCTTCTACAGCTTCCGCTCGGAACCTTGACGCACCATCCTCCTCCAAGGGAAGGGGACATGAGTATCGGCATCCAACCTTGCGCAAATGGGGTCTTTCATGCTGTCATGCCTGTTGAGGGACCCTCGTATAAAAAGGCTGAAGGAGAACGACCTGTACTGGGTGGCCACGCTACTACACCCCGGTATAAGCAGAAAGTGGCTGAAATGTTACTGAATTACCGGAAGTCGGAAAGGATGCAGCAGTTCCAAAACAAGTTAAAAACTATGCTTTACACAGCATATAAGGGTGATGTCAGAGCACAATGGGAATCTAACAGGGGAAGAGGTGAAAGAAATCCTCCTCCTCCTACCACGACCACGCCAGCAAGGACAGGACACTTCACAGACATGTTGTTGATGGAGGACATGCAGAGATTTTTAAGTCTTACGCATCGCAACAGCCCTTTGTCGACCGACAGGTAGCAGACTACCTCTCCTTAACTGCAGATATCGACACTCTGAGGAGCGATTAACCCCTTGACTACTGGGTGTGCATGCTTGACCTGTGGCCTGAGCTATCCCAATTTGCGATAGAACTTCTGGCCTGCCCCACTTCAAGTGTCCTGTCAGAAAGGACCTTCAGCACAGCAGGAGGTATTGTCACTGACAAGAGAAGTCGCCCAGGTCAAAAATGTCTAGATTACCTCACCTTTATTAAGATAAATGAGGCGTGGATACCGAAGCGACTGACAGTGGGGGATACATTTGACTAAAAAAGGCCTGATGAGATGCCTTGGGCTAAAAATGGTCCCCACACTGCTGTATTTCATCTCTGCATGCCGGATGACTTGCGTGACTTCTCCGCCACCAAACTAGCGTTCAAGCCGCAATGTTTTAGTTCACTGTCTGCCTGGAAAACATCAATTTTTCCAATCGCTGCTACAGCAGTTGCTGCAACAATACCTAATTTTTGAGGCTTGTGTACATGCCTAATTTTTCTGGCCTCTGGTGCTGCACTGTGGCTGCAAAAAAAAAATAAAAGGCAAATTCATGTGTCAATTCCCCTTTCGTGATCATTACCTTGTTGTGGTGAAGGGGCTTGCGTATCACAATGAAGTGATCACCCCTATGATTGTGTTGGCAATGTTGGAACACCCCCGATGATAAGGTCGTTGCTTCATTGTGAACAGACCAAAAGCGATGGGCTGGATAATTTTTCATAGAAAAAACATGAAATTTTCTTTGTGATCATCTAAGGAGATCATTAAAGCCTACTAGGCCAACAATGGGCCCACACTGCAGAATCATTGTTTTCTGGGTCACTTAACTGTCACTGAACTACCTCAGTACGACCATAGGCTTTGAAAAACCGCCATCACCTGCAATCTCCCAAACGTGCACACGAGCACAGTCATCACTACTCCAAGATTGACGCATAGAGGAATAAAATTTATGTGATTAGTGTGTCAACTATTGACAACTGTTTGCAGTTGTCTAAAATCTATTCGATACACGTCCCCTGATAGGGGATTAAACAGATAAGAATAGTACTACTTAACACTAGTGTTGAGGGAACAGTTTAAGCATAGTTCGGTTTCGTACCGAATTTTGGGGTGTTCGGGACACATTTTCAAAAAAGTTTGGGTCCGTTGTTTGGCGATTTCTTCCCTCTTTCTGAAGGGCTGCACAGCAGCCAATCAGCTAGCGTTTTACTTCTTGCCATAAGAAGCCATCACAGCCATGCCTTCTAATGGCATGGCTGTGATTAGCCAAGTGTAGCAAGTGACCCAGCCTCTATTTAAGCTAGAGTCACGTAGCGCCGCATGTCACACTGCTCTGATTAGTGTAGGGAGAAGACGCAGCTTCTGTGAGGGCGAGATTAGGCAGGGAAAAGTCAGCAAAAGCACCTAATGAAGTGATCGATCTACAGCTGTGAATGATTCAACTTCTGCTAGTTCATTGCTCACTGGTTTTTAGGCTGCACAGAGCGTTTTTCTGTCACTTTTTTCTTGGGTGATCGGCGGCCATTTTGTGACTTGTGGTGCACCAGAACAAGCTGCCACCAAGTCCATCAATCCATCAATTCTAGTGTTTTTTTTTTTGCTATATCCTACATCAGGGGCTTGGCTGTGCTTATTGTCACCCCTAGAAACTCAGGATAGATATTTCTATATTTTATTAAGGGGTTAAATTAAATTGCCAAAATAGCAATCCCCTAAATCTGGTGTAACAGCTGTGGCTAGCCAAGTTTAATACTGTATGCTGTCTGGCAAAGGATAGATCATTTTCTGTGGTGAATTCAATTGCAAAAATAGCAATCCCCTAAATCTGGTGTCCCAGCAGTGGCTGGCCAAGTTTTATAGTGTCCGGCAAAGGATATATTTTGTTCTGGGGTGAAATTCTATTGCCAAAATAGCAAAACCATAAATCAGTGGTTTCAGATGTGGCTGGCCAAGTTTAATAGTGTCCTGCAAAGGATATATTCTGTTCTGGGGTTAAATTCAATTGCCAACATAGCAATACCATAAATCAGTGGTTTCAGCTGTGGCTGGCCAAGTTTAATAGTGTCCGGCAAAGGATAGATTTTGTTCTGGGGTGAAAATCAATAGCCAAAATAGCAATACCGTAAATCTGGTGTTCCAGCAGTGGCTGGCCAAGTTTAAATCTGTCCGTAACAGGGTATATTTTTTTTCTGTGGTGAAATTTAATTGCCACAATAGCAATACCATAAATCAGTGGTTTCAGCAGTGGCTGGCCAAGTTTAATAGTGTCCTGCAAAGGGTATATTTTGTTCTGGGGTGAAATTCAATTGCCAAAATAGCAATACCATAAATCAGTGGTTTCAGCTGTGGCTGGCCAAGTTTAATAGTGTCCTGCAAAGGATGTATTTTGTTCTGGGGTGAAATTTAATCGCCAAAATAGCAATACCGTAAATCTGGTGTTCCAGCAGTGGCTGGCCAAGTTTAATAGTGTACGGCAAAGGATATAGTTTTTTATGGGCTGACATTTAATTGCCAAAATAGCAATACGTTAAATCTGGTGTCCCAGCAGTGGCTGGACAAGTTACACAGTGTCCGTCATAGGATATTTTATTTTCTGCGGTGAAATTTAGTTGCAAAAATAGATATACAGTAAAACTGTTGTTCCAGCTGTTGCAGGCTTTGTTTAAATATGTCCGTAAAAGGGTATGTTTTTTTATTGGGTGAAATTTAATTGCCAAAATAGCAATACCATAAATCAGTGGTTTCAGCTGTGGCTGGCCAAGTTTAATAGTGTCCGGCAAAGGATAGATTTTGTTCTGGGGTGAAATTCACTTGCCAATATAGCAATACCCGGAATCTAGTGTTCCAGCTGTTGCAGGCCTAGTTTAAATCTGTCCGTAACAACGTATATTTTTTTCTGGGGTGAAATTTAATTGCCAAAATAGCAATACCATAAATCAGTGGTTTCAGCTGTGGCTGGCCAAGTTTAATAGTGTCCTGCAAAGGATATATTTTGTTATGGGGTGAAATTCAATTGCCAAAATAGCAATACCATAAATCAGTGGTTTCAGCTGTGGCTGGCCAAGTTTAATAGTGTCCTGCAAAGGATATATTTTGTTATGGGGTGAAATTCAATTGCCAAAATAGCAATACCATAAATCAGTGGTTTCAGCTGTGGCTTGCCAAGTTTAATAGTGTACGGCAAAGGATATATATTTTTTTGGACTGACATTCAATTGCCAAAGTAGCAATACCTTAAATCTGGTGTCCCAGCAGTGGCTGGACAAGTTTCATAGTGTCCGTAATAGGATATATTATTTTCTGCGTTGAAATTCAGTTGCAAAAATAGAAATATAGTAAAACTGCTGTTCCAGCTGTTGCAGGCTTCGTTTAAATCTATATGGGGTTAGGATTGGTGAGCACTCATATATCCAACATCAAACTGAATTGCATAAAAAGACTTTATATTTAACCACTTGAAGACCACAGGTTTATACCACCCTAGTGACCAGGCCTTTTTTACAAATCCGCACTACATTACTTTCACCGTTTATTGCTCGGTCATACAACTTACCACCCAAATGAATTTTACCTCCTTTCTTCTCACTAATAGAGCTTTCATTTGGTGGTATTTCATTCTTGCTGACATTTTTACTTTTTTTGCTATTAATAAAAATGTAACAACATTTTTGCAAAAAATGACATTTTTCACATTCTGTTGTAATTTTTTTTTTTTTAAAAACTACATTTCTATATAAATTTTTCACAAAATTTATTGTTCTACATGTCTTTGATAAAAAAATCCAATAAGTGTATATTTATTGGTTTGGGTAAAAGTTATAGCGTTTACAAACTATGGTGCAAAAAGTGAATTTCGGCATTTTGAAGCAGCTCTGACTTTCTGAGCACCTGTCATGTTTCTTCAGGTGCTAGAATGCCAGGATAGTATAAATACCCCCAAATGACACCATTTTAGATAGAAGACACCTCAAAGTATTCACGGAGGGGCATGGTGAGTTCATGTATCATTTCATTTTTTCACAAGTTAGCGGAAAATGACACTTTCTGAGGAAAAATAATAATAATAAAGTTTCCATTTCTGCTAACTTCTGGCAAAAAATATAAAATCTCAGACGGACTCACTATGCCCTCAGTGAATACCTTGGGGTGTCTACTTTCCGAAATGGGGTCATTTGTGGGGTGTGTTTACTGTTCTGGCATTTTGGGCGAGGCTAAATTGTGAGAAGCCCTGTAGAACCCAAAGGTACTCCGTTGGAATTTGGGCATGCTTTGCGCTCAGGCAGCAAAAAGTGTCACACATGGTATTGCCAGTACTCAGGAGAAGTAGGGCAATATGTTTTGGGGTGTATTTTACATATACCCATGCTGGGTGAGAGAAATATCTCTGTAAATTGTCAACTTTGTATAAAAAAATTTAAAAAGTTGTCGTTTACAGAGATATTTCTCACACCCAGCATGGGTATATATAAAAATACACCCCAAAACTCATTGCCCTACTTCTCCTGAGTACGGCGATACCACATGAGTGACACTTTTTTGCAGCCTGGGTGCGCAAAGGGGCCCTAAAACCAATGAGTACCTTTAGGCAAGGGCGTAACTACCGGGGAAGCAGGGGAAGCAGCTGCTTCGGGGCCCGGGCTTACAGGGGTCCCGGCAAGCACGTGTTTGTCCTCACTTCTCTCCTCCCCTGGGTAATCAGCACATGTCCTCACTCCTCTCCCGATCGCAGTGTCCTCTCGCCCTTGTCTATTTATTTAAACTATTTCTTCTTTCTTTCAGAAAAGCTCTCCCTGGGGATCAAACCTGCGACCATTAGGTTCAAAGGCAAGACACTTTACCACTAGGCTATATCTGCTGCCTAGCCAGATAGCTAAATAAAAAAAAAATAAAAAAAAAAATATGACCTCTAGATGTGGAGAACTTTGATAGTGTATCCATACACATTACAGCTGCACCAGCACATTGTATATGGATGTAGCAGAGCTTGGTGTGTTGGGGCAGCTGTAATGTGTATAGATACACTATCAAAGTTCTCCTTATCTAGAGGTCTTATTTTTTTTTTTTTTAGCTAACTGGCTAAGCAGCTGATATGGTCTTGTGGATAAGTGTCTTGCCCTTCATCCTAATGGTCACAGGTTTGATTCCCCTCACAAACTTTTCTGAAAAACAGGATAAATGAGGCTTGCCTAACATGGAGGTAAGTATATGTGTGTTTTTTTTTATTTTTTAAATACTGGACTTTTACTTTACTGCCACAGGGGAGGAGTGGGCTACTGGCACTATGATATTGGCAAATGGGGGGGGGAGAGATAGGCACTTCATATTGGCACACACATTAGGGGGCAGGGGGAGAGGATGGCACTATGATATTGGGATGGGGGAAGAGAGAGGCACTTTATATTGTCACATTATAGGGGGCACTATGGGGAGAGGAGCACTATGGGGGCATCTGGTGCTATATGGCTGGCTACTGGCACATTATAGGGTGGGTTTATATGGCTGACTACTGCCACATTATAGGGGGTTATATGGCTGACTACTGGCACATTGTAGGAGGGTTATATGGCTGACTACTGGCACATTATAGGGTGGGTTTATATGGCTGACTACTGCCACATTATAGGGGGTTATATGGCTGACTACTGGCACATTATAGGGGGTTATATGGCTGACTACTGGCACATTATAGGGGGTTATATGGCTGACTACTGGCACATTATAGGGGGTTATATGGCTGACTACTGGCACATTATAGGGGGTTATATGGCTGACTACTGGCACATTATAGGGGGTTATATGGCTGACTACTGCCACATTATAGGGGGTTATATGGCTGACTACTGGCACATTATAGGAGGGGTTATATGGCTGACTACTGGCACATTATAGGGTGGGTTTATATGGCTGACTACTGGCACATTATAGGGGGGGTTATATGACTGACTACTGGCACATTATAAGGGGGTTATATGGCTGACTACTGGCACATTATAGGGGGGGTTATATGGCTGACTACTGGCACATTATAGGGGGGTTATATGGCTGGCTACTGGCACATTAAAGGGGGGCTGGGGGGGCTATATGGCTGACTACTGGCACATTATAGGGGGGCTATATGGCTGGCACATTATAGAGGGGGAGCGAAACGCACGGGTAGGGGGGGGCCCAATACAAAAATTTGCTGTGGGGCCCAGTCATTTCTAGCTACGCCCCTGCCTTTAGTATTTCACAGGACATTTTTACGCATTTGGATTCCAGACTTCTTCTCAGGCTTTAGAGACCCCTAAAATGCCAGTGCAGTATAAATACCCCACAAGTGACCCCATTTTGGAAAGAAGACACCCCAAGGTATTCCGTGAGGGGTATGGTGAGTTCATGTAAAATTTTATTTTTTGGTAACAAGATAGTGGAATATGAGACTTTGTAAAAAAATAAAAAAATATAAAAAAATATCAATTTCCGCTAACTTGTGCCAAAAAAAAAACCATTCTGTGAACTCGCCATGACCCTCACGGAATACCTTGGGGTGTCTTCTTTCCAAAATGGGGTCACATGTGGGGTATTTATACTGACCTGGCATTTTAGGGGCCCCTAAAGCGTGAGCATCCAAATGCAAAAAAATGGCCTGTGAAATCCTAAAGGTACTCATTGGTTTTAGGGCCCCTTTGCGCACCCAGGCTGCAAAAAAGTGTCACACATGTGGTATCTCCGTACTCAGGAGAAGTAGGGCAACGTGTTTTGGGGTGTATTTTTATATATACCCATACTTTGTGTGAGAAATATCTCTGTAAATGACAACTTTTAAAAAAAATTATTCAAAGTTGTCAATTTACAGAGATATTTCTCTCACCCAGCATGGGTATATGTAAAAATACACCCCAAAACACATTGCCCTACTTCTCCTGAGTACAGCGATACCACATGAGTGACACTTTTGCAGCCAAGATGCGCAAAGGGGCCTAAAACCAATGAGTACACTTTAGGAGGGCATTTTTACGCATTTTTCTTCTCACGCTTTAGGGCCCCTAAAATGCCAGGTCAGTAGAAATACCCCACATGTGACCCCATTTTGGAAAGAAGACACCCCAAGGTATTCCGTGAGGGGCATGGCGAGTTCACAGAAGATTTTTTGGCACAAGTTAGCGGAAATTGATTTTGTATTGTTTTTCTCACAAAGTCTCCTTTCCGCTAACTTTTGACAAAAGTTCAATTTTTCATGGACTCACCACACCCCTCAGCGAATACCTTAGGGTGTCTTCTTTCAAAATGGGGTCATTTGTGGGGTGTTTGTACTGTTCTGGCATTTTGGGCGGGAGCTAAATTGTGAGCAGCCCTGTAAAGCTAAAGGTACTCGTTGGAATTTGGGCCCTTGCGCACCCAGGCTGCAAAAAGTGTCACTCATGTGGTATCGCCGTACTCAGAAGAAGTAGGGCAATGTGTTTTAGGGTGTATTTTTACATATACCCATGTTAGGTGAGAGAAATATCTCTGTAAATTGACAACTTTGTATAAAAAATTAAAAAAAGTTGCTGTTTACAGTGATATTTCTCACACAAAGTATGGGTATATGTAAAAATACACCCCAAAACACATTGCCCTACTTCTCCTGAGTACGGCGATACCACATGTATGACACTTTTTTGCAGCCAAGATGCGCAAAGGGGCCCTAAAACCAATGAGTACCTTTAGGATTTCACAGGGCATTTTTACGTATTTGGATTCTCACGCTTTAGGACCCCTAAAATGCCAGGGCAGTATAAATACCCCACAAGTGACCCCATTGTGGAAAGAAGACACCCCAAGGTATTCTGTGTAGTCATAATAATTCAAGTAACTATGGCGGTATAGACATCATATGGTATTTATACTGTTATCCTTTTTCATCATTCAATTATTCCTCTATGTGGGGAAGGAGTGTTAATAAAAGAATGGTTGAATAATGGTATTGCTAGGAGAAAGATGGGTGGGTGTCTTAGAGTCAAGGCGCCGTCACAGCGCCGATACACGGCATGTCGCGATTCTGCTCTAGACATCTGTTTAATGTAATCTCCTCCCCTCCAGTGCTTCTCCACCTTCTCCAGTGCCACAAATTCCAGATTTGACGGATTCTGATTGTGCACATCTTTAAAGTGTCTTGATAGAGGGTGTTTATCATAACCCTTCTTTATGTTGGCAATATGTTCCGCCAATCTTTTTTTCAATGGTCTTTTGGTTCGCCCTATATACTGTTTATTACATGTGCACTGGAGAAGGTAGATAACACCGGATGTATTACATGTGAGGCATCCCTCTATCTCCCATTTGAAATCGTTTTGTGTTGAGTTAACAGTTATTGTTTTACGTGATTTGCTGTTAAGTTTACAACCTATACATCGCCCACATTTATAGAAACCTTTAAGTTGTAACCAAGTCTCTGACAGACCCATCTTATTTTATTTTTGTGGTTTTATCGTGGGGGCGATTTTAATACCTAAATTAGGTGCTTTAGTGAAGGTTATTGGTGGAACCTTCGGGAGTAGATGTCCAATAACTTTATCATTTAGTACATGATGCCAGTGGGTCTTAATTATCATTTGGATCTTTTCATAATTTTCATTAAATGGAAGAATGACTCTTATGTTTTCCTCCTTCACTGACTGTTTAGTTTTTTATTTTCTTCAAAAAAATCTTTCCTTTCTAACTTTCAAATTTTGTTGAGTGAATCTTCCACTATTGTTTCAGGGTACTCTTTCTCTGCAAATTGTTTTTTCATCTCCATGGCTTCTTTTTCAAAAACTTCTCCCTCTGTACAGTTACGCTTTATCCTGCGAAACTGGCCAGAGGGGATGTTGATCAGCCATCTAGGTAGATGACAGCTCGAGAATTGGATATAACTGTTCCTTTTCGTGGGTTTACAGAATGTTCTGCATGTATATTTATTCTCTTGTTTCATAACCACCAAATCAAGGAATTCCGTATTTTTTTGTATATTTGCGACAAATACCAGATTTAATGAGTTCTCGTTAATCTTTTTTAGGAATCTCTCTAAACTCTTCCTGTCATATTTCCAAATGAAGATGACATCGTCTATATAACGACGCCATAGGGCCAGATCCGCCCCCAGTCTCGGTTCGATATGGTTATATTCCCATTCAGCCAAGAACAAATTAGCATAACTGGGGGCGAATCTGGTCCTCATGGCAGTTCCCCTTTTCTGTACAAAGTAACACCCCTCAAAGAAAAAATAATTGTGATGTAAAATATATTCTATTCCCTCTGCAATGAAATCCCTCTTCATAGTTCCCAATGACCCTTCTCTTTCCAATTGTCTTTTTACAGCGTAAATCCCCTGTTGATGATCTATCACCGTGTAAAGTGACTGGACGTCCAATGTGCCCATAATCCATTCAGGTTGTATCTCCATATTTTCAAGAGTATGTATAATATGGGTCGTATCTTTGATGAAAGAGTTAATCTTCTTCACCACAGGTTGTAATTGGACATCTATATATCTAGACAGATTTGATGTAATGGATCCAATACCTGAGACAATTGGACGTCCAGGGGGATTTTCTAACCTTTTATGTACTTTGGGCAAGCAGTAAAAACATGGTAATCTTCCCTGCGTGCCCAAGATAAATTCAGATTACTGTTTTGATATTATTCCTCCTTCTATACCTTTTATACAATAGTTTTTTAATTCTAACTCTAATTCAAGGGGGTCACCTCCCAATTTGGTATATTCGTTTAAATCTGTCCGTAAAACGGGGAATTTTTTTTTCTGGGGTGAAATTAAATTGCTAAAATAGCAATACCCTGAATCTGGTGTTCCAGCTGTTGCAGGCCTAGTTTAAATCTGTCCGTATCAGGGTATATTTTTTCCTGGTGTGAAATTTAATTGCCAAAATAACAATACCATAAATCAGTGGTTTCAGCTGTGGCTTGCCAAGTTTAATAGTGTCCTGCAAAGGATATATTTTGTTCTGGGGTGAAATTCAATTGCCAAAACAGCAATTCCATAAATCAGTGGTTTTAGCTGTGGCTGGCCAAGTTTAATAGTGTCCGGCAAAGGATAGATTTTGATCTGGGGTGAAATTCAATTGCCAATATAGCAATACCCTGAATCTGGTGTCCCAGCTGTTGCATGCCAAGTGTTAATCAGTCCGTAAAAGGGTATATTACACTCAAGGTATATATACAACTGCTGAGAGGGTCATCCTCAATAACTTCACACTCTGACGTGCATTTCCCATTGTATTTCTGTCCGTTAAAGGGTATATTACACAAAGTGTTAAAATACAAGTGGTGAAGGCATAATCCAACATATTTTTTCACTCGCTATTGTGCATCTCCAAGTGTAAATCTGTCCATAAAAGGATACCTTTCATCCAGGGCCTAAATACTAGCCCTACAATTGATATTCGCCTAAATCAGTGGTTACTGCTGTGCCTGGATTAGTGTAATACAGTACATAAAAAAATAGGCAGATAGTGTTAGGTGCCTGTAAAAAAAGGCCTGAATTTAAAAATCAATACACTGGGCCAAATATTTTTTTTCTTATTGTGGTGCTTGGTGAACGGTAGCAATGAGGAAAACATCTAGTAAGGGACACGTGGTGGTGTTAGTGGACCCGGCCATTCTGCCACAGCCACACATCCAAGTGAACCAACTACCTCAGGTTCCAGTACCCGCCAGAATTTACAGCGATATTTGGTGGGGCCCAATGCTGTTCTAAGGATGGTAAGGCCTGAGCAGGTACAGGCGCTAGTCAATTGGGTGGCCGACAGTGGATCCAGCATGTTCACAACATTATCTCCCACCCAGTCTTCTGCAGAAAGCGCACAGGTGGCACCTGAAAACCAAGCACATCACTCTGTTACATCACCTCCATGCATATCAGGTAAACTGTCAGAGCCTCAAGTTATGCAGCAGTCTCTTATGCAGTTTGAAGACTCTTCTGGCAGGGTTTCCCAAGGAAATCCACCTAGCCCTTCCCCAGTGGTGGAAGACATAGAATGCACTGATGCACAACCACTGATGTTTCCTGATGATAAGGACATGGGAATACCACCTAATCGGAGTCCGCACGTCTCTGATGCTGACGAAACACAGGTGCCAACTGCTGCGTCTTTCTGTAGTGTGCAGACCGAACAGGAGGTCAGGGAGGAAGACTGTGTGGAAGACGATGCAGGGGACAATGAGTTCCTAGACCCCACATGGAATGCAGGTCGTGCCACTGACTTTCATAGTTCAGAGAAAGAGGCAGTGGTGAGACCGAGCCAACAGCGTAGCAAAAGAGAGAGCAGGGGGCAAAAGCAGAACAGCCGCCTCCAAGAGAGTTCGCCTGCTACTGGCTACCGCCACACGGGTCCGAGCACCCCAAAGGCAGCTTCAAGGAGTTCCCTGGCATGGCACTTCTTTAAACAATGTTCTGACGACAAGACCTGAGTGGTTTGCACGCTGTGCCATCAGAGCCTGAAGCGAGGCATTAACGTTCTGAACCTTAGCACAACCTGCTTGACCAGGCATCTACATGTAAAGCATGAACTGCCGTGGAGTAAACACCTTAAAAGAAAGGAACTCACTCAGGCTCCCCCTGCTCCCTCTTCTGCTGCTGCCTCGGCCTCTTCCTCCACCTCGGGAGGAATGTTGGCACCTGCCGCCCACCAAACAGAGGATGTGCCACCGACACCACCACCTGCGTCACTTAGCATCTCCAACACGTCACACGGCAGCGTTCAGCTCTCCATCTCACAAACCTTGGAGAGAAAGCGTAAATTCCCACCTAGCCACCCCCGAGCCCTGGGCCTGAATGCCAGCATTTCTAAACGACTGGCCTTTGAAATGCTGTCATTCAGGCTGGTGGACACAGACAGCTTCAAACAGCTGATGTCTATGGCTGTCCCACAGTATGTTGTTCTCAGCCACCACTACTTCTCAAAGACAGCCGTGACTTCCCTGCACAACCAAGTATCCGATAAATCAAGTGTGACCTGCGCAACGCCATCTGTGGCAAGGTCCACCTAGAACAGCACCACTTCACCACCAATGACTGAGCCTCCATGCGAGACCTGTGTACCCTGTTGCGCTGTTTCGAGTACTCCACCAATATGGGCAGTGACGATGACGCCGTTATCAGCGTTACAATACCACTTCTATGTCTACTTGAAAAAACACTTAGGGTGATGATGGAAGAGGAGGTGCCCCAGGAGGAGGAGGAGGAGGATGAGGGGTCATCTTTAGCACTTTCAGGCCAGTCTGTTAGAGGTGCTTCAGAGGGAGGTTTTTTGCAACAGCAGAGGCCAGGTAGAAATGTGGCCAGCCAGGGTCCACTACTGGAGGAGGAGGAGGATGAGGCGGAGGTGGAGGAGGATGAGGATGAAGCAGGTTCACAGCATGGTGGCACCCAACACAGCTCAGGCCCATCACTGGTGCGTGGCTGGGGGGATATGGAGGACAATGACGATACGCCTCCTACAGAGGACAGCTTGTCCTTACCTCTGGGCAGCCTGGCACACATGAGCGACTACATGCTGCAGTGCCTGCGCAACGACAGCAGAGTTGCCCACATTTTAACGTGTGCGGACTACTGGGTTGCCACCCTGCTGGATCCCCGGTACAAAGACAATGTGTCCACCTTACTTCCTGCACTGGAGCGTGATAGGAAGATGCGCAAGTACAAGCGCACGCTGGTAGACGAGCTCCTGAGAGCATTCCCAAATGTAACAGGGGAATAGGTGGAAGCCCAAGGCGAAGGCAGAGGAGGAGCATGAGGTCGCCAACGCAGCTGTGTCACGGCCAGCTCCTCTGAGGGCAGGGTTAGCATGGCAGAAATGTGGAAAAGTTTTGTCTATACGCCACAGCCAACTGCACCACCACTTGATACGGAACGTGTTAGCAGGAGGCAGCATTTCACTAACATGGTTGAACAGTACGTCTGCACACCCCTCCACGTACTGACTGATGGTTCGGCACCATTCAATTTCTGGGTCTCCAAATTGTCAACGTGGCCAGAGTTAGCATTTTATGCCTTGGAGGTGCTGGCCTCCCCGGCGGCCAGCATTTTCTCTGAACATGTATTCAGCACAGCAGGGGGTGTCATTACTGACAAACACAGCTGTTTAAAACTGCCTCCCCCTCAACCATCTGTTCTTGCTCTCTGGGGCACTTCTTTATTGAATCCTCATTTTTTTAACTTTACCATGATCTTGCGGTGCAACCCAAAGTTGAATGAACCTCTGCTCAATCTGGGTGCCGGGGCCTAAATAACTGAAAGTGGCCTGTTACAATGGTGGGTGAAATGAAGCCTGAACCTCTGCCATGCGACCTCTCTCCTCTGTCTGGGTGCCGTGCGCTAATTATCTGGAAGTGGCCATCTCCAGTGGTGGGTGATATGAAGCTTGATTCTGTGCTATGGGACCTCTCTCCTTTGTCTGGGTACTGGGGCTTAAATAACTGAAAGTGGCCTTCTCCAGTGGTGGGTGATATGACGCATTATTTCTTGCTGTGGGACCTCTCTCCTCTGTCTGGGTGCTGGGGCCTAAATAACTCAAAGTGCTCTTCTCCAGTGGTGGGTGATATGATGCCTGATTCTCTGCTGTGGGACCTCTCTCCTCTGTCTGGGTGCTGGGGCCTAAATAAGGGAAAGTGGCCTTCTCCAGTGGTGGGTGATATGATGCCTTATTCCTTGCTGTGGGACCTCTCTCCTCTGTCTGGGTGCTGGGGCCTAAATAACTGAAAGTAGCCTTCTCCAGTGGTGGGTGATATGATGCCTTATTCCTTGCTGTGGGACCTCTCTCCTCTGTCTGGGTGCTGGGGCCTAAATAACTGAAAGTAGCCTTCTCCAGTGGTGGGTGATATGATGCCTTATTCCTTGCTGTGGGACCTCTCTCCTCTGTCTGGGTGCTGGGGCGTAAATAACTGAAAGTGGCCTTCTCCAGTGGTGGGTGATATGACGCCTTATTCCTTGCTGTGGGACCTCTCTCCTCTGTCTGGGTGCTGGGGCCTAAATAACTGAAAGTAGCCTTCTCCAGTGGTGGGTGATATGATGCCTTATTCCTTGCTGTGGGACCTCTCTCCTCTGTCTGGGTGCTGGGGCCTAAATAACTGAAAGTAGCCTTCTCCAATGTTGGGTGATATAACGCCTTATTCCTTGCTGTGGGACCTCTCTCCTCTGTCTGGGTGCTGGGGCCTAAATAACTGAAAGTGTCCTTCTCCAGTGGTGGATGATATAACGCCTTATTCCTTGCTGTGGGACCTCTCTCCTCTGTCTGGGTGCTGGGGCCCAAATAACTGAAAGTGGCCTTCTCCAGTGGTGGGTGATATGACGCCTTATTCTCTGCTATGGGACCTCTCTCCTCTGTCTGGGTGCTGGGGCCGAAATAACAGAAAGTGACCTTCTCCATTGGTGGGTGACTTGACGCCTGATTCTCTGCTATGGGACTTCTCTCCAATTGATATTGCTTAATTTTTATTTATTTTATTTTATTTTAATTTATTTCCCTATCCACATTTGTTTGCAGGGCATTTACCTACATTTTGCTACCTTTTGCAGCCCTCTAGCCCTTTCCTGGATTATTTTACAGCCATTTTAGTGCCCAAAAGTTCGGGTCCCCATTGAATTCAATGAGGTTCGGGTTCGGGATGAAGTTCGTGTCGAGTTCTGATCCCAAACCTGAACATTTTTGGGAAGTTCGGCCGAACTTCTCGAACCCGAACATCCAGATGTTCGCTCAACTCTACTTAACATCTCACTCATGTCACGGTATATTGCGCGGCGCATGCGCAGTGCCCCAAATTGGAAGTAAGAGGACCGACCAATCATCTTTTTCCATCTCCCGGTTCCTAAAATCTATTCACGTCCCCTGATAGGTGAAGTAGCAAGCATTAAACTGATAGGAATAGTGCTACTTAACACACCACTCATATAGGGTGTCACAGGACATTGCACGGCGCACGCGCAGTGCCACAAATTGGAAGGAAGAGGACCGACCAACCATCTTTTTCCATCTCCCGGTTCCTAAAATCTATTCCATTCACCTGCCCCTGATAGGGGACAAAACAGAAATTTAACTAGTAAGAACAGATTTTTTTTAAAAATTTAAAATAAAGAGGACAGCCACAGCGGAGCTGAGTATTTTTTGGCCGCATTACTGAACGCTCATGCATAATGGCTGTAGGCTCATGTGTCCTTTTGCGGAGGTGACAAACCTGGAGGAGGAAGGTGGCTTTGAGGAGGTGGAAGATTAACCACATCAGGCGTCCCAGTGAGCTTGCTGTCACCTTTCGGGGACCCTTGGTGTTGTACGTGGCTGGGTGGAGAAAGAGACCTTCAATGATGTCAGTGAGGACAAGGAACGGGACATGGCTAGCTTGGTATCCAACCTTGTGCAAATGGGGAGTTTGCGGTTGTGCAAATGGACTGTTTGCTGTTGTCTGTGGTGCGTTAAACAGGGAGTTTGGTTTGTCAGAGTTTGGTCTGTCACTGTGAAGCAGGCATAACCCTTACACTACCTGATCGATACAACATCAAACCTGATCGTATACAAACACTGGATGTTTTAAAGCACGTTATTCCAAACAATTTAGGAAATGTTAGGTGATTTATGCCCTTTATGGATTAAAACCCAACTCTGCGTCAACTACGTAATTTTCCATGGGAGTTTTGCCATGGATCCCCCTCCGGCTTGCCACAGTCAAGGTGTTAGTCCCTTTGAAACAACTTTTCCATCACTATTGTGGCCAGAAAGAGTCCCTGTGGGTTTTAAAATTTGCCTGCCTATTGAAGTCTATGACGGTTCGCCCGTTCGCGAACATTTGCGGGAGTTCGCGTTTGCGAACGTAAAATTTTATGTTCGCGACATCTCTAGTCTGTATTAGTGTTGGCCGAGTGAATACCACATGTGCTCGAGTGTAATGCTCGAGTCTCCTCCCCGCACGTTTCTTCCCTGCTCCGCAGCCAATAAACTTGCAGGTAAATGCTGCCCTCACTGTAATGCCGTAGCCCTGTTGGTTACTGGCATTACAATGATTGGCTGGCCAGAATGCGTCATCAGTTTCTATATAGCACCCGATGGTGCGTGTTCGGCTCAGTCTTAGTCAGGGGGAGCTGTGCATAGGAAGGGACAGACAGTGTAGGGCGTGATATTGGACTATTTGATTAGAAAAACTATTCAGAGACCCAAAAGTCCTTTTAAGGACTATTGTGTGTGACAGCAGCAACATATATTTGTAGCGCAACCTGCAATAAATTGCTAACACTGTACAGACCCAAAAGTCCTTTTAAGGACTATTGTGTGTGGCAGCAGCAATATATTTTTTCAGCGCATCCTGTGCTAAATAGCATCTAATAGGCTGCTGCGGACAGTTAAATTACACAGGTCTGCAAAAAAAATTGTTTCAAGAGCTGTTTTGGTTATTCTACTTAATCTTTATGTTTTTTGGTGCTCTAAAACTGCAGAAATAATCTATAAAAAAACAACTTGTCTTCCTGGGCAAAGTAAGGAATGAACTCCTTTTCACGATGTCTGAACCACGAAGATGACACTCCTGGCAACTATAAATTCCTGCTTTTCAGCCTTGATCCGAGTAGCTCAGCGGCATCTTAACCCCTTAAGGACTCAACCCTATTTCACCCTAAGGACTCGGCCATTTTTTGCAAATCTGACCAGCGTCACTTTATGTGGTGATAACTTTAAAACGCTTTTTTTTATCCAGGCCATTCTGAGATTGTTTTTTCGTCACATATTTGCAAAATTTGCAATTTTCCAAGTTTCAATTTCTCTACTTCTATAATACATAGTAATACCACCAAAAAAAGTTATTGATTTACATTCCCCATATGTCTACTTCATGTATCGATCATTTTGGGAATGCTATTTCATTTTTTGGGGACGTTACAAGGCTTAAAAGTTTAGAAGCAAATCTTGAAATTTTTCAGAAATTTTCAAAAACCCACTTTTTACGGACCTGTTCAGGTCTGAAGTCACTTTTTGAGGCTTACATAATAGAAACCACCCAAAAATTACCCCATTCTAGAAACTACACCCCTCAAGGTATTCAAAACTGATTTTACTAACATAATTAACCCTTTAGGTTTTCCACAAGAGTTAATGGCAAATGGAGATAACATTTCAGAATTTAGATTTTTTGGAAAATTTTCCATTTTAATCCATTTTTTCCAGTAACAAAGCAAGAGTTAACAGCCAAACAAATCTTAATATTTATTCCACCGATTCTGTAGTTTGCACGAACACCCAATATGTGGTCGTAAACTGCTGTATGGCCAAACTGCAGGGCGCAGAAGGAAAGGAACGCCATATGGGTTTTGGAAGGTGGATTTTGCTGGACTGGTTTTTTGACACCATGTCCCATTTGAAGCCCCCCGATGCACCCCTAGAGTGGAAACTCCATAAAAGTGACTCCATCTAAGAAACTACATCCCTCAAGGTATTCAAAACCAGTTTTACAAACTTTGTTAACCCTTTAGGTGTTTCTCAAGAGTTATTGGCAAATGGAGATGAAATTTCTGAATTTCTATTGATGTTACCTTGTCTCAAAAAAAGTGTAATATAGAGCAACCAAAAATCATATTTACCCTAAAATAGTACCAAAAAACTGACACCTTATCCCGTAGTTTCCAAAATGGGGTCACTTTTTTGGAGTTTCTACTCTAAGGGTGCATCAGGGGGGCTTCAAATGGGACATGGTGTCAGAAACCAGTCCAGCAAAATGTGCCTTCCAAAAACCATATGGCGTTCCCTTCCTTCTGTGCCCTTACAGCAGTTTACGACCACATATGGGGTGTTTGTGCAAACAAGAGAATCAGGGCAATAAATATTGAGTTTTGTTTGGCTGTTAACCCTTGCTTTGTTACTGGAAAAATGGATTAAAATGGAAAATTTGCCAAAAAATTGCTGTTTTGGGATCGTTTTTATTTTTTGCTATTTACATTGTTGAACTGACAGGTTAGATTATGTGCTATTTCTATAGAGCAGGTTGTAACGGACGCGACAATACCAAATATGACTACTTTTGGGGGGTTTTTGTTTCAGTTTTACATAATAAAGCATTTTTGAAAAAAATTATTTTTTTATGTCTCCACATTCTGAAAGCCATAGTTTATGTTTTATTTTTTGGGCGACTGTCTTATGTAGGGGCTCATTTTTTGCGGGATGAGATGGCGGTTTGATTGGCACTATCTTGGGGTGCATATGACATTTTGGTCACTTGCTATTACACTTTTTGTGATGTAAGGTGACAAAAATTGCTTTTGATACCGTATTTATTATTATTTTTTTGATGTGTTCATCTGAGGGGTTAGGTCATGTGTTATTTTTTATAGAGCAGGTTATTACGGACGCGGCAATACCTAATATGTATACTTTTTATTTATTTATATAAGTTTTACACAATAATAAAAATAAATCATGTTTTAGTGTCTCCATAGTTTGAGAGACATATATTTTTTTTTTTTTGGGCGATTGTCCTATGTAGGGGCTCATTTTTTGCGGGATGAGGTGACGGTTAGATTGGAACTATTTGGGGGGTCATATGACTTTTTTCTCGCTTGCTATTACACTTTTTGTGATGTAAGGTGACAAAAAAATGGCTTTTTGACAAAGTTTTTATTTAATTTTTTTTACAGTTTTTACTTGAGGGGTTAGGTCAGGTGATATTTTTATAGAGCAGATTTTTACGGACGTGGAGATACCCAATATGTCTACTTTTTAGTTTATTTTTTACATTTAACACAAAAAAGCATTTTGAAACAAAAAAAATCATGTTTTAGTCTGAGAAGCATAGTTTTTTTATTTTTTGGCCAATTGTTTTAGGTAGGGGCTCATTTTTTGCGGGATGAGATGGCGGTTTGATTGGTACTATTTTGGGAGGCATACGCTTTTTTGATCGCTTTGTATTACACTTTTAGTGATGCAAGGTTTATTTACACCATTTTTGGGGGGTTTTTTTATGGCGTTCACCTGACGAGTTCAGTCATGTGATATTTTTATAGAGCAGATTTTTACGGACGCGGCGATACCTAATATCTGTAGTGTATTTTATTTTTTTTAATTTTTATTCAGTAATATGTTTTTTTTTTTTTTTCATTTTTACTTTTTTTTCACTTTTTTACATTTTTTTTGACCCAGACCCACTTGGTTCTGAAAGATCCAGTGGATCTGGTGTCTGTATAATACAGTACAGTACACTATATAGTGCACTGTGCTGTATTTTGTACTTTACAAAGTCTGAATAGACCTTTAGCAGGTCTATTCAGGCTTTCAGCACCATGGAGAGCAGGATGCTTCTGAAAGCGTCCTGTCTCCATGGCAACCATCACCCGCTGACATAAGAGGGCAGCGGGTGATTGAAGGAGAGGGAGTGGAGCCCCTCCCTCTGCGATCCCATCCTGTTGGGGGGCTGCAAAGGCACAGCAGCCCCCCGATGGGAGAGGGAGGGAACTCCCTCCCTGTCAACCCTTCCATACCGCGGTCTGTATGGACCGCGGTACGGAAGGGGTTAAACGGCTGGCATCTGATCAAGCACAGATGCCAGCCGTTTCTATCAGAGTGTCAGCAATGTGCTGACACTATGATAGATCCACTAGACACCAGGGAAACATTACAGAGGAGGCGGGCAGGGGATCGCAATCGCGATCCCGCCCACCACACCGCCCGCCTCCCGCACCGCCTCCCGCCACCCGCAACCACTTTGGGGGCATTAACCCTCTGATCCCCTCTGTCACAGACCGCGGGGATCAGATATCGCGCAAAACGCTGCAAACCGCAGGTCTGAATTGACCTGCGGTTTGCAGCGATCGCCAATATGGGGGGGGTCACAGGACCCCCCTGGGCATTGTACCAAGGTACCGACTGAATGATTTCAGCAGGTACCTTGTTCCGATCACTGCCGGCTGAGCAGCAGTGATCGGAACTACTCATGACGTACCTGTACGTCATGGGTCCTTAAGGACTCGGAAACCATGACATACAGGTACGTCATGCGTCCTTAAAGGGTTAAATGCACTTAAATGCACTATATCTTAAATGCACTTGTGAATTAATTAATAGTAATTTGGACTTCAAATTTGGTTAAAAAAACGTAATATAAAAAAGTTAATAAAAATTTTATAAATTTGAAGACAATTTAGCATTTTGTGTCAAATTATGATGTCTAGGAGTTTTTTTTCAAAAGTTTTTTTGTTTTCAGCACACCAAAATACTTGAAAATTAGATGAAAATATTCAAACAGCTTTTTAGTCACAGACCTGTGTTATCTGCACCACATCTCCTGCATAAAGTGTACGCATCCCAAAAAATATCTTTGATATCCAGTATACCTTTTCCATAGACGTTGTCTGCTGCGCACAGTTAAATTAGTTGCGCCACATCACCTATGTAAATTGTGCGCATCTGAAATATATCTGTGACATCCAGTGTACTTTTTCCGTAGACTGTGTCCGCTACAGACAGTGACATTAGATGCGCAACATCTGCAGTGTAACGCGTGCGCTGAAAAAATTTACCAGTGACAAACAGTGTACTTTATCAACAGAAGGTGTCCACCTCTGACAGTGACATTACCAGTGCGACTTCTCCAGTGTACCGTGTGCGTTAATGTTTTTTATCTGTGACATACAGTGTACTTTTTCAATAGACGGTGTCCAGAGAGTGAGATTGCCAGTGCCATATCTGCAGTGTAACGTGTGGGCATGAAATTTTTATCTGTGACATACAGTGTACTTTTTCTACTGTGGACAGTGACATTACCTGTGGTAACTCTCCTGTATAACATTTCCTCATCCCAAATACCTGTGACATTCCCTGTAAATTTGTATTAGCCGCTGGTGGCAGCATTGACATTATCTGCGGGATATCTTCTGTGTGATGTTTCTACATCCCAAATACCTTCTGGGAAAAAATTGGCGCATACACTACTAAATCCTACGCTACTGTACGTGTGACATACTTCAGCATATATACCATTCAAAATGAAGAAGGCGAGCAGTAAGGGACAGGGAAGTGGCCGTGATGCTGATGGTGCACACAGAGTCTGTGGCCCTGGGCGCGTTGAAACTGTGCCTGCTGCCAGAGCACAAGAAAAACAATTATCCACGATACGTAGCTTCATATCCCAGTTTGCAGGGTGGCGCAGGACACCACTTTTCGTTAAATTTTTGCTTATTTATGGAAAGTGTGTAATGAATAAACTTATATATGCAGGAGGACACAACTTTTGAAGTCAGACCAGTGCGACAAGGTGGTCGGTTGGATTGCAGCAGATAATGCTTCTAGTCGGTTAAGCACCACCCTGTCTTCAACTAAGTCCAGTCTCAGTAGCCAAGGCCCTCGTATATAATTTTTTACAGGGTCAGCTTACTTGCAGGCCCTCACCTACAACCTTTTAGAGGGTCAGCTCACCAGCAGGCCCTCACCTACAATATTTTACAGGGTCAGATCACCTACAGGCCGTTGCAAATAATGTTTTAAAGGGTCAGCTCACCTGCAGGCTCACAACTACAACCTTTTAGAGGGTCAGATCACCCACAGGCCCTCACCTACAATATTTTACAGGGTCAGCTCAACTGCAGGCCCTTGTATATAATATTTTACAGGGTCAGCTCACCTACAGGCCACGCATAGCCTTTATAAGTGTAGGAGTCCCACTACAGGAACAATTGTACCACAATGTGAATGAGGCCCTCCTTTATGTGATATACAGGTCGTATCGGAGTGCCTCTTGCTTGTAATTTTTGGCAGCACTTGCACTTTATATACAAGTAAATATACAGGAAAGAATGTTTCCTAACAATTATCTTTGGTTTTGTGCATATTATTGTCAGTCTGTTAAAGTGGTGTACTACTTGGACAACTTCATTCCCAGCAGCGACCTGGGAGTCCAAGATGCATATAGAGATCTTCCCCATGCTGTTCCCGAACCATTTTGGTTGTGTTTCCATCAATTTCGGAACTTTTCCCATGAACCAGGCACCCTCCCGTCTTCATAGCAGGGGGTGCCTGGTTTAATACTCTGGTTCTCCCATTGACTTCCATTATACTCAGGTGCTCTGTAGCACCCGAGCATCCCGATGTGTTTGGCCCGAGCACCCAAGCACTTGGGTTCTCGATCAACACTAGTCTGTATGGCACTTACTAATAAAGCCTTTGTTGAAATTCTGCACCATTTTATATACTCCTTTCCATAAAATTGTTGTTGATGCACACTGCACCTGCCATGTCTACTTACTCTACTTACTAACGGAAACCATAATGCTAGTGTGAACCCACCCTAAAGTGGTCAATATTGGTGTTGGACGCGAATATTCGAATTGCGAATTTTAACCTCTTTAGGACTGCTGCACACAGATACGCGTGATCTCGGCGGTCCTTCTGTTCTTCGTTGACGCACGGGCGCGTCATCTCGCGAGAGGCAAGATGACGCGATCTGTGCGCCTGAACGGGATCGGCACAGAGGAAGTTTGTCACCAGCCTGCCAGCCAATGATCTGCGCTGGCAGGCTGGTAATTTTTTAAAAAACGAATCAAAAGCCATGAAATGCATTATATTTATAAATATAATGCATTAAATGGCTTCTGTGCCCTCTCCTGGGTCCTTTTCGTCGGTTGGACCCAGGAGAGAGCACATCTCTACAGTGAGTACACCAAGCACCACACTTCAGGCCCTGATCCCCCCCATCACCCCAATTAACCCCTTGATCACCCCTCTCAGTCACCTGTCAATCATCTAGTGAAAGGGAAAAAAGTGATCAGTGTAAACTGTCACTTTTTATTTTTCACCAGGATTGACTTTTAGGTTTAGATTAGTTTAGGCCCCCTTTGGTACGTAGTTAGTGTTCGCGCCCAGCCTACCGCACCGCAGTCACTGAGTATTAGTGTCACCATAGTTCGTGTCCCCCACCCAAAACACAGTGTTTGCCCGATCAGGCCTGATCGGTCGCCCACACGTGCGTTCACCCACGCCCGCCCCACCGCAGTGACAACATTTTTATTTTTTTCTATAATCACTGCACAATCACTTCACAAGCTCTGCGGCAATAAAAAAATCTATTTTGATCTTTTTTATTAATCGCAGTGGCTTCTGTAATTCGCTACCCTCCCATTTGTAAGACAGGCTTGCTCTTTTTCTTGGGTAGTCTCAGGGAATACCCCCTAAATTTAGTCGTCCAAATGTCAAATAAGGGGTATTCTCCTGAAGAGGCCTACAGGATTCTGACCCAGTCGGATGAGGAATGGGAACCCTCATCTGACGAATCTAGCGGGTCAGAATATGAACCTGTAGAAAGCAGTGGCAGTCTGACCCAAAGTTCGGACGAGGAGGTTGAGGTCCCTGATACCACCAGGCGTACCCGGCCCCGTGTCGCTAGACCACAGGTAGTGCAGGATCTGTTTCAAGGGCAGCAGAGTGGGGCTGGTGCTGCCGGATTATGTGGTGAGGCATACACCAGCAGCGCAGCCCATCCTGGACCTACTACCAGCACTGCCGTAGAACATAGTGAAGTGGCGAGCACCAGAAGGGCAGTTTAAGCTGGTACGGTGGCACGTGCAGTAATTCCCCGGTCGCAGCCACCGCGCAGACAGGCCTGTAGAGCCCCTAGAATCCCTGAGGTTCTGGCAAACCCTGATTGGCAGCCCCCAACTTCAGCCGCACCATTAGTTCCCCCTTTCACCGCCCAGTCAGGAGTTCGGGTGGAGACAGCTCAGATCAGATCGGCACTGGGGGTTTTTGAGCTTTTCTTCACTGCGGAGCTCTATGACTTAGTCGTGGCAGAAACAAATCGGTATGCCACTCAATTTATTACCGCCAACCCGGAAAGCTTCTATGCCCAGCCATTTCCGGTGGAAACCACTCCAAGTTTCCGAATGTAAAACTTTCCTGGGCCTTCTCCTCAACAAGGGCCTGACAAAAAAAACATGAATTGCGGTCATAATGGTCCACGAACCCAATTCATCACATGCCCATGTACTCTGCTGCCATGTCCAGGACACGGTTTGAGGCCATCCTGCATTTCCTGCACTTTAGCGACAACACCACCTCCCGTCCCAGAGGCCAACCAGCTTTTGACCGGCTCCACAAAATTCGGCCCCTCATAGACCACTTTAACCTGAAATTTGCAGATTTGTATACCCCCGCACCAAACATCTGCGTAGACGATATAGACATACATTTTACCGGGTGCCTTGGCTTCAAACAGTACATCCCAAGCAAGTGCGCCCGATGTGGGGTCAAATTGTATAAGCTCTGTGAAATGGCACAGGCTAAACACACAAATTTCGGATCTATGAGGGAAAAGATCAGACCCTGGAGCCGGTCGGTTGCCCTGACTACCTGGGGAGCAGTGGGAAGATAATCTGGGACTTGGTGTCACCCTTATTCGGCAAGGGGTACCATATTTATGTGGACAATTTCTACACAAGTGTGACCCTCTTCAGGCATTTGTTCTTAGAACAGATTAGCTGCTGTGGCACTGTGCGACCTAGTCGCTGGGGCTTCCCCCAATGGCTCCTTACCACTCGTCTCGCAAGGGGGGAGAGGGCTGCCTTGTGTAACCAAGAACTGCTCACGGTGAAATGGAGAGACAAGCGTGACGTTTACATGCTCTCCTCCATTCACTCAGACACGACAATACAAATTGAACGGGCAACCAGTGTCGTTGAAAAGCCCCTCTCAGTCCATGACTATAACCTCCACATGGGAGGGGTGGACTTCAATGACCAGATGTTGGCCTCGTATTTGATTTCCTGATGCACCAGACGCTGGTATAAGAAGGTGTCTGTATATTTATTTCAATTGGCTATGTATAATAGTTTTGTTCTCTACAGTAAGGCTGGGAGAACAGGATCCCTCCTCAAATTTCAGGAAGAGATCATCGAGAACCTCCTGTATCTAGGAGGTTCTGTGGCCTAAACCACCAGTGTAGTGAGCCGTCTACACGAGCGACATTTCCTCGATGTCGTTGCTGGTACCTCAACCCAACCGCCACCTCGAAAAAGATGTCGTGCCTGTAGCAGGAGTGGAATATGGCGTGACACCCGTTATTTCTGTTCTGACTGTCCTGACCACCCTGCCCTATGCCTAGGGGAGTGTTTCCGGAAGTACCACACTCAGGTACACTTAGGGACGTAGGGATTGCAGGACACAGGTAGTTTTTACAATCAGGCTCTACGGTCTCTCAGGATAATAGGTTTTGAGAGACCCTAACACATAGGGGTGCTGGTGTGCTACAATAGAAATGTGAAACGGTAGAAACGTTTCCTTTCACTTGGGATAAAGTGCGTAATGTACTTCACACCATCTCTGTGTGATTTACACTTTACACATTGTCCTATGGGAGAGGAGAGGTTTCTGCAAGAAAATAAAGAGTGAAAAGGAAAAAGAAAAATTAAACAGGTAGCAAGAAAAAAAAAATCTTGAGTTAGTTCAGGTTTTAAAAGTTTTGATGTTCAGGTTTGATAAAAAAAAGTTTTATGTTCAGGTTTTATAAAGTTTGTAACGTTCAAGTTTATGAGCCTGCTGCCTGTTTTTTCTTCTTCTTTTATTTTTTTTCCCCCTAACCACCTTTATTTTCCAGGTAGACCAACAGACCAACCGATGAAAATGCTGCAGCACTGATGTGCATTCTGAGAGAAGCATTGCGCTGCTGTCCGAAGACACGTGAAGTCGGTGTATGCGGCGCTGCAAGACGATATTTCTCCTCTGCAGTACAGGTACGTTTGCCCAGGCATATGAGCTGAGGAGAGGTGTTGGAAATCATATGCTTTGGCAAACACTTTGTATCAAAAATCTGTCAAAGATGTCTTCCTCCACAACGATCGATTGATCGATGTGAATGGAGAAATCACGTTTGCCAGGACATAGGAGCTGAAGTGGGTATGGATTTTTGGGCGGAGCCCCTATGTCCTGGCAATCGCCAGGCCCCTCTTTTTTTTCTTGCATATTTTTTGGCAGAGATTTTTTCATCCACATTGATCGATGCGAATGAGGAAATCTGTGCCGTTCATTTTTTCTTTCAGCCCAGAGGCTGAACGGAAAAAAATCTCATTACCTGTATGCTCTATATAAGGAGAATAGCAGAAACTCCTAATACTGGCCATATATGTAATGATTGTGGAGACCCTCAAATGTCATAGCAGTACAAAAACCTCACATGTGACCCCATTTTGGAAAGAAGACACCCCAAGGTATTAGCTGAGGGGCATATTGAGTCCATGAAAGATTGAACTTTTTGTCACAAGTTAGCAGAAAGGCAGACTTTGTGAGAAAAAACAAAAAAAATCAAATTCCGCTAACTTGTGCCAAAAAAAAAAAATCTTCTATGAACTCACCATGCCCCTCACAGAATACCTTGGGGTGTCTTATTTCTAAAATGGGGTCACATTTGGGGTATTTTTACTGCCCTGGCATTTTAGGGGCTCTAAAGCGTGAGAAGAAAAATGCGTAAAAATGACATCCTAAAAGGTACTCATTAGAATTAGGGCCCCTTTGCGCATCTTGGCTGCAAAAAAGTGGCACACATGTGGTATCGCCATACTCAGTAGAATTGTTATAAGTACACCAATCTCCCCACAGGCGAGGGCCATTAACACCCCCCCCCCATATCATGTGCAGGCTCCATTAACCCCCCTCCCCAAATCATGTGCAGGCTACATTAACCCCCCTCCCCCCAAATCATGTGCAGGCTCCATTAACCCCCTCCCCAAATCATGTGCAGGCTCCATTAACCCCCTCCCCAAATCATGTGCAGGCTACATTAACCCCCTCCCCAAATCATGTGCAGGCTACATTAACCCCCTCCCTCAAATCATGTGCAGGCTCCATTAACCCCCTCCCCAAATCATGTGCAGGCTCCATTAACCCCCTCCCCAAATCATGTGCAGGCTCCATTAACCCCTCCCCAATCATGTGCAGGCTCCATTAACCCCCTCCCCCAATCATGTGCAGGCTCCATTAACCCCCTCCCAAATCATGTGCAGGCTCCATTAACCCCCTCCCCCAATCATGTGCAGGCTCCATTAACCCCCAATCATGCGCAGGCTCCATTAACCCCCTCCCCCAATCATGTGCAGGCTACATTAACCCCCTCCCCAAATCATGTGCAGGCTACATTAACCCCCTCCCCAAATCATGTGCAGGCTACATTAACCCCCTCCCCTAAATCATGTGCAGGCTCCATTAACCCCCTCCCCAAATCATGTGCAGGCTCCATTAACCCCCTCCCCAAATCATGTGCAGGCTACATTAACCCCTCCCCAAAATCATGTGCAGGCTCCATTAACCCCCTCCCCAAATCATGTGCAGGCTCCATTAACCCCCTCCCAAATCATGTGCAGGGTACATTAAACCCCTCCCCCAATCATGTGCAGGCTCCATTAACCCCCTCCCCCAATCATGTGCAGGCTCCATTAACCCCCTCCCCCAATCATGTGCAGGCTCCATTAACCCCTCCCCCAATCATGTGCAGGCTACATTAAACTTCCCCCAATACTTACCTCCCTGGAGCGCTGGATGCAGGCCTCATCCGGCCTGTGTCCCGCTCTGCACTCTGCTCAGGTGGCGCGATGACGTCATCGCGCCGCCTGAACCGCTCTGATAGGCTGCCGGCACAAGGCCCGCAGCCTATCAGAGGAGCAGAGGAGGGAGACGCCTCTCCCTCCACTGCCGCACAGCACAGCGATCTGTATCGCTGTCCAGAGGACGGCGATACAGATCACTATGGAGATGAACGCTTCCACAGTGGAAGCGTTCATCTCCTGTAACCTAGAGCCCCTCTTTACGGAGCCCCTGGGGGGCGCGCCCCACTATTTAAGAAACACTGAGTTAGTGGAACATGAGACTTTGTAAAAAAAAAATTCAATTTCCGCTAACTTGTGACAAAAAATAAAAACTTCCATGAACTCACTATGCCCATCAGCGAAAACCTTAGGTTGTCTACTTTCCGAAATAGGGTAAAAGTAGAGGGCAGTAAAAATACCACACATGTGACCCCATTTTAGAAAGCAGACACCCCAAGGTAATATGTGAGGGGTATGGTGAGTTCATGTAAAATGTTATTTTTTGTCACAAGTTAGTGGAATATGAGACTTTGTAAAAAAAAATAAAAAAAATCAATTTCCGCTAACTTGTGACAAAAAATAAAACTTCCATGAACTCAGTATGCCAATCAGCGAATACCTTAGGGTGTCTACTTTCAGAAATGGGGTCATTTGTGGGGTTTTTCTACTGCCTGGGCATTGTAGTACGTCAGGAAACAGGACAGGTGTCAGAAAGTCAAAGTGCGGAAATTCACTTTTTTACACCATAGTTTGTAAACGCTATAACTTTTACCCAAACCAATAAATATACACTTATTGAATTTTTTTTAATCAAAGACATGTAGAACAATAAATTTAGAGAAAAATTTATAGAGAAATTTAGTTTCTTTTGACAAATTTTCCAACAGAAAGTGAAAAATGTCATTTTTTTGCAAAAATTTTGTCAAAAAAGTTAAATATTAAAAAAGTAAAAATGTCAGCAAGAATGAAATAGCACCAAATGAAAGCTCTATTAGTGAGACAAAAAGGAGGTAAAATTCATTTGGGTGGTAAGTAGTATGACGGAGCAATAAACGGTGAAAGTAGTGTAGTGCGGAATTGTAAAAAGTGGCCTGGTCATTAAGGGTGTTTAAGCTAGGGGAGTCTGAGGTGGTTAATCGTGAATATTGCCACTTTGATAATTTGTGAAAATTTAGAATATAGTGCTATATATTCGTATTTGCGAATATTCTAGATTTCTTTTCTCTGAACCCATGATCCCTCCCTGCTTCTTGCTAGTGGGCCAATGAGAAGGCTGCAATGTCTTTGTCTGAGCTTAGCAACATCTGTAGCAAACAATAGAAAAGTTTCCTACCCCTTATTATATAAGGAACCTCCCCAGCAGCCATTTTCTGAAGTTTTTTTTTCAGTTGTGAGAGAGACAACAGTGTCATTGCTGTGCTATTTGCTTTGCTCTGTCACATTACATTAAATAGTTAGTTAGCTTATATGCAGGGTGTTATGTAGTGTGATAGGTTCTGCTGTCCATACATACATGCTACAAGCAAGTTCACAACAATACTTAGTGCACCAATCACTAATATGTAGTCAGACCTGCTAAAATGTGAAGTTGCACGTATTGCGCAAAAATATGTGCATCATTAATTGCCGATTTGCTAAATTGCGAATATATTGGAGCAATCTATCTGCATATAAAGCTATTGTAATGTTCTGCCATGCCAACCATTTTCTCTATTCTCAGGAAACTTCTAGCAGCATGAAAAATGTAGCAATAGTAACCCACGCCTGCATTGCGCCCGTAATATGCACATATTACATTGGCGATTTTCACAATCAAGAAAATAATCACAAATTCACAAATTCGCGAATTTATAACGAATATTCACCCAAATATTTGTGAAACATCACAAATTCGAATATAGCCTCTGCTGCTCATTACTAGTCAATATATGTGTTCAATCGTCTATTAGAGTCATGCAGAAAAGTAAAGCATTGTTGTTTTGTAAGTCTGGTGTTTGCGACATTTTCTATGACACCCTCAGCCAGCCAACCCCCATTACATTTCTAACAGGGCACTACATCTATTCAATGTTCACTTGAAGGTGTAGGGATGTGATACCACTTCATGTTATCATGGCTTCCAATCACAATGTTTCATCCACCATAGTGGACCATACCAAAAGGAGCCTACATAATAAAAAGCACTGTGAGTTCTGTAATCTCAATGTTGGGCTACAAACCTTGGACACAAAATTAGTAAATTATGTCATACAATTATTACAAATTGTATTACCAAATGTTTTGTATACCACACACATTTCTTTATGGAAGTGTCTCAAAATGTCTCTTAAGGGTCGGTCACTGGACAGCCATTTTTCATAGTGCAATGGGATAGACTTAAGGAATTTTCAATCACTGCAATGCTAACTCAGCCATTGATATGTTACAGTCTGTCGACTAAGAATAAAATGCAAACACATGTACCATTACAGGTAAAACAGATTAATATTCTCACAATTTGTTGATGCTCCAGAATACAGATCTTCATTCTTCCCTAGTTGTTTTTGTGAATGCATATATTTATTCTCTGCTTGTTTGTGAATTCTTGCTATAGGGGATTCATTTGTCTTGTTGTGTAGACACTTAGCCATGACCAAGGGCGTAACTACCGGGGAAGCAGGGGAAGCAGCTGCTTCGGGGCACGGGCTTACAGGGGGCCCGGCAAGCACGTGTTTATCCTCACTTCTCTCCTCCCCTGGGTAATCAGCACGTGTCCTCACTCCTCTTCTGATCGCAGTGTCCTCTCGCCCTTGTCTATTTATTTAAAACTTATTTCTTCTTTCTTTCAGAAAAGCTTGCCCTGGGGATCAAACCTGCAACCATTAGGTTCAAAGGCAAGACACTTTACCACTAGACTATATCTGCTGCCTAGCCAGATAGCTATAAAAAATAAATAAAAAATTTGACCTCTAGATGTGGAGAACTTTGATAGTGTATCCATACACATTACAGCTGCACCAGCACATTGTATATGGATGTAGCAGAGCTTGGTGTGTTGGGGCAGCTGTAATGTGTATAGATACACTATCAAAGTTCTCCTTATCTAGAGGTCTTATTTATTTTTTTTTAGCTACCTGGCTATGCAGCTGATATGGTCTTGTGGATAAGTGTCTTGCCTTTCATCCTAATGGTCACAGGTTCGATTCCCCTCACAAACTTTTTCTGAAAGACAGGATAAATGAGGCTTGCCTAACATGGAGGTAAGTATATGTGTGTTTTTTTTTTTTTTTTTTTTAAATACTGGACTTTTACTTTACTGCCACAGGGGAGGAGGGGGCTATTGGCACTATGATATTGGCAAATGGGGGGGAGAGATAGGCACTTCATATTGGCACACACATTAGGGGGCAGGGGAGAGGATGGCACTATGATATTGGGATGGGGGAAGACAGAGGCACTTGATATTGGCACATTATAGGGGGCACTATGGGGAGAGGAGCACTATGGGGGCATCTGGTGCTATATGGCTGGCTACTGGCACATTATAGGGTGGGTTTATATGGCTGACTACTGCCACATTATAGGGGGTTATATGGCTGACTACTGGCACATTATAGGGGGGTTATATGGCTGACTACTGGCACATTATAGGGTGGGTTTATATGGCTGACTACTGGCACATTATAGGGGGGTTATATGGCTGACTACTGGCACATTATAGGGGGTTATATGGCTGACTACTGGCACATTATAGGGGGTTATATGGCTGACTACTGGCACATTATAGGGGGTTATATGGCTGACTACTGGCACATTATAGGGGGTTATATGGCTGACTACTGGCACATTATAGGGGGTTATATGGCTGACTACTGGCACATTATAGGGGGTTATATGGCTGGCTACTGGCACATTATAGGGGGGCTGGGGGGGCTATATGGCTGACTACTGGCACATTATAGGGGGGCTATATGGCTGGCACATTATAGAGGGGGAGCGAAACGCGCGGGTAGGGGGGGGCCCAATACAAAAATTTGCTGTAGGGCCCAGTCATTTCTAGCTACGCCTCTGGCCATGACTTCATGCCACATAGAAAACACAGCAGTGAAGCTAAAACCAGAAACAGCCTTAAGATATTTATCAGTTTCACAACTTTTTTCTTTTATGTTTGACCAAAAGGTTGGAGCATAATGTCAAACCATTACATTTCTAGAGTGCTGTTTAACCCCTTGTGTCTTGGAGAAATGTTTGTGTTTCTGTTTTTCCTCTCTGCCTTACCAGAGCCATAACTTTTTTTTTTTTTTCATTTACATGGTCACATGAGTGCTTGTCTTTTGCGCGACACATTGTAATTTCGAATGGCTTCACTTAATATTACATATGTGGGAGGCTGGTAGAAAAATCCAGGTTTTGTCTCTATGGCATTTCCTATGCAGTAAAACTGACCTAATACCTTCATTTTCTGGTTCAGCATGATTGCAACAAGGCAGGAAATAAAAACATCAGTGAGACAAAGACAATTTTAATCAAACTAATAATAACCTCTTTACTACTACTTATGGACCACAGAAGAAATTCTATGGCAACTTTCATAACAATAAATATAAATCCAAACATGATAATTGGCCTCCTAATGACTATAAAAACCATTTATCCATCAATCAGAATATAGCAAAAGCTAAAAGGATGTCCAACACAGATTAGAACTTTAATCACCTGCAACATAAACATCTCTCTAGACAGGACCCACATAGCTCTGCGAGTTTGAAAGTTACCAATATTCAAAAACCACAATAGCACATACAACCCACAGCTATATACATCATATACAGATGCAGCCTAGCTAAACTTGATGGATCAGGATATACGCAAAAACCAACACCTGATGCTCCTAATGCACCTCATACTCCACCCCTACCAGTATACACACAACACAAACAAATACAGGAAAAGTACATTAATGACCTATCAACAGAACACTTTCTGAAAAGGTTTAGGGAATTAAAAGCAAAATACCACCTATACAAGGACCATACTGACAACCCACAGACAATTACCCAATCCGACACTAGTCCTCCTAAAGCCACCCAAGAAATACCCATACTATATACTAACCTTAATACAAGAGACTCACACACAACTTACAATACCACCATCCATTCTCTATCTCCCCATTAGGAACCTACCCAACCCACCATATCATTGACTACTTCAGCTCAGGCTTTGAAGCCCTAGTGCCCTTTCTATCCCATGCTCATAACCAACCATTTTTCGAATAGACTCCCAACGCAAGGGAATTATCAAAAACCCCACTACCACCTGTCAAATCACCAGAATCCTTCAAACCCACACTGGGGAAAAGATAATTAGAAAATGGGGAAAGAGAGGAGGAAAACAAAAAAGGTAAACTATATTAAATGGGCCTCATAAAAATGGGTCTCACATCTGCACAAATCCACCATAAAAATTGAATCTATCTTCCCACTAGTTAAATGCATATGATATAAAACTCCTACAAAAGCACTATCTTTTTCCCATACAGTAGAGTTAACTTACTATTATTATTATTTTATTATTATTATTATTATTATTATTATTATTAGACTTTCAAAATTTCAGAAGAAAACACCACCCAGAGACATTTTCTATTGAATTTCAGAAAAATCAGCCAGGTGAAACTACAGCAAATTGTGTGAATGACATGGGCACCTAACAACAACAAACATCTCAAATCCAACTTTTTCCCCTGCAGAGCAAAGGACAGTAATCCTGACATATTAAGATGTATTATTGATAGACCTCAAAAGTCAATGTTGAGCCAGTTGCCTTAAATTATAAGGGGAATTTAGTTAAAAACCAACAAAAAATGTGAGCAATAATAAAGACATAATTATCAGACCTGCAGACAAAGGGGGAGGTATAGTAATGCAAAACTATGATGATTATGAAAAAGAGACCCAAAATATCCTAAACAACATTATCTACTATGAGAACTATAAAACTGACCCTTTTCCTGACATAACAAAAAAACTAAATATACGTACCATGATTAAAAGTCCCTATGATAAACAACTCATCAATGAAAAAAACAGAATTTTTACTACATGGACATTCATGCATACCCTACTTTTACCAACTTCCACAAATACACAAAAATAATGAGAACCCAAAAGGCAGACCAATTGTCTCAAACACTAATTGTACAATAAGCAATCTCTCCAAATATCTCAACCTCGAATCTTACAACCATATGTCAAAAAATTACCCACTTAAGGAACACCCTAACAAGAGACCACACACTAAATCCCAACAAACATAATTTATAATAGAAGTTTCATCTTGCAAAATGATACTGTTATATTTAATGGCACCACTGATGCAAAAGGACCGCCATGGGGACAAAAGTAGCGCCATCCTTCAACAATATTTTTATGGGAGATTTCAAAGAAGTACACATCTAGAACTACTACCTACATGAAACAAATAAAATACTTTAGCAGGTATATAGATGACTTCAGAGGTATATAGATTATCTAATGTTCACAAACACGTTAAACTACAGTAAAACAATGAATTTCTGGACATTATAGTCACCCGTCACAATAAAATCTTGAAGACCAAAACATAATTTAAATTAAGTAAACAGTAGTTGTAGGAGTGGCTCACTCTCAGTTGATGTGGTAAGGTGCTACTAGCTAAATTTGAGGACACCCTACCTCAAAAAAAAAAAAGTGGATATTTCTGGAAAGAGGATAAGCGAGCACTCACACTATGGCATCAAATAGAATGAATTTATTTATTTATAGATATAAGCAAAGTTGATATACTATAAATTTATAATGTTAAAATGGATTAAAATAATAGCAACGTGAGTAATAACAATAATAGCAGCGTTAAATGATAGCAGCAATCTGGTCTCACAATGATGTCAACCTTAGGAGGTCACTTTGTTGCTCCTGGTATGGCTATAACCAATGTATGTATATCAATAAGTTAAAAGATAGCAAGTAAAATAAACCAAGTGATAAAAAAGTGATAAGAAAAAAATAAAAAGGTGGTGAAAAAATAAATAGAAAAAAAATAAAAAAAATAAAAATTAAAAAAAATGGATCTAAAGTTTTTCTTGATAGTAAATGTCAACAATAATCCTGGTCGCAAATGATTAATAAAAAAAGGTTCCGTGAGATAAAATAGGTGTTAGTCCACTTGCAAATAGTTAGTGTACAATACGTTGGTTATTCGTGTTAAGGTGTATAATCGCAGAGATAGCAGTTGCGTCTTAATATTCCAAATAGCTGTGTTTGGATTGTGATATAAATCTCTTTTAAAAAGTTAATGATGTTAATCTTTTGGATTACAAACCAGTAAGATGTAGTAGATCTTACCTCCAATATTTCAGAATGGGCTGTTATCGAGTCGACTCGGGGGCGAGTGGTGCGGGAAGGCACTGTGGCGTCTCGCTTCGCCTGTCTCTAGCCGGCAACACCCAAGTATCGTGTTGGTTCAGGTGAGACTTTCGCTTTCTCTTTGCTGACGTAATTCCAATTGGAATTGGATATCCGGATCCTGTTGATTTAGAATCGCATGGTCATGCTTTTTGGCCATGCAATTCTAAATCTACAGGATCCGGATATCTAATTCAATAGTTATACCTTCACCACTTACCAGTATTGGAATTACGTCAGCAAAGACAAAGCAAAAGTCTCACCTGAACCAACACGATACTTGGGTGTTGCCGGCTAGAGACACGCGAAGCGAGACACAACAGTCGACTCGATAACAGCCCATTCTGCCCATCATGAAATATTAAGACGCAACTGCTATCTATGCGATTATACACCTTAACACGAATAACCAACTTATTGGACACCAACTATTCGCAAGTGGACTTACACCTATTTTATCTCACGGAACTTCTATTTATTAATCATTTGCGACCAGGATTATTGTTGACATTTACTATCAAGAAAAACTTTATATCCATTTTTTGAACTTTTTTATTTTTGTTAATATTTTTTATATTTATTTTTTCACCACCTTTTTATTTATTTTTTATCACTTTTTTATCACTTGGTTTATTTTACTTGCTATCTATTAACTTATTGATATATCCGGAGTGGGCCATTTATATGGATACACCTTAATAAAATGGGAATGGTTGGTGATATTAACTTTCTGTTTGTGGCACATGGTGACCATGGCGGCCATTTTGAAGTCGGTCATTTTGAATCCAACTTTTGTTTTTTCAACAGGAAGAGGGTCATGTGACACATCAAACTTATTGGGAATTTCACAAGAAAAACAATGGTGTGCTTGGTTTTAACGTAACTTTATTCTTTCATGAGTTATTTACAAGTTTCTCTTTGTTTACAGCCATTGACATGTCACCGAGGTTAACACGTGAGAAGCGGAAAGAAATTGTGTTGATGTCTGGTGAGCGCAGTAACCGGGTCATTGCAGAAGAGTTCAATGCAAGACACCCTACGATACTACCCATCTCACATGCTACAGTTAGCAAACTGCTTGCTAAGTTTCGTGAAACTGGTTCAGTGTTGGATTTGCCAAAATGTGGACGCATGAAATCTGTCACTAATGAAGAAACATCAGTGGCTGTCCTAGCTTCATTCAGCAAGAGCCCACAGCATAGCACTCGCCGCATGTCACTGGAGAGTGGCATTAGTCGAACATCCCTTCGGAGGATATTAGCTACTCACAAATGGCACCCTTACAAACTCCAGCTACTGCAGCATCTCAACGAGGATGACCCAGATCGGCGCACTAAATTTGCAGAATGGGCAAAACAAAAATTGGAACAGGACCCTCCGTTTGCGCAGAAGATTTTGTTCAGTGATGAGGCAAACTTTTATGTGAATGGTGAAGTTAACAAACAAAACCACCGCTATTGGTCTGACACTAACCCACATTGGATAGATCCCTTCAAGACTGTTGTAACAAAAATATTTATGGTATGTGTGGTATATGGGGTACAAAGATAGTGTGGCCATTCTTCATCAATGGAAACCTCAAGGCCACTGGATATGCAAAATTGCTACATGATGATGTGTTTCCCTCTTTATGCACTGAAGCTGGCACGTTCCCTGAGTTTTTCCAGCAAGATGGTGCACCACCACATTATGGGTGTCAGGTCCGAGCATTCCTAGATGAACAGTTTCCTGGAAAGTGGATTGGTCATCGTGGGCCAGTTGAATGGCCCCCAAGGTCTCCCGATCTGACCCCCTTAGACTTTTATCTTCGGGGTCATTTGAAGGCAATTGTCTATGCTGTGAAGATACAAGATGTGCAGCACCTGAAACTACAGATACTGGAAGCCTGTGCTAGCATTTCTACTGCGGTGTTGCTATCAGTGTGTGAAGAGTGGGAGAAGAGGGTTCCATTGACAATCCAACACAATGGGCAGCACATTGAACACATTTTATAAGTGGTCAGAAACTGGTAAATAACTCATGAAAGAATAAAGTTACGTTAAAACCAAGCACACCATTGTTTTTCTTGTGAAATTTCCAACCCTCTGACCCTCTTCCTAATGAAAAAACAAAAGTTGGATTCAAAATGGCCGACTTCAAAATGGCCGCCATGGTTACCACTAGTGTTGAGCGAACAGTTCGAGCATCGTTCGGGTTCGTACCGAATTTTGGGGTGTCCGTGACACGGACCCGAACCCGGACATTTTCAAAAAAGTTCGGGTTCGGGTCCGGTGTTCGTCGATTTCTTCTCGCTTTCTGAAGGGCTGCATAGCAGCCAATCAGCTAGCGTTTTACTTCTTGCCCTAAGAGCCCATCACAGCCATGCCTACTAATGGCATGGCTGTGATTGGCCAAGTGCAGCATGTGACCCAGCCTCTATTTAAGCTGGAGTCACGTGGCGCCGCACGTCACACTGCTCTGACTAGTGTAGGGAGAGGATGCAGCTTCTGTGAGGGCGAGATAGGCAGGGATAAAGAAGTGATTGAATGATCTACCTTTCTACACCTGTGCATCAGAACAACTCAGCTGAGCTGTTCACTGAAAGTCACTATTTTGTTGAGACTGGCCAGAGCGATTTTTACTGGCACATGTAACTGGGCTGACCGGCGGTGGCCATTTTGGGACTTGTGGTGTGCCAGCACTTGCTGCCACAGAGTGTAAACCAAAGCTCCAAAGAAGTTAAAAATCTACACCTGTGAATCAGAACAACAGAGATTCAGCTGCTCAGTCAAAGTCAATTTTTTTTCTAGCTGGGCAGACTGTTTTCTGGCACATGTTACTGGGCTGATAGGCGGCGGCCATTTTGGGACTTGTGGTGCTACAGCAAAAGCTGCCACAACGTCCATTAATCTCATGTAATAGTCGATTTTTTCATAGATATACTACATCAGGGGTTTGGCTGTGCTTGTGTCACCCATACTAACTGCAAAGATATTTAATATATCAGTGGTGAAACTGAAAGTAACCCACTTGGATAGCAAATCACATGAATGTGCTGTTCCAGCTAGGCTAGCCAGTGCCACTACTTTGTCCAATACTGTCAGCCAGAAATATATTTTATTTTTTTATGTGCCAGAAATATAAATTTGAAAAAGCTTTCACCGTAATAATAAAATTATTCTGGTGTTAGACCAGAAGAAGCACTCCTGTTGTAATTAATACTGTAAAAAGGCTTAGGCAATATTTCTCCCAGTGTGGGAAATTTATCTAGCAAAACTAGCATTTTAAAAATTCCAGTTTTCTGAAATACCAGCAGTCCTCTTGTAATTAATACCGCCAAAAGCTATTATATCGTCCAGTGTTGTAATTTTGGTGACAAAAAGGCCAATTTAATCAATCTGGTGTTTGTTAGACCAGAAACACTAGGCCTCACGTTTTCACTCCTGTAAAAGGAATTATATCTCCCCGTGTGGGAATCTATGAACAAAACTAGCATTTTAAAATTCTGGTGTCCACTTTGCAGCAGTTTTCTTGTAAATAATACCGCCAAAAGGCATTATTGTCCAGTGTTGTAATTTTGGTGAAAAAAGGCCAATTTAATCAATCTAGTGTTTGTTAGACCAGTCCAGAAACACTAGGCCTCACGTTTTACTCCTGTAAAAGGAATTATATCTCCCGATGTGGGAATCTATGTACCCAAACTAGCATTTTAAAACTTCCAGATGTCCAATTTGCAGCAGTTTTCTTGTAAATAATACCGCCAAAGGCATTATATCGTCCAGTGTTGTAATTTTGGTGAAAAAAAGGCCAATTTAATCAATCTGGTGTTTGTTAGACCAGAAACACTAGGCCTCACGTTTTCACTCCTGTAAAAGGAATTATATCTCCCGTGTGGGAATCTATGTACCAAAACTAGCATTATAAAAATTCTGGTGTCCAATTAGCAGCAGTGTTCTTGTAATTAATACCGGAAAAAGAATTATATCTTCCAGTGTGGGAATTTATGTACACAAACTAGCATTATAAAAATTCTGGTGTCCAATTAGCAGCAGTGTTCTTGTAATTAATACCGCCAAAGGCATTATTGTCCAGTGTTGTAATTTTGGTGAAAAAAAGGCCAATTTAATCAATCTGGTGTTTGTTAGACCAAAAACACTAGGCCTCACGTTTTACTCCTGTAAAAGGAATTATATCTCCCGATGTGGGAATCTATGTACCCAAACTAGCATTTTAAAACTTCAGATGTCCTATTTGCAGCAGTATTCTTGTAAATAATACCGCCAAAAGGCATTATTGTCCAGTGTTGTAATTTTGGTGAAAAAAAGGCCAATTTAATCAATCTGGTGTTTGGTAGACCAAAAACACTAGGCCTCACGTTTTACTCCTGTAAAAGGAATTATATCTCCCGTGTGGGAATCTATGTACCAAAACTAGCATATAAAAAATTCTGGTGTCCACTTTGCAGCAGTTTTCTTGTAAATAATACCGCCAAAGGCATTATTGTCCAGTGTTGTAATTTTGGTGAAAAAAAGGCCAATTTAATCAATCTGGTGTTTTGTTAGACCAGAAACACTAGGCCTCACGTTTTACTCCTGTAAAAGGAATTATATCTCCCGTGTGGGAATCTATGAACCAAAACTAGCATTTTAAAA
>CM065594.1:157650783-157734452 GCA_033119425.1 Bufotes viridis
GTCAGTGGAAGCGGGCCTGACACACACTGGCAGCAGGCAAGCAACTGAATTTAGACTACTGTCAAAAATTAAATGCCTTATTTATCGGCAAGCTACTGTGCCACCCGGTATCAGTGGTTGGCACTGGCAGTGGGCACACTACAGTCAGTGGAAGAGGGCCTGACACACTCTGGCAGCAGGCAAGCAACTGAATTTAGACTACTGTCTAAAAAATAAATGCCTTATTTATCTTCAAGCTACTGTGCCACCCGGTATCAGTGGTTGGCACTGGCAGTGGGCACACTACAGTCAGTGGAAGAGGGCCTGACACACACTGGCAGCAGGCAAGCAACTGAATTTAGACTACTGTCTAAAAATTAAATGCCTAATTTATCGGCAAGCTACTGTGCCACCCGGTATCAGTGGTTGGCACTGGCATTAGGCACACTACAGTCAGTGGAAGAGGGCCTGACACACACTGGCAGCAGGCAAGCAACTGAATTTAGACTACTGTCTAAAAATTAAATGCCTTATTTATCGGCAAGCTACTGTGCCACCCGGTATCAGTGGTTGGCACTGGCAGTGGGCACACTACAGTCAGTGGAAGAGGGCCTGACAACACACTGGCAGCAGGCAAGCAGCTGAATTTAGACTACTGTCTAAAAATTAAATGCCTTATTTATCGGCGAAGCTACTGTGCCACCCGGTATCAGTGGTTGGCACTGGCAGTGGGCACACTACAGTCAGTGGAAGAGGGCCTGACACACACTGGCAGCAGGCAAGCAGCTGAATTTAGACTACTGTCTAAAAATTAAATGCCTTATTTATCGGCGAAGCTACTGTGCCAGCCGGTATCAGTGGTTGGACACTGGCAGTGGGCACACTACAGTCAGTGGAAGTCAGCCTGACACACACTAGCAGTAGGCAGCTAACTGAAATTACACTAAAGTGTAAAAATTAAATGCCTTTTTATTGATGCAAAGTCCTGTGCCACACGGGATGACAGGGGTGGGCACTGGCAGTGGGCACACTACAGTCAGTTGAAGTCGGCCTGACACACACTAGCAGCAGGTGAGCAGCTGAAATTACACTAAAGTGTAAAAATTAAATGCCTTTTATTCAAAGTCCTGTGCCAGCCGGTATGAGTGGTGGACACTGGCAGTGGGCACACTACAGTCAGTGGAAGTCAGCCTGACACACACTGGCAGGCAACTAACCTTAGATTAAAGTGTAAAAATTAAGTGCCTTTTTTTAAGCAAAGTCCTGTGCCACACGGGATGACAGGGGTGGGCACTGGCAGTGGGCACACTACAGTCAGTTGAAGTCGGCCTGACACACACTAGCAGCAGGCAAGCAGCTGAAATTACACTAAAGTGTAAAAATTAAATGCCTTTTTATGCAAAGTCCTGTGCCAGCCGGTATGAGTGGTGGGCACTGGCAGTGGGCACACTACAGTCAGTGGAAGTCAGCCTGACACACACTGGCAGGCAACTAACCTTAGATTAAAGTGTAAAAATTAAATGCCTTTTTTGATGCAAAGTCCTGTACCACACGGAATGACAGGGGTGAGCACTGGCAGTGGGCACACTACAGTCTGTGGGCCTGCAGCTCCTCACACACAGGCAGGCCAGGCAACTGCAATATGTATATAAAGGGAAAAAAAAGCAGACTAATGTTGCAGCCCTAAAAGGGCTTTTTGGGGTGCTGTCAGGGCGCTGTCCTTACAGCAGAGATCAGATGAGTCTTTCAGGACTGGAGTGGACACTGAATTCACTAGCCTAGCTATCAATTTCCCAATTAAATCAGCAGCAATTACACTCTCCCTCCTCTCACTAAGACTGCAGCTTCAGAATGAATCTAAAATGGATGCTGTGCAGGAGGTGGGAGGGTCTGGGAGGGAGGGTATGCTGCTGATTGGCTGGAATGTGTCTGCTGACTGTGAGTACAGGGTCAAAGTTTGCTCAATGATGATGTATAGGGGCGGACCGAACATCGCATATGTTCGCCCGGCAGAGGCGAGCGCGAACAAGCTATGTTCGCCGGGAACTGTTCGCCGGCGGATAGTTCGGGCCATCTCTAGTGGCTGTATTCCGGCATACTCTGCTCATTCATTGTGTATAGGATCCTCTAGCACATCATGTGGTCATACTGCACATATATGTTATTAAAATATTCCCTTTTATCTGTTCTTCTAGACTTTCCTAATTAGTGTAATGACATAATCATCGCGTCAGTGTTAAGTGCAACATGGACCCATCCTGATGTGTAGAATCTTCTCCTACGACACTAACAGTCTAACACTGCTGATAAATAGAGTGGTCCATTAGCCATATACTGAACAACAAACAAAAACTGTACAACAAACAAAAAAACATGGCAGTAACAATTCTCTTCAAATATACACAACTATAAATAAGAGGGTACAAAATGAAAGTTACCCCCTTAAATATTTGACAAAAAAGTACCATATATTTAAAGACAGCGAGACATCTATAACTATGTAAGTAGGGATGAGCGAACCCGAACTGTACAGTTCGGGTTCGTACCAAATTTTGGAGTGTTCGGCATACGGATCTGGACCCGAACAGTTTCAAAAAAGTTTGGGTTCAGGTTCGTTGTTCGGCGATTTCTTCCCGCTTTCTGAAGGGCTGCACAGCAGCCAATAAGCTAGCGCTTTACTACTTGCCCTAGGAAGCAATCACAGCCATGCCTACTAATGGCATGGCTGTGTTGGCCAAGTGCAGCATGTGACCGAGCCTCTATTTAAGCTGGTAATTAGTGTAGGTATAGGACGCTAGCTGCTGTGAGGGCGAGATTAGGCAGGGAAAAGTCAGCAAAAACACTTAATGAAGTGATCGATCTACAGCTGTGAATCATTCAACTTCTGCTAGTTAATTGTTCGCTGCTTTTAGGCTACACAGAGTGTTTTTCTGTCACTTTATTCTGGGGTAATCGGCGGCCATTTTGTGTCTTGTGGTGCACCAGCACAAGCTTCCATCAAGTCCATCAATCCATCAATACTAGTTTTTTTTTGTTTTTTTGCTATATCCTACATCAGGGGCTTGTCTGTGCTTATTATCACCCCTAGAAACTCAGGATAGAAATTTCTATATTTTATTGAGTTGTTAAATTCAATTGCCAAAATAGCAATCCCCTAAATCTGGTGTTCCAGCTGTGGCTAGCCAAGTGTAATACTGTCTGCTGTCTGGCAAAGGATATATTTTTTTCTGTGGTGAAATTCAATTGCCAATATAGCAATCCCCTAAATCTGGTGTCCCAACAGTGGCTGGCCACGTTTAATAATGTCCGGCACAGGATTGATTTTGTTCTGGGGTGAAACTCAATTGCCAAAATATCAATAACGTAAATCAGTGGTTTCAGCTGTGGCTGGCCAAGTTTAATAGTGTCCAGCAAAGGATATATTTTTTCTGGGGTGAAAGTCAATTGCCAAAATAGCAATACCATAAATCAGTGGCTATAGCTGTGGCTGGCCAAGTTTAATAGTGTCCGACAAAGGATATATTTTGTTCTGGGGTGAAATTTAATTTCCAAAATAGCAATACCAGTAAATCAGTGGTTTCAGCTGTGGCTGGACAAATTTAATAGTGTCCGGCAAAGGATACATTTTTTCTTTGGTGAAACTCAATTGCCAAAATAGCAATACCATAAATCATTGGTTTCAGCTGTGGCTGAACAAGTTTAATAGTGTCCGACAAAGAATATATTTTGTTCTGGGGTGAAATTTAATTTCCAAAATAGCAATACCGTAAATCAGTGGTTTCAGCTGTGGCTGGACAAATTTAATAGTGTCCGGCAAAGGATACATTTTTTCTTTGGTGAAACTCAATTGCCAAAATAGCAATACCATAAATCATTGGTTTCAGCTGTGGCTGGCCAAGTTTAATAGTGTCCGGCAAAGGATATATTTTGTTCTGCGGTGAAGTTCAGTTGCAAATATAGAAATACCGTAAATCTGGTATTCTAGCTGTGACTGGACAAGTTTCATAGTGTCCGTCAAAGGATATATTATTTTCTGGGGTGAAATTCAGTTGCAAAAATAGCAATACCGTAAATCTGGTGTTCCAGCTGTAACTGGACAAGTTTCATAGTGTACGTCACAGGATATATTATTTTCTGTGGTGAAATTCAGTTGCAAAAATAGAAATACCATAAATATGGCGTTTCAGCTGTGACTGGACAAGTTTAATAGTGTCCGTCAAAGGACATATAATTTTCTGGGGTGAAATTCAATTGCCAAAATAGCAATAACGTAAATCAGTGGTTTCAGCTGTGGCTGGCCAAGTTTAATAGTGTCCGGCAAAGGGTAGATTTTGTTCTGGGGTGAAATTATATTGCCAAAATAGCAATTCCTAAATCTGGAGTCCCAGCAGTGGCTGGCCAAGTTTAATAGTGTCCGGCAAAGGATAGATTTTGTTCTGGCGTGAAATTCAATTGCCAAAATAGCAATACTGTTGATCAGTGGTTCCAGCTGTGTCTGGCCAAGTTTAATACTGTCCGGCAAAGGATAGATTTTAACCACCTCAGCCCCCTAGCTTAAGCACTCTTAATGACCAGACCACTTTTTACAATTCTGCACTACACTACTTTCACAGTTTATTGCTCAGTCATACAACTTACCACCCAAATGAATTTTACCTCCTTTTCTTCTCACTAATAGAGCTTTCATTTGGTGGTATTTCATTGCTGCTGACATTTTTTTGATATAAATAAAAAATGACCGAAATTTTGCCAAAAATGACATTTTTCACTTTCTGTTGAATTTTTTTCAAATAAAACTACATTTCTATATGAATTTTTCTCTAAATTTATTGTTCTACATGTCTTTGATTTAAAAAATCCAATAAGTGTATATTTATTGGTTTGGGTAAAAGTTATAGTGTTTACAAACTATGGTGCAAAAAGTGATTTTCCGCACTTTGACTTTCTGAGCACCTGTCCTGTTTCCTGACGTACTACAATGCCCAGACAGTAGAAACACCCCACAAATGACCAAATGACCCCAAAGTAGACACCTTAAGGTATTAGCTCTTGGGCATAGTGAGTTCATGGAAGTTTTTATTGTTTATCAAAAGTTAGCGGAAATTGATTTTTTTTTCTTACAAAGTCTCATATTCCTTTAACTTGTGACAAAAATAAAATTTTACATGAACTCACCATACCCCTCACAAAATACCTTGGGGTGTCTTCTTTCTAAAATGGGGTCACTTGTGGGGTATTTATACTATCCTGGCATTTTAGGGGTCTCAAAAGCGTGAGAAGAAGTCTGGAATCCAAATGCGTAAAAATGCTCTGTGAAATCCTAAAGGTACTCATTGGAATTTGGGTCCCTTTGCGCATCTTGGCTGCAAAAATTGTCACTTATTTGGTATCGTCGTACTTAGAAGAAGAAGGGCAATGTATTTTGGGGTGTATTTTTACATATACCCATACTGTGTGTGAAAATACAGTTCCTTCTCAAAAAATTAGCATATTGTGATAAAGTTCATTATTTTCTGTAATGTACTGATAAACATTAGACTTTCATATATTTTAGATTCATTACACACAACTGAAGTAGTTCAAGCCTTTTATTGTTTTAATATTGATGATTTTGGCATACAGCTCATGAAAACCCAAAATTCCTATCTCAAAAATTAGCATATCATGAAAAGGTTCTCTAAACGAGCTATTAACCTAATCATCTGAATCAACTAATTAACTCTAAACACCTGCAAAAGATTCCTGAGGCTTTTAAAAACTCCCAGCCTGGTTCATTACTCAAAACCGCAATCATGGGTAAGACTGCCGACCTGACTGCTGTCCAGAAGGCCATCATTGACACCCTCAAGCAAGAGGGTAAGACACAGAAAGAAATTTCTGAACGAATAGGCTGTTCCCAGAGTGCTGTATCAAGGCACCTCAGTGGGAAGTCTGAGAGAAGGAAAAGGTTTGGCAGAAAACGCTGCACAACAAGAAGAGGTGACCGGACCCTGAGGAAGATTGTGGAGAAGGACCGATTCCAGACCTTGGGGGACCTGCGGAAGCAGTGGACTGAGTCTGGAGTAGAAACATCCAGAGCCACCGTGTACAGGCGTGTGCAGGAAATGGGCTACAGATGCCGCATTCCCCAGGTCAAGCCACTTTTGAACCAGAAACAGCGGCAGAAGCGTCTGACCTGGGCTACAGAGAAGCAGCACTGGACTGTTGCTCAGTGGTCCAAAGTACTTTTTTCGGATGAAAACAAATTTTGCATGTAATTCGGAAATCAAGGTGCCAGAGTCTGGAGGAAGAATGGGGAGAGGGAAATGCCAAAATGCCTGAAGTCCAGTGTCAAGTACACACAGTCAATGATGGTCTGGGGTGCCATGTCAGCTGCTGGTGTTGGTCCACTGTGTTTTATCAAGGGCAGGGTCAATGCAGCTAGCTATCAGGAGATTTTGGAACACTTCATGCTTCCATCTGCTGAAAAACTTTATGGAGATTTCATTTTTCAGCACGACCTGGCACCTGCTCACAGTGCCAAAACCACTGGTAAATGGTTTACTGACCATGGTATTACTGTGCTCAATTGGCCTGCCAACTCTCCGGACCTGAACCCCATAGAGCAGGCATCCTCAAAGTGCGGCCCTCCAGCTGTTGCAAAACTACAACTCCCAGCATGCCCGAACAGTCTACAGGTATCAGCCTACAGCAGGGCATTGTGGGAGTTGTAGTTTACAACAGCTGGAGGGCCGCAGTTTGAGGATGCCTGCCATAGAGAATCTGTCGGATATTGGGAAGAGAAAGTTGAGAGACACAAGACCCAACACTCTGGATGAGCTTAAGGCCGCTATCGAAGCATCCTGGGCCTCCATAACACCTCAGCAGTGCCACAGGCTGATTGCCTCCATGCCACGCCGCATTGAAGCAGTCATTTCTGCAAAAGGATTCCCAACCAAGTATTGAGTGCATAACTGAACATAACTATTTGAAGGTTGACTTTTTTGTATTAAAAACAGAGATGAAATATTGGTCGGATGAAATATGCTAATTTTTTGAGATAGGAATTTGGGGTTTTCATGAGCTGTATGCCAAAATCATCAACATTAAAACAATAAAAGGCTTGAACTACTTCAGTTGTGTGTAATGAATCCAAAATATATAAAAGTCTAATGTTTATCAGTACATTACAGAAAATAATGAACTTTATCACAATATGCTAATTTTTTTAGAAGGACCTGTATCTCTGTAAATGACAACTTTTAACATTTTTTTTATACAAAGTTGTCAATTTACAGAGATATTTCTCTCATCCAGCATGGGTATATGTAAAAATACACCCCAAAACATAATTCTCTACTTCTCCTGAGTACGGCAATACCACATGAGTGACACTTTTTTGCAGCCAAGATACGCAAAGGGGCCCTAATTCCAAGGAGTACCTTTAGGATTTCACAGGGCATTTTTACGCATTTGTATTCAAAACTACTTCTAACGTCTTAGGGGCCCTAAAATGCCAGGGCAGTATCAATACCCCACAAGTGACCCCATTTTAGAAGGAAGACACCCCAAGGTATTCCGTGAGGGGCATGGCGAGTTCATAGATTTTTTTTTGGCACAAGTTAGCGGAAATTGATTTGTTTTATTTGTTCTATTTTTTTTTTTTTTTCTTTCAAAGTCTCATATTCCACTAACTTGTGACAAAAAATAAAATTTTACATGAACTCACCATACCCCTCACAAAATACCTTGGGGTGTCTTCTTTCTAAAATGGGGTCACTTGTGGGGTATTTATACTATCCTGGCATTTTAGGGGTCTCAAAAGCGTGAGAAGAAGTCTGGAATCCAAATGCGTAAAAATGCCCTGTGAAATCCTAAAGGTACTCATTGGAATTTGGGTCCCTTTGCGCATCTTGGCTGCAAAAAATTGTCACTTATTTGGTATCGTCGTACTTAGAAGAAGAAGGGCAATGTATTTTGGGGTGTATTTTTACATATACCCATACTGTGTGTGAAAAATATCTCTGTAAAGGACAACTTTTAACATTTTTTTTTATACAAAGTTGTCAATTTACAGAGATATTTCTCTCATCCAGCATGGATATATGTAAAAATACACCCCAAAACACAATTCCCTACTTCTCCTGAGTACGGCAATACCACATGAGTGACACTTTTTTGCAGCCAAGGTGCGCAAAGGGGTCCTAATTCCAAGGAGTACCTTTAGGATTTCACAGGGCATTTTTAGGCATTTGGATTCCAAACTACTTCTCACGCCTTAGGGGCCACTAAAATGCCAGGGCAGTATAAATACTCCAAAAGTGACCACATTTTAGAAAGAAGACACCCCAAGGTATTCAGAGAGTGGCATGGCGAGTTCATAGAAGAATTTTTTTTGGCACAAGTTAGCGGAAATAGATTTTTATTTTTATTTTTTTTCTTACAAAGTCTCATATTCCACTAATTTGTGACAAAAAATAAAATTTTAAATGAACTCACCATACCCCTCATGAAATACCTTGGGGTATCTTCTTTCTAAAATGGGGTCACTTGTGGGGTATTTATACTGCCCTGGCATTTTAGGGGTCTCTAAAGCGTGAGAAGAAGTCTGGAATCCAAATGCCTAAAAATGCCCTTTGAAATCCAAAAGGTACTCATTGGAATTTGGGTCCCTTTGCGCATCTTGGCTGCAAAAAGTGTCACTCATGTGTAGAGTTGAGCGAACACCTGGATGTTCGAGCTCGAGAGTTCGGCCGAACTTCCCGAAAATGTTCGGGTTCGGGATCCGAACTCGACCCGAACTTCATCCTGTGCCCGAACCCCTTAGAAGTCATTGGGGACCCGAACTTTAGGGCACTAAAAAAGGCTGTAAAATAGTCCAGGAAAGGCTAGAGGGCTGCAAAGGCAGCAAAATGTAAGTAAATCCCCTGCAAACAAATGTGGATAGGGAAATGAATTAAAATAAAATAAATAAAAATCAAGCAATATCAATTGGAGAGAGGTCCCATAGCAGAGAATCAGGCTTCAAGTCCCCCACCAATGGAGAAGGCCACTTTCAGTTATTTAGGCCCCAGCACCCGGACAGAGGACAGAGGTCGCATAGCAGAGAGTCAGGCGTCATATCACCCACCAATGGAGAAGGCCACTTTTCGATAATTTGGCCCCCGCACCCAGATGGAGGAAAGAGGTCTCTTAGCAGAGAATCAGGGTTCATGCCACCCAGCAATAGAGAAGGCCACTTCCAGACATTTAGCCCACGGCAGCCAGACAGAGGACAGAGGTCGCATAGCAGAGAATCAGGCGTCATGTCACCCACCACTGGAACAGGCCACTTTCAGATAATTAGGCCCCTGGCACCTAGACGGAGGAGAGGTTCATTCAACTTTGGTTGCACCGCAATATAATGGTAAAATTAAAAACAGAGGATTCAATAAAGAAGTGCCCCGAGTACAAGTTACGCTGTAGCGCAGACAGGCGAGCAGCGGCAGGATGTGCGCCGGAAGCGCGCACAGGCAGCCCGCACTTTATGCAGGAGCTCTGACATGTCGGGATAGTTGTGAATGAACTTCTGCACCAACAAATTCAGCACATGCGCCAGGCAAGGGATGTGCGTCAAACCGGCTAGTCACAGAGCTGTGACGAGATTTTGCCTATTATCACAAACCACCAGGCCGGGCTTGAGGCCCACCGGCAGCAACCACTGGTCAGTCAGTTGTTCAATACCCCGCCACAACTCCTGCGCGGAGTGGGGCCTGTCCTCCAAACATATGATTTTCAGAACGGCCTGCTGACGTTTACCGGGCTGTGCTGAAGTTGGTGGTGAAGGTGTGTGGCTGACTGGATGAGCAGGTGGAAGCAGAGTTGGGGGAAGCTGTGTAGGAGGAGAAGGTGCCCTGCGATCCTTGGCGGTGGAAGAACTCTCCGCCTGGGGCCCAGCCGCCACTACATTTACCCAGTGTGCAGTTAGGGAGATATAGCATCCCTGGCCATGCTTACTGGTCCACGTATCTGTGGTTAGGTGGACCTTCCCACAGATGGCGTTGCGCAGTGCACACTTGATTTTATCGGATACTTGGTTGTGCAGGGAAGGCACGGCTGTCTTGGAGAAGTAGTGGCGGCTGGGAACAACATACTGTGGGACAGCCATGGCCATTAGCTGTTTGCAACTGTCTGTGTCCACCAGCCTGAATGACAGCATTGTAAAGGCCAGTAGTTTAGAAATGCTGGCATTCAGGCCCAGGGCTCGAGGGTGGCTAGGTGGGAAGATGGGTGTGGCTCATGGGGGGCTAGGTGTGAGATGGAGAGCTGAAGGCTGCTGTGTGACATGGTTGAGATGCTCGGTGACGCAGGTAGTGGTGTCGGTGGCACATCCTCTGTTTGGTGGGCGGCAGGTGCCAACATTCCTCCCAAGGCGGAGGAAGAGGCCGAGGCAGCAGCAGAAGAGGGAGCAGGGGAGCCTGAGTGAGTTCCTTGCTTTTAAGGTGTTTACTCCACTGCAGTTCATGCTTTGCATGTAGATGCCTGGTCATGCAGGTTGTGCTAAGGTTCAGAACGTTAATGCCTCGCTTCAGGCTTTGATGGCAGAGCATGCAAACTATTAGGGTCTTGTCGTCAGCACATTGTTTAAAGAAGTGCCATGCCAGGGAACTCCTTGAAGCTGCCTTTGGGGTGCTCGGTCCTGTAATAGAAAACCGGGTCCCTTCTGTTACCGTTGAATCTTCGTGAAGTACTATTAGCTCTTTTAGATATAAGGGAACTTGCAAGTGGAAACAGCCAGCAACAATGAAATAAGACGAGTGGACAGTTTGTTTGATTCCATAGAAATTCTGTCCTCTCGTAGCATGGGTTACACTTCTTATTGGGCAAACTCCGCCCTCCATGGCACATGGCAGCCCAATCGTATTACAGATAGGCAGGTACAATCCACCTTGTGCCTTAACTAATAGGTATACATTTCAGATTTGGACATCACCTGAGAGTGCTGGTGGGTGTAGCTCAAACATGCTAATGTGACCTGCTGGCCACACCCACCACCATGCCCAAGAAATGTGCAAATGCCTTCAAATGAATTAGCCTGTTTCAAAATGGATATTGTCCTGTTAAACAGCATCCATTCTAATCCAGTGCGAGTCTCCCTCTAACCCAAAGTGAACCACTGTTAGACATGTTTCATCAGGGGTGATCAATCCATGAACATCAGTCCCACCAACCAATGTTTCATGCTGGGGCCCCAATGGTTCAGCGAGATCGGCATAAGTTTGCTGTACCCCACTGTTGGTGATGAAAATCCGCTGGTAGCTTTCTATAAGAACATTGCTTTCAGAGCCAGCAGCCATTAGATCCCCTTCAAACCAACAGGGGCGATTTTCACATAAGGGAGAAGGAGCTCGAGTGCTGATCTATAAATTTCCCTGGCACTATCCTGACCCGATCACGCTCACTTATGACTGTAATCTGGTCAGACTTTACACAGGGAGGCATATACAAAATAAACCTACATAGCATTCCTAAGCTAAAGAGAAAGTCCACTATAGTCATTCTATGCTAATAAAAAATTTCCACGACAGTCCCTGGTGGCGGTGGCCAGTAGCAGAGGAACTCTCTTGCTGGCGGCTGTTCTGCTTTGCCCCCTGCTCCCTCTTTTGCTACGCTGTTGGCTCAGTCTCACCACTGCCTCTTCCTCTGAACTATTAAAGTCAGTGGCACGACATTCATTCCATGTGGGGTCTAGGACCTCATTGTCCCCTGCATTGTCTTCCACACAGTCTTCCTACCTGAAACTCCTGTTCGGTCTGCACACTGCAGAAAGACGCAGCAGTTGGCACCTGTGTTTCGTCATCATCAGATACGTGCTGACTCTGCTGAGGTGGTATTCCCATGGCCTTATCAGGAAACATAAATGGTTGTGTGTCAGTGCATTCTATGTATTCCACCGCTGGGGAAGGGCTAGGTGGATGCCCTTGGGAAACCCTGCCAGCAGATTCTTCAAACAGCATAAGAGACTGCTGCATAACTTGAGGCTCTGACAGGTTCCCTGATATGCATGGGGGTGATGTGACAGACTGATGGGCTTGGTTTTCAGGTGCCACCTGTGCGCTTTCTGCAGAAGACTGGGTGGGAGATAATGTTGTGAACGTGCTGGATCCACTGTCGGCCACCCAATTGACTAGCGCCTGTACCTGCTCAGGCCTTACCATCCTTAGAACACCATTGGGCCCCACCAAATATTGCTGTAAATTCTGGCGGGTACTGGAACCTGAGGTAGTTGGTTCACTAGGTGTGGCTGTGGCAGAATGGCCATGTCCTCTCCCAGCACCAGAGGGTCCAATAACACCACCACAACCGCATCCGCGTCCCATACTAGATGTTTTCCTCATTGTTACCGTTCACCAAGCACCACAATAAGAAAAAAATATTTGGCTCAATGAATTGATTTCAAATTCAGGCCTTTTTTAAAGGCACTAAACACTATCTGCCTATTTATTTATGTAGCGTATTACACTAATCCAGGCACAGCATTAACCACTGATTTAGGGAATATCAATTGTAGGCCTATTATTTTGGCCCTGGATGAAAGGTATCCTTTACGGACAGATTTACACTTGGAGATGCACAGCAGCGTGTGAAAAAATATATAGGATTATGCTTTCAGCAGTTCCATTTTAACACCCTTTAACGGACAGAAATACACGTGGAGATGCACGGTAGCATGTGAAGTTATTGAGGATGACCCTCTTAGCACTTGTATATACACCTAGAGTGTAATATACTCTTTTGTGGACAGAAATACACTATGAGATGCACAATAGTGCGTGCAGATTTACAAGATTATGCTTTCAGCAATTGTAATGTAACACTTTTTGTAATATACCCTTTTACGGAAAGAAATATACTTGAAAATGCACTCTAAGTGTAATTTATCCTTTACGGACAGATTTACTATTGGCCTACAACAGCTGGGACACCAGATTCAGGGTATTGCTATATTGGCATTTGAATTTCACCCCAGAACAAAATCTATCCTTTGACGGATACTATTAAACTTGTCCAGTCACAGCTGGAACACCAGATTTACTGTATTTCTATTTTTGCATCTGTATTTCACCCCAGAAAATAATATATCCTTTGACGGACACTAGGGAAATTGTCCAGTCACAGCTGGAACACCAGATTCAGGGTATTGCTATTTTGGCAATTGAATTTCACCCCAGAACAAAATCTATCTTTTGACGGATACTATTAAACTTGTCCAGTCACTGCTGGAACACCAGATTTACTGTATTTCTATTTTGGCAACTGAATTTCACCGCAGAAAATAATATATCCTTTGACGGACACTATTAAACTTGGCCAGCCACTGCTGGAACACCAGATTTACGGTATTGCTATTTTGGCAATTGAATTTCACCCCAGAAAAAATAAATCCTTTGCCGGACACTAATAAACTTATCCAATCACAGCTGGAACACCAGATTTACTGTATTTATATTTTTGCAACTGTATTTCACCCCAGAAAATAATATATCCTTTGACGGACACTATTAAACTTGGCCAGCCCCTGCTGGGACACTAGATTTATGGTATTGCTATTTTGGCAATTGAATTTCAGCCCAGAACAAAATCAATCTTTTAACGGATACTATTAAACTTGTCCAGTCACAGCTGAAACACCAGAGTTACTGAATTTCTATTTTGGCAACTGAATTTTACCGCAGAAAATAATAAATCCTTTGACGGACACTATTAAACTTGGCCAGCCACTGCTGGGACATCAGATTTACGGTATTGCTATTTTTGCAATTTAATTTCACCCCAGAACAAAATATATCCTTTGCCGGACAATATTAAACTTAGCCAGCCACAGCTGAAACCACTGATTTATGGTATTGCTATTTTGGCAATTGAATTTCACCCCAGAAAAAAATAAATCCTTTGCCGTACACTATTAAAGCTGGCCAGCCACAGCTGGAACACCAGATTCAGGGTATTGCTCTATTGGCAAGTGAATTTCACCCCAGAACAAAATCTATCATTTGCCGGACACTATTAAACTTGGCCAGCCACAGCTGAAACCACTGATTTATGGTATTGCTATTTTGGCAATTGAATTTCACCCCAGAACAAAATATATCTTTTGCAGGACACTATTAAACTTGGCCAGCCACAGCTGAAACCACTGATTTATGGTATTGCTATTTTGGAAATTAAATTTTACCCCAGAAAAAATATACCCTATTACGGACAGATTTAAACTAGGCCTGCAACAGCTAGTACACCAGATTCAGGGTCTTGCTATTTTGGCAATTAAATTTCACACAAGAAAAAAATATACCCTTTTAGGGACAGATTTAAACGAAACCTGCAACAGCTTGAACAACAGTTTTACTGTATTTCTATTTTTGCAACTGAATTTCACTGCAGAAAATAATATATCCTATGACGGACACTATGAAACTTGTCCAGCCACTGCTGGGACACCAGATTTACGGTATTGCCATTTTGGCAATTGAATGTCACCCCATAAAAAAATATATCCTTTGCTCTACACTATTTAACTTGGCCAGCCACTGCTTGGACACCAGTTTTACGGCATTGCTATTTTGGCAATTGAATTTCACCTCAGAACAAAATATATCCTTTTCCGTACACTATTAAACTTGGTCAGCCACAGCTGAAACCACTGATTTATGGTATTGCTATATTGGCAATTGAATTTCACCCCCAGAAAAAATATATCCTTTGCCGGACACTATTAAACTTGACCAGCCACAGCTGAAACCACTGATTTATGGTATTGCTATTTTGGCAATTGTATTTTACCCCAGAAAAAAAATATCCTTTTCCGGACACTATTAAACTTGGCCAGCCACAGCTGAAACCACTGATTTATGGTATTGCTATTTTGGCAATTAAATTTAACCCCAGAAAAAAAAATATACCCTGTTACAGACAGATTTAAACTAGGCCTGCAACAGCTGGAACACCAGATTAAGGGTATTGCTATTTTGGCGATTAAATTTTACCTCCAGAAAAAATATACCCTTTCCGAACAGATTTAAATGAAGCCTGCAACCGCTAGAACAACAGTTTTACTGTATTTCTAGTTTTGCAACTGAATTTCACCGCAGAAAATAATATATCCTATGACGGACACTATGAAACTTGTCCAGCCACTGCTGGGACACCAGATTTACTGTTTTGCTATTTTGGGAATTGAATGTCACAGCATAAAAAATATATCCTTTGCCGTACACTATTAAACTTGGCCAGCCACTGCTGGGACACCAGATTTAGGGGATTGCTATTTTGGCAATCAAATTTCAACACAGAAAAAAATATACCCTGTTACGGACAGATTTAAACTAAGCCTGCAACAGCTGGAAAACCAGATTCAGGGAATTGTTATTTTGGCAATTGAATTTCACCCCAGAACAAAATATATCCTTTGCAGGACACTATTAAACTTGGCCAGCCACAGCTGAAACCACTGATTTATGGTATTGCTATTTTGGCTATTGAATTTCACCCCAGAACAAAATATATCCTTTGCCGGACACTAACATACTTTGCAAGCCACTGCTGGGACACCAGATTTAGGGGATTGCTATTTTTGCAATGGAATTTCACCACAGAAAATTATCTATCCTTTGCCAGACAGCAGACAGTATTACACTTGGCTAGCCATAGCTGTTACACCATATTTAGGGATTGCTATTTCGGCAATTGAATTTAACCTATTAATAAAATATAGAAATTTCTATCCTGAGTTTCTAGGGGTGACAATAAGCACAGCCAAGCCCCTAATGTAGCATATAGCAAAAAAAACACTAATATTAATGGATTGATGGACTTGGTGGCAGCTTGTTCTGGTGCACCACATGTCACAAAATGTCCGCCGATCACCCCAGAAAAAAGTGACAGAAAAACGCTCTGTGCAGCCTAAAAAGCAGTGAGCAATGAACTAGCAGAAGTTGAATCATTCACAGCTGTAGATCGATCACTTCATTAGGTGTTTTTGCTGACTTTTCCCTGCCTAATCTTGCCCTCACAGAAGCTGCGTCCTCTCCCTACACTAATCAGAGCAGTGTGACGTGCGGCGCTTGGGGCAAGAAGTAAAACGCTAGCTGATGGGCTGCTGTGCAGCCCTTCAGAAAGCGGGAAGAAATCGTCGAACATCGGATCCGAACCCGAACTTTTTTGAAAATGTTCGGGTCCGGGTCCGTGTCCGTGTCTCGAACACTCCAAAATTTGGTACAAACCCGAACTATGCTCGCACTGTTCGCTCAACACTAATTATCTCTCCTCCACCAAACCTACCCAACTTTCCAGATGGCATAATGCGCTCAGATAGGTAACATTCTCCTGGTCTTTGCCAAACCTGGACTCATCCATCAAACTGCCAGATACATTTCCACTACTTCAGAGACCTATAATGGTGTGTTTTAAACCACTGTTTCTGACACTTGCCATTACTGCACTGAGTCAACAGAGTGTTGGCAACTTTTATATACTATGTGCCTTAGCCCTCAGCAACTATGTTCTTTAACTTTATGTGGTCTGCCATTTAGTGACTGAGTTGCTGTCGTTTCTAAATGCTTACACTTAAAATAGTACCACTCAAAGTTGATTGTGGAATATTTATAAGGAAAGAAATTTCAAGAACTAATGGTGCAATTGTGGAATGTTATTACAGTACCATGCTTAAAATTGGGGATCTCTTTATACCACTCTGAATTTAATGATTAAGTAGTGTGTCCAATACTTCTGTCCATAAAGGGCATATAAAATGCAATAATCACTTGTAAACCTATGATAAAGTGAAAAAGTGCATAAACATGATGTTAATTTGATATTGAACGCCATCAAGTTTACCAAGTATCCAAAGAAACATTTTAAGTGTAGGTGTCTAAAATAGTGTGATGCTGTAACTAGGAACCTTATCATTGTATCACAAGCAGCTTCCTCAGGGATTTGTTAGCACATATTTTATAAACCATAAATACATTTCAGGAATCACAGAAATAAACGTGGCCTAAATGGGTGGGACTGCTCCAAACCCCAAACACTGTGGCGTGTTTCTAACTGGGGGGGCAGTTCCTCCGCATGTGGTTCGCAGCGAACGGCTATCCCCAGCAAAAATTGCATACAATGGAGGATACCAGCGCGAACCACAAGCACCACACAAACATCCTACACAAAATAAAACATGTGCGGATGAAAATATATAAACACATAACTCACAGAAAAAAAGATGCACCACATGGATAAGCAACTGACAACACTGGCTAATCCCTCACTCTGGTGTTAAAAGCTGAGAGATTCGCCAATATTTCCAATCAGGAACATATCGGAGCCCCTTTAAGCACCACTTCACGGTATCTCAGCATGACATGGGGTCCTACCACTAGATTACCTATGGTGTGTGAACAAGGTCTGAACAGGTATTAAGCAGCCTACAGCCCCTCCCACTCACCTGCATTGCAGGACCAACAATGCAATGGGGAACAAATGAGGCCGCAAGCTACACCTACAACAGACCATGTGACACCGGCTTCCAGGTGCAACATAATGTTTACCAGCCATATGCAATGGCACATTCAATACATATAAAACAAGAATCACAGAAATAAACGTAGCTTAAATGGGTGGGACTGCTCCAAACCCCAAACACTGTGGCGTGTTTCTAACTGGGGGCAGTTCCTCCGCATGTGGTTCGCAGCGAACGGCTATCCCCAGCAAAAATTGCATACAATGGAGGATACCGGCGCGAACCACAAGCACCACACAAACATCCTACACAAAATAAAACATGTGCGGATGAAAATATATAAACACATAACTCACAGAAAAAAGATGCACCACATGGATAAGCAACTGACAACACTGGCTAATCCCTCACTCTGGTGTTAAAAGCTGAGAGATTCGCCAATATTTCCAATCAGGAACATATCGGAGCCCCTTTAAGCACCACTTCACGGTATCTCAGCATGACATGGGGTCCTACCACTAGACTACCTATGGTGTGTGAACAAGGTCTGAACAGGTATTAAGCAGCCTACAGCCCCTCCCACTCACCTGCATTGCAGGACCAACAATGCAATGGGGAACAAATGAGGCCGCAAGCTACACCTACAACAGACCATGTGACACCGGCTTCCAGGTGCAACAGAATGTTTACCAGCCATATGCAATGGCACATCTCAATACATATAAAACAAGAATCACAGAAATAAACGTAGCTTAAATGGGTGGGACTGCTCCAAACCCCAAACACTGTGGCGTGTTTCTAACTGGGGGGGCAGTTCCTCCGCATGTGGTTCGCATCGAACGGCTATCCCCAGCAAAAATTGCATACAATGGAGGATACCGGCACGAACCACAAGCACCACACAAACATCCTACACAAAATAAAACATGTGTGGATGAAAATATATAAACACATAACTCACAGAAAAAAGATGCACCACATAGATAAGCAACTGACAACACTGGCTAATCCCTCACTCTGGTGTTAAAAGCTGAGAGGTTGCCAATATTTCAATCAGGAACATATCGGAGCCCCTTTAAGCACCACTTCACGGTATCTCAGCATGACATGGGGTCCTACCACATTCCAGGTGCAACAGAATGTTTACCAGCCATATGCAAGGGCACATTCAATGCATATAAAACAAGAATCACAGAAATAAACGTGGCCTAAATGGGTGGGACTGCTCCAAACCCCAAACACTGTGGCGTGTTTCTAACTGGGGGATGGGGCACTGTTTTATATGTATTGAATGTGCCATTGCATATGGCTGGTAAACATTCTGTTGCACCTGGAAGCCGGTGTCACATGGTCTGTTGTAGGTGTAGCTTGCGGCCTCATTTGTTCCCCATTGCATTGTTGGTCCTGCAATGCAGGTGAGTGGGAGGGGACTGTAGGCTGCTTAATACCTGTTCAGACCTTGTTCACACACCATAGGTAGTCTAGTGGTAGGACCCCATGTCATGCTGAGATACCGTGAAGTGGTGCTTAAAGGGGCTCCGATATGTTCCTGATTGGAAATATTGGCGAATCACTCAGCTTTTAACACCAGAGTGAGGGATTAGCCAGTGTTGTCAGTTGCTTATCCATGTGGTGCATCTTTTTTTCTGTGAGTTATAAATACATTTCATCTACAGTATAGAACATTAATAATAAAATGAAATGTTAAATTGTTTGTTATGGTTTTAGTAAATTTGAGCAGTTTCCTGTATGTGCACAAATCAGTTATAGTTGGCTGCGATGCATATATTGTACAGACTTGCCAGTGGAACTAAAAGGTAAGCCTGATTACCTGCATGCTGATGAATTACTGTAGCGAAAGTCACCCTGCCTTCAAAATCCATTTCTCAAGGAGCACCATAAAAAAAGAGCTTAATTTGCATGCGTGAACCAAGCTTTCCATCAGTTAGCTATCACGCTAGACATCCACCTGAAAGCTGACAGGTTCATTACTTATCAAAAGTAACATTTCCAGAGCATGCATCCAGCATCCTGGGTCTCATTTACTTGATTATCTGTTATTGCACAAGTCAAGTAAGTAATTATTCTCACCAGGTTGGCCAACTGGGCATATCAACCTGTAGAAAATAATTGTATTGCTCCATTTTATCTGGGCTACAAACGTTTTACAAACACCATTAGGGCAGATTTTAGGAATCCATCATGCAAATGCTCTCATACCCAGCAGATGATACACACATTCTGTGAGCCTGCAGCCTAAAATGATTGAATTCTAGTCAAACATCTGTATCATTCTGGTATGCCAGCCTCATTGATTCTTTGTGATACAGAATGAGCACAGGGTGACAAGAAGATTTTTATTACTGTGAAAGAAAAATGAAGCAAAGGAAGTCTTTCTTTAACTCCTACAAGCAAATAATCCTATTTAAGTTCATAATAGCATGAGATCCTACCTCAGGATATTTCTAACCTCAGAAAATGTGAAGATATGAAGCAAAGGCTGTACTTAGGGGCATAACAAAACCCGGAATGGGCTTCATTCCCTCCCATCCCCATCCCCATCTAGGTACTCTACCATTTCTTTTTATTTCCAACCATACTTGAATTGCTTATGTGTCTAATCATTTTTTATTTATTTTTTTACATGGAGAGATTAGGAATAGTGTTGAGCGAACAGTTCGAGCATCGTTCAGGTTCGTACCGAATTTTGGGGTGTCCGGGACACGGACCCGAACCCGGACATTTTCAAAAAAGTTTGGGTTCGGGTTCGTTGTTCGTCGATTACTTTCTGCTTTCTGAAGGGCTGCACAGCAGCCAATCAGCTAGCGTTTTACTCTTGCCCTAAGAGCCATCACAGCCATGCCTACTAATGGCATGGCTGTGATTGGCCAAGTGCAGCATGTGACCCAGCCTCTATTTAAGCTGGAGTCACGTAGCGTCGCACGTCACACTGCTCTGATTAGTGTAGGGAGAGGACGCAACTTCTGTTAGGGCGAGATTAGGCAGGGTAAAGTCAGCAACAGCACATAATGAACGGATCGATCTACAGCTGTGAATGATTTAACTTCTGCTAGTTACTTGCTCACTGGTTTTTAGACTGCACAGAGCGTTTTTCTGTCACTTATTTTCTGTGTTGATCGGCGGCCATTTTGTGACTTGTGGTGCACCAGAACAAGCTGCCACCAAGTCCATCAATCCATCAATACTAGTTTTTTTTTTGCTATATACTACATCAGGGGCTTGGCTGTGCTAATTGTCACCCCTAGAATCTCAGGATAGCAATTTCTATATTTTATTAAGGGGTTAAATACAATTGCCCAAATACCAATCCCCTAAATCTGGTGTTCCAGCTTTGGCTAGACAAGTATAATACTGTCTGCTGTCTGGCAAAGGATAGATTATTTTCTGTGGTGAAATTCAATTGCCAAAATAGCAATACCATAAATCAGTGGTTTCAGCTGTGGCTGGCAAAATATAATAGTGTCCGCCAAAACATATATTTTGTTCTGGGGTGAAATTCAATTGCCAAAATAGCAATACCCTGAATCTGGTGTCCCAGCTGTTGCAGGCCAGATTTCATAGTGTCTTGCAAAACATATATTTTGTTCTGGGGTGAAATTAATCTGCCAAAATAGCAATACCCTGAATCTGGTGTCCCCGCTGTTGCAGGCCAGGATTCATAGTGTCCGCAAAAACATATATTTTGTTCTGGGGTGAAATTCAATTGCCAAAATAGCAATACCATAAATCAGTGGTTTCAGCTGTGGCTGGCAAAGTATAATAGTGTCCGCCAAAACATATATTTTGTTCTGGGGTGAAATTCAAGGATAGTACTGTTTTATGAAGGGGCAGGTGTTCTGTTCCGCAAAATATGGAATGCACACGGATGTCACCCATATTTTTTGCGGACTTCAAAATATATGCGGTTGTGTGCATAAGCCCTAAGTGCTAAGCGTGTAAAATGCAAATATTTTTTGTGCAAAAATTCAGTGCTCCTAAACTTCCAACTTTTCTGCTCCATAAAACTGGCAAGGAGCATTAATAAATTCCCCTTACAGATACATAACAGGCTCTACGTACTTCATTACTGGACCCCTTTGACTACAGATGCTATTGCGGTTATATGTTCTGCCTATTTGGAAGTTATTCCACTGACTATACCCATGTGTCTTCATTACAGTGTCAGTCTGGCACTGGTTTTCTGCACTTCCAAGAAGTTACATGAGTGACAACTCAAATTTAACTTCCTCATCCTGTGTCAGTGAGTAGCACAGGAAAAATACAATCCAGAAAAAAATTACTCATTAAAATAAGACTAGAAAGGGTAACATTTTCTTTATCTGTATGACCCGGCGGATGTGCTTGATTTCTTGTTTGTCAGTTGAAGGCTGCAGAGATAGCTTCTAGGGTTCATAAAGATAATTATGGATCATGAGAAATGACAACTTATACATAGCTTTGCATTCCACAGCTAAGGATAATAATTCTGTGTGCAGATGGTATAAAGAAAAGTATCTACAAACCTTGCCATTTGCTGGAAGATAAATAAAAGATCAGGCATATGTTAACCTGATTGGAAAAATATCATATAATGACTTACAGTAATGGAGTATGTGTATTTCGCAGTGCTAACAAGTAGTAAATTGGTTAATAAGCACAGAACTAATGAGATCTATGTAAAGCTTCATGCACATTGCCTTAGTACAGCTCCATTTTGAATAAGAACTGTGTCTGTAGTTTTAACCACTTCAGCCACTGTGAAGCACCTGTAAATCACAGTGACTGAAGGAATGTATGGAGCGGGCTGCTGCACTAAACCCACTTCATATGCAGCGGGTGCCAGCTGTATAATTAAGTAGGCCTGCTAAGCTGAGCACAAGGTATAGCTCAGCAGGCAGAGTGGCAGATCCCGTTCACTGTAGTAGATTTATATTATGAGTAGAGATGAGCGAACACCTGGAAGTTCGGCTGAACTTCCCGAACATGTTCGGGTTCGGGATCCGAAACTCGACCCGAACTTTATCTCGAACCCAAACCCCATTGAAGTCAATGGTGATCCGAACTTTTAGGCACTAAAAGGCTGTAAAATAGTCCAGGAACGGGCTAGAGGGCTGCCAAAGGCAGAAAAATGTAGGTAAATCCCCTGCAAAAAAATGTGGATAGGGAAATGAATTAAAATAAAATAAAATAAATAAAATTTAACCAATATCAATTGGAGAGAGGTCCCACAGCAAGGAATCATGCGTCATATCAACCACCACCGGAGAAGGCCACTCTCAGTTATTTCAGCCCAGCACCCAGACAGAGGAGAGAGGTCCCACAGCAAGGAATCATGCGTCATATCACCCACCACTAGAGAAGGCCACTCTCAGTTATTTTGGCCCAGCACCCAGACAGAGGAGAGAGGTCCCACAGCAAGGAATCATGCGTCATATCAACCACCACCGGAGAAGGCCACTCTCAGTTATTTCGGCCCCACCACCCAGACAGAGGAGAGGTTCATTCAACTTTGGGTTGCACCGCAAGATCATGGTAAAGTTAAAAAAATGAGGATTCAATAAAGAAGTTCCCCGGAGTACAAGAATACATGGTTGAGGGGGAGGCAGTAATAAATGTCTATTCTGCACAAGAGAGGGACAGGTCCTGTGGGATCCATGCCTGGTTTATTTTTATGAACGTCAGCTTGTCCACGTTGGCTGTGGACAGGCGGCTGCGTTTGTCAGTAATGACGCCCCCTGCCTTGCTGAATACACGTTCAAACAAAACGCTGGCCGCCGGGCAGGCCAGAACCTCCAAGGCATAAAATGCTAACTCTGGCCACGTGGACAATTTGGAAACCCAGAAGTTGAATGGGGCCGAACCATCACTCAGTACGTGGAGGGACGTACTGTTCAACCATGTTAGTGAAATGCTGCCTCCTGCTAACATGTTCCGTATCAGGTGGTGGTGCAGTTAGCTGTGGCGTGGTCACAAAACTTTTCCACATCTCTGCCATGCTAACCCTGCCCTCAGAGGAGCTGGCCGTGAAACAGCTGTGTTGGCGACCTCTCGCTCCTCCTCTGCCTTCACCTTGGGCTTCCACTTGTTCCCCTGTGACATTTGGGAATGCTCTCAGTAGCGTCTACCAACGTGCGCTTGTACTCACGCATCTTCCTATCACGCTCCAGTGCAGGAAGTAAGGTGGGCACATTGTCTTTGTACCGGGATCCAGCAGGGTGGCAACCCAGTAGTCCGAACACGTTAAAATGTGGGCAACTCTGCTGTCATTGCGCAGTAACTGCAGCATGTAGTCGCTCATGTGTGCCTCACTGCCCAGAGGTAAGGACAAGCTGTCTTCTGTAGGAGGCGTATCGTCATCGTCCTCCGTTTCCCCCCAGCCACGCACCAGTGATGGGCCCTTACTAGATGTTTTCCTCATTGTGACCGTTCACCACAATAACAAAAAAATTATTTGGCCCAATGTATTGAATTCAAATTCAGGCCTTTTTTTACAGGCACCTAACACTATCTGGCAATCTATTTATGTACCATATTACACTAATCCAGGCACAGCAATAACCACAGATTTAGGGGAATATTAATTGTAGGCCTATTATTTAGGCCCTGGATGAAAGGTATCCTTTCACGGACAGATTTACACTTGGAGATGCACAGCAGCGTGTGAAAAATATACAGGATTATGCTTTCAGCATTTGCATTTTAACACTTTGTGTAATATATCCTTTAACAGAAAGAAATACACTTAGAGATGCAAAACAGTGTGTGCAAATGTAGAGGATTATGCTGTCTTTTAACACTTACTGTAATATACCCTTTAACGAAAAGAAATACACTTGGAGATGCACACTGAGTGTAATATACCCTTTTACGGACAGATTTACACTTGGCCTGCAACAGCTGGAACACCAGATTTTGGGTATTGTTATTTTGGCAATTGAATTTCACCCCAGAAAATGATATATCATTTGATGTACACTATGAAACTTGTCCAGTCACAGCTGGAACACCAGATTTACGGTATTTCTATTTTTGCAACTGAATTTCACCCCAGAACAAAAGCTATCCTTTGCCACAGCTGAAACCACTGATTTACGGTATTGCTATTTTGGTAATTGAATTTCACCCCAGAAAATTATCTATCCTTTGCCGGACACTATTAAACTTGGCCAAAAATTATATCCTAAGTTTCTAGGGGTGAGCATAGCCAATCCCCTGATGTAGAATATAGCAAAAAAAAAAAAAAAAAACCCTACTATTGATGGATTAATGGACTTGGTGGCAGCTTGTTCTGGTGCACCACAAGTCACAAAATGGCCTCCGATCACCCCCAAAAAAATTCACAGAAAAACGCTCTGGGCAGCCTAAAAACAATGAGCAATTAACTAGCAGAAGTTGAATGATTCAGAGCTGTAGATCGATTACTTCATTAAGTGTTTTTGCTGAGTTAATCCCTGCCTAATCTCGCCCTAACAGCAGCTGCATCCTATCCCTACACTAATCAGAGCAGAGTGACGTGCGACGTGATGTGACTCCAGCTTAAATAAAGGCTGGGTCACATGCGGAATGGCTGTGATGGCCTCTTGGGGCAAGTAGTATGACACTTGTTGATTTGCTGCTTTGCAGGCTTTCAAAATGCGCCCTAGAAATCACCGAACAACGAACCTGAATCCGAACTTTTAAGTAAATGAACTATAGATTCTGGGTTTGCTCATCCCTATTCAAAAGTGAATAACTCTAATTTTGACAATCTTTCAGGGTATAGTAGTTCCCTCATTCCAGTTACTACTTTAGTTGCCCTTCTCTGAACCCTCTATAGCTCTGCTATGTCTGCCTTGTTCACAGGAGACCAGAACTGCACACAGTACTCCATGTGTGGTCTGACCAGTGATTTGTAAAGTGGTAGGACTATGTTCTCATTGCGGGCATCTATGCCCCTTTTGATGCAACCCATTATCTTATTGGCCTTGGCAGCAGTTGCCTGACACTGTTTTTTACAGCTTAGTTTGCTGTTCACTAAAATTCCTAGCTCCTTTTCCATGTCAGTGTTACTCAGTGTTTTACCATTTAGAATGTATGGGTGACTTGCATTATTCCTTCCCATGTGCATAACCTTACATTTGTCAGTGTTGAACCTCATCTGCCAATTCTTTGCCCAAGCCTCCAATCTATCCAGATCCATCTGTAGCAGTATACTGTCCTCCTCCGTGTCAATTACTTTACACAGTTTAGTGTCATCTGCAAAAATTGATATTGTACTGTGCAAGCCTTCTACAAGATCATTAATTTATATATTGAAGAGGATAGGGCGCAGTACTGACCCCTGAGGTACTCCACTAGTGACAGTGACCCAATCTGAGTGTGTACCATTAATAACCACCCTCTGTTTTCTATTACTGAGACAGTTACTTACCTACATGCAGACATTGTCTCCCAGTCCAAGCATTCTCATTTTATATACTAACCTTTTATGCAGTACAGTGTCAAATGCTTTGGAGAAGTCCAGATATACGACATCCATTGATTCGCCACTGTCAAGTCTAGAACTTATTTGCTTATTTTCATTGAGGTGCTCCAAGATAGCATCTCTTAGAAAATCTTCAAACAGTTTACCCACAACGGATGTTAAATTTACCGGCCTATAGTTTCAGGGCTCTGTTTTCTGACCATTTCTAAATATTGCCACCACATTTGCTATGCGCCAATCCTGTGGAACACCTATCAGTATAGAGTCCTTAAATATCAGAAATAAGGGTCTGGCTATGACATTACGTAATTCTCTTAGGATGTGGGGGTGTATGCCATCTGGTCCTGGCGATTTGTCTATTTTAATCTTTTTTGGACGCTGCTGTACTTTTTCCTGCGTCAGACAGGGCACTTTTAATGGGGAATTTACTTTTACATTCTGCATTTCATCTGACAGTTTATTTTCTTCAGTGAATACAGTGGAGAAATAATATTTAATAGGTTTGCTTTCTCCTCATCGCTCTCTGCAACATCCCCCCCCCCCTTACCATGTAAAGGGCCGACACCTTCAGGTTTATACTTTTTACTATTTGTATAATTGGAGAACATTTTAGGGTTAGTATTGCTCTCTTCGGTCTCTATTTTGGTGCTTTTATTTGTTTTCAACATGTCCTATTTTTTTCCTTATAGTTTTTCAGTGCTTCCTCGCTATCCTCCTGTTTTAGTGATTTAAATGCTTTCTTTTTGTCATTTATATCTTTCTTTACAGTTCTATTTATCCACATTGGTGTCTTCTTGTTCCTTATCCTTTTATTCCTATAAGGTATGTACCTCTCACAATTAGATTTTAGGATGCTTTTAAAAATATCCTGTTTTGTGGCTGTATTTTTATTTGTTGATATTGCCAAGAACCTGTTTCCTTTATGATATGTACAGGTTTCTTTTTCCAAGTCTATATCTGGGTAGTTAAAGTCCCTCATAATAACAACTTCATTATGAGTTTCTGCCTCGTCTATCTTGTTTACTTGTAGATTTTGTGTGGACTCTGGAATATTAGGCGGCTTATAATAAACTCCTATTAGTAATTTATTATTGTTTTTGAATCCATGTCCCGAATTTCTAACCACAGTGTTCATGTCCCTCACTTATACCTTGGTACCGAATGTTTTTTTTACAGTAAAAATCAATTTCTGAAGTTATTATGCGAAGTCTCGCGAGACTTCGCAAAGTAATAACTTTGGCTCATCAGAGCCAATACATTCTAATACTGTACGGAGCACTCACTCCCTAAGTCTTTGAAACAAAGTTTTTTGCGAATATACTTGGGATGTTTAATCCGAAGTCGATTCACTCATCCCTAGTAATGACCAATCTCATTGGCAAAATTTGAATGTTTTATCCATGATCACCAGCATTTTGTTAATAATTGAAGTGCACTGATAACTGATGACTTTTTCACAAAAAGAAAAAGCTATTATCCTAGCAGAAACATCATCCAAATTTATGAACTTGTACAGTACCTAACATTAATAAAATGAATGTCATCTCAACAGAGGTGCAGTAGAGTTTTCACTTGAACATAGTTGTTTTACAGCCAGAGACATTGTTTATTATGACATTTTATGTGGTTATAAATTTGTGTGTGTTTGGTCAAGTACTATGATTTATACTGATTTATTTTGGTTCTCAGTTTGGAAACTGCAAAAATATAAAATTACAAGAATATGATCAAGGACAGAACAAAAGTGAGGGTTGAATGTAATTGTGAAGAGCAGAATAAAGAAAACTCATTAGCATTATGTTTGAGATTTACGATGGCTTTCAAAATTTAACAGAAAGGTAAGGTAGTATCTTAAAAAACATCAAACCATTTAAGACTTGAACATTAAAGTCTCTTCACTGTAATTTTATAAGAAAATTCTTAATTATTCAACTAATAAATTGACCAAGTTAGGACATGATCTGTTGCTGACAAAGACTAAACCCCATACATTTTTATTAATTGAACTGTACACAAACAGTTCTGTGTAGCCTCAGTTTATATGCATTCTAAAATTAATGGTTATAACATGGTAATATTTAAAAGTGTAAAGCTGACAACGGCGAAGGTGGAGGGAAATTATTGACTATATTTTTCTTGACATAAGAAATAGCTACAGATATGCACTGCCAAGCTACTTTTCTGAAACCACCAGTAGATTCCAGATCTATATCCACTCCTATAATATAATATATAAGGTCAATGGGCACCTTTGCACTGATGCATGTACTTCTTTGCAAAATGCAAGATTGAGAAACTTTCTAAATAGTCTCCATTAAAAAAAAATTATAACAGTCTGTGGATATCCTTCACCTAGCTGCTGCTGAGTCTAACATAAAACCATCAGAACTCTGTTTCTATTTTTCTGATCTAAGGGAGGTACTAACTAATATAGGCTGTAGCTAGGTGAAATCGGAAATCTATTTTAAACAGGTGTCCCCTCTTATTTTTCTTTCTCTGAGCTGTTTGGTGAAGCTGGGCAGTCATTGTTTCCTTTGAAGAGGGACACCAAGGGACACTTAGATACAGGGAATCAGTAGATAGATACAGAGACATATAGGGACATAGACCCAGCATATGTGTCCCTCTAATATCACTATTCTATCCTCCTCTACTCTCTGTTGTCTTCACTTCAGTATACCTTATACTATGTCATGCTAACTCGTGGTTGCATCTCTCCTGGTGCGACCTTTGTGGTTACGAATTTTTGAAATCAATGTATATGGGCTTATATCTTTTAAATAATTATTTATTAAATGCTAAGTTTTAATTGCGGTCACCTACCCTATGTGAATTACTATTTTGAATGCAGTCACCGATGAGAATATAAGGCTTTGACTATAGCAACCTGGTCATGTGATTTTCTTTACTGTAGCTAGGGGTCAAAGCAAACACAAGGCAGTTTGCAGAAGTATTGTAGCAACATCACTAGGAAAGACACCCTACATGTGCAAGTTGCAAACTATATATCAGTGGGGTCTGAAAATTAAGATTGCAGACTAAAATTAAGTCCAACTTTTTTTTTTTAAATCAAGGTAACTGCAAACATATAAAAACGTATTTTTTTTCAATGTTAAAGGTGTCCATAACCTTCAGGCTTCTATCCTGACAGCGTTCACAACATGGGACTTTAAGGTGTTGGATCTTAACATAGTGGGCTTATAGGAAAGAAAAAGCTCACCTAAGAGAAATCGCAGTCCATAAATCTAATTTTACTTGTTTTTAAAATGAACAAAATGTGACACGCTCCTTCTTTTTGTGGAGCTGCGGAATGGATATGTGGTGTCATGTCTGCATTTTTGTGGATCAATTGCGGAAAAAAATATTTATTGTGTGAATGAGGCGTAATATTCAGGGTTAGGGATGAGCAAATTTCATATTTTGAAGTTCAAGTTCGCATTCGGGAATATGCTGAATTGCGTTATGGATAGTGGCTTGGCTCAAGCATCGCTATACTTGGCACAACGCGTGTGCACGAGTCAGTGTATTTAAATCTAATTTAGCCTCTATTTTTATGCAGAAGATCGCTGTACAGTGAGGGAATCCCTCAGTGTGAGTCTGTGGCTTAGGAGTCCCTGCTCTTACTCCATATATAGTTATGTCCATATATGGAGTCAGTGCTTGAGGACACCCAGTGTATTTAAATCTAATTTAGCCTTATTTCAGAAAAGTTTCTGCTGAGATTTGAACTCATGACCTTCTGCATTAGAGGCAAGCATCTTAACCACTGCACTAGCTACATAGCAACTTACTTAAATAAATAAATTAAATAATAATAATATATATAATCAGGATATGGTCATATATATCTATTGCGATACATATTATAATGTTGTAATAAAAAAATACTTACGGTTCACAGTGAATGCAATCCTATCCAATATTGGCCATGTCAGGTATCAAGAAATTAAAAAGAAAGTTTGAAAACATATCCCGGCGTGTGGTATCCCTTCGCCTGCATATGATGACGCTGGGGTAGTATTATTAGTCACAGAAGATTCCAAGAGGTATGCAGTCGCATCTCCAACCTAATTTATTTCACAGTAATATTGCAAGAAATTTGAGGCACTCTCCAACCGCTACTCTTTGGACTTAATTCTACTAAATATTGTGTATTTGCAGCATGAATTAACGATCTTAAATTCCGAATTATGTGATATGGAGGTCAGTCTTCAATACCTCATGACCAGTGATGATTTTGCTAAATATATGGAGGACTCTTCTGCTCAGCAGAAATTGTTCCAGGCTGAATCTGAGGAAAATAAACAAGCTAAATGGCACAGAGATACCGAGGACTACAAGAAGGGTAACGTCTATATCTGGCAAACAGAGAAATTAAGCTATACCCAACAGAGAGATAATAGAAAAGGAAGGAAGAATGCACAGACCCCCTTATTGAGGATAAGGTTTTTTTTAAACACCACTCCGCTGACAAAAGAAAAACACGACGTCGCTTCAGGAGAGGTGGTCACAGACACCGAAAGTATGGGCAAGCTACGCAGCAACAGGAATCGACCCTCAGTGAACAGGGCACACTCTATGAAGAAAAAAATTACTGTGGTTAACCTGTCTTCCAAAGAACTAATTCCTTCACAAGTGAGTGTTTTGTCTAAAGGATTTTCGTTTTGCCCCAGTTCACATGTGAACTGGTTTGAACTTGAATCTGACTTGCATTCCTTTTTTTGCCGCATCAAGCTAAAACTTTGGTTTAGTGACCAGGAGAGGATTGTGAGACCACAGACCAGTGATTTCACGCTGGGGTCCCTCAATCTATTCCAAAAAAGTGATTTTTCACCTGTAATTCATGAACCTGCGGTTGAAGCTTACATCAGTGCTGTTAAGCGGAGTATGTCTGATCTCAGGTCCTCCTGTCAGAGGGACCTTGATTTCAGTCATCCTAACGACCATTATGGAGGTAGATGCACTTGAGTCTCTTAGGTCCGACCGCACCCTAAACCCTAAAACCAGCCGATAAGGGGGGTGCGGTCATTGTCATGGACACCAACAAATACATTCAAGAAATAATGAGGCAATTGGGGGACCAAGAAGTCTATAAAGTGTTGGATTCCAGTTGGTTGAGATTACAGGGATTATATGCAAATGTTTAACTGAAGCAATGTTTGCGGGCACTATCGACAGGGATCTATGTGATTATCTTGAGGTGGCACATCCTGTCAGTCCTGTGATATATGTGCTACCCAAGATCCACAAGACCCTGGTTAATCCCCCGGGACATCCTATTGTCTCAGGTTTGGATTCCATTTTGAGTAACATAGCTGTTTTTTTTTGATAAAGTTCTGTGCCATTTCTCAGTGGGGGCTAGTTCTTATATACAAGACACATCAGACTTCTTGGTTAAACTTGGGGATATTGAATTGGTACACCCCTCCCCGGTGTTGCTTGCCTCATTTGATGTAACCTTACTGTACACTTTGATTGTACATGAGAGAGGTATTTTGGCTGTTAAAAAAATGCTTAAGTTGTCATCCTTTACCTCTCCTGCATCAGACTTTATAATCACCTTGTTGAATATCATTTTACATCACAATTATTTCCTTTTTCAGGATGTTTTTTATTTGCAGAAACGTGGTGTGGCCATGGGGTCTCATGTGGCCCCCACGTATGCAAATATATTTATGAGTGTTTTGAGGAAGATGTTGTCTATCTATCCCACCACTTCAGACATGTTCTGAGGTGGTTAAGATATATAGACGACATCTTCCTCATATGGAGTGGCAATAAGACTCAATTGAAGGATTTCCACTCTATATAGTGAAGGCACGTTTCATACTGAATTGTACACGAAGCCCACAGACACTAATTAGGGATGAACGAACCCGAACTGTATAGTTCGGGTTCAGTAACGAAATTTGGGTGTTTGTAGCACGGACCCGAACACAAACGGTTACGTAAAAGTTCGGGTTCGTTGTTCGGCAATTTCTTCCCGCTTTCTGAAGGGCTGCACAACAGCCAATCAGCTAGCGTTTACTGCTTGCCCTAAGAAGCCGATACAGCCATGCCTACTAATGGCATGACTGTGATTGGTCAAGTGCAGCATGTGACCCAGCCTCTATTTAAGCTGGAGTCACGTCGCGCCACACGTCACTCTGCTCTGATTAGTGTAGGGATAGGATGCAGCTGCTGTTAGGGCGAGATTAGGCAGGGATTAACTCAGCAAAAACACTTAATGAAGTCATCGGTCTACAGCTCTGAATCATTACACTACTGCTAGTTAATTGCTCACTGTTTTCAGACTTCCGAGAGCGTTTTTTCTGTCACTTTTTTGTGGGGTGATCGGCAGCCATTTTGTGTCTTGTGGTGTGCCAGCACAATCTGCCACCAAGTCTATTAATCCATCACTAGTAGTTTTTTTTTTATTTTTTTTGCTATATTCTACATCAGGGGCTTGGCTGTGCTTATTGTCACCCCTAGAAACTCAGGATAAAAATTTCTATATTTTATTGAGAGGTGAAATTCACTTAAAAAAATTGCAATCCCCTAAATCTGGTGTTCCAGCTGTTACTGGACAAGTTTAATAGTGTCCGGCAAAGGATATATTTTGTTCTGGGGTGAAATTCAATTGCCAAAATAGCAATACCGTAAATCAGTGGTTTCAGCAGTGGCTGGCCAAGTATAATAGTGTCCGGCAATGGATAGATTTTTTTCTGGGGTGAAATTCAACTGCCAAAAAAGCAATACCATAAATCAGTGGTTTCAGCAGTGGCTGGCCAAGTTTAATAGTTTCCAGCAACAGATATATTTTGTTCTAGGGTGAAATTCAATTGCAAAAATAGCAATACTGTAAATCAGTGGTTTCAGCTGTGGCTGGTCAAGTTTAATATTGTCCGGCAAAGTAAATATTTTGTTCTGGGGTGAAATTTAATTGTCAAAATAGCAATACTGTAAATCTGGTGTTCCAGCTATGGCTGGACAAATTTAATACCATCCGGCAAAGGATAGATATTTTTCTGGGGTGAAATTCAATTGCCAAAATAGCAATTCCTAAATCTGGTTTCCAGCAGTGGCTGGCCAAGTTTAATAGTGTCCGGCAAAGTATAGATAATTTTTGGGGTGAACTTCAATTAACAAAATAGCAATACTGTAAATCAGTGGTTTCAGCTGTGGCTGGCCAAGTTTAATAGTGTCCGGAAAAGGATAGATTTTGTTCTGGGGTGAAAATCAATTGCTAAAAATAAAATACTGTAAATCTGGTGTTCCAGCTGTGACTGGAAAAGTTTTATAGTGTCCGGCAAAGGATAGATTTATTTCTGGGGTGAAATTCAAATGCCAAAATAGCAATACCATAAATCAGTGGTTCAGCAGTTGCTGGCCAAGTTTATAAGTGTCCGGCAAAGGATACATTTTGTTCTGGGGTGAAATTAAATTGCCAAAATAGCAATCCCTTTAATCTGGTGTCCCAGCAGTGGCTGGCCAAGTTTAATAGTGTCCAGCAAAGGATATATTTTGTTCTGGGGTTAAATTCAGTTGCAAAAATAGAAATACCTTAAATCTGTTGTTCCAGCTGTGACTGGACAAGTTTCATAGTGTCCGACAAAGTATAGCTTTTGTTTTGGGTTGAAATTCAATTACCAAAATAGCAATACCAGTAAATCTGGTGTTCCAGCTGTGACTGGATAAGTTTCATAGTGTCCGTCAAAGGATATATTATTTTCTGGGGTGAAATTTAATTGCCAAAATAGCAATACCCAAAATCTGGTGTTCCAGCTGTTGCAGGCCAAGTGTAAATCTGTCCGTAAAGGGTATATTACACTCAGCGTGCATCTCCAAGTGTATTTCTTTTCGTTAAAGGGTATATTACAGTAAGTGTTAAAATACAGCATAATCCTCTACATTTGCACACACTGTTTTGCATCTCTGAGTGTATTTATTTCCGTTAAAGGGTATATTACACAAAGTGTTAAAATACAAGTGCTGAAAGACTAATCCTATATATTTTTCACACGCTACTGTGCATCTCCAAGTGTTAATCTCTCCGTAAAAGGATACCTTTCATCCAGGGCCTAAATACTAGGCCTACAATTGATATTCCCCTAAATCTGTGGTTACTGCTGTGCCTGGATTAGTGTAATATGGTACTTAAATAGATAGCCAGATAGTGTTAGGTGCGTGTAAAAAAAGGCCTGAATTTGAATTCAATACATTGTGCCAAATATTTTTTTTCTTATTGTGGTGAACGGTAACAATGAGGAAAATATCTAGTAAGATAAGCGGACGCGGACATGGTCGTGGTGTTGTTAGTGGACCCTCTGGTGCTGGGAGAGGACGTGGCCGTTCTGTCACAGCCACGCGTCCTAGTGAACCAACTACCTCAGGTTCCAGTACCCTCCAGAATTTACAGCGATATTTGGTGGGGCCCAATCTAAGGATGGTAAGGCCTGAGCAAGTACAGGCGCTAGTCAATTTTGTGGCCGACAGTGGATCCAGCACGTTCACAACATTTTCTCCCACCCAGTCTTCTGCATAAAGCGCACAGGTGGCGCCTGAAAACCAAGCCAATCAGTCTGTCACATCACCCCCATGCATATCAGGGAAACTGTCTGAGCCTCAAGTTATGCAGCAGTCTCTTATACTGTTTGAAAACTCTGCTGGCAGGGTTTCCCAAGGGAATCCACCTAGTCCTTCCCCAGTGGTGGAAGACATAGAATGCACTGATGCACAACCACTTATGTTTCCTGGATGATGAGGACATGGTAATGCAAAGCATGAACTGCAGTGGAGTAAACACCTTAAAAACAATGAACTCACTAAGGCTCTCCCTGCTCTCTCTTCTGCTGCTGCCTCGGCCTCTTCCTCTGCCTCGGGAGGAATGTTGGCACCTGCCGTCCACCAAACAGAGGATGTGCCACCAACACCACCACCTCCGTCACCAAGCATCTCCACCATGTCACACGGCAGCGTTCAGCTCTCCATCTCACAAACCTTGGAGAGAAAGCGTAAATTCCCACCTACCCAAATTCAAGCCCTGGGCCTGAATGCCAGCATTTTTAAACTACTGGCCTTTGAAATGCTGTCATTCAGGTTGGTGGACACAGACAGCTTCAAACAGCTGATGGCGATGGCTGTCCCACAGTATGTTGTTCCCAGCCGCCACTACTTCTCCAAGAGAGCCGTGCCTTCCCTGCACAACCACGTCCCCGATAAAATCAAGTGTGCCCTGCGCAACGCCATCTGTGGCAAGGTCCACCTAACCACAGATACGTGGGCCAGTAAGCATGACCAGGGACGCTATATCTCCCTAACTGCACACTGGGTAAATGTAGTGGTGGCTGAGCCCCAGGCGGAGAGTTTTTTGGTGCACATCCTTCTGCCGTCAAGTATCGCAGGGCATCATTCTATGCCTCCTGTAGCCTCCTCCTCCTACTCAACTTCCTCCTCCTCTTCTTCCACCTGCTCATCCAGTCAGCCACACACCTTCACCACCACCTTTAGCACAGCCCGGGGTAAATGTCAGCAAGCCGTTCTGAAACTCATATGTTTGGTGGACAGGCCCCACTCCACGCAGGAGTTGTGGCGGGGTATTGAACAACAGACCAATGATTTTTTTCTGCCGGTGGGCCTCAAACCCAGCCTGGTGGTGTGCGATAATGGGCAAAATCTCGTCACAGCTCTGGGACTAGCCGGTTTGACGCACATCCCTTGTCTGGCGCATGTGCTGAATTTGGTGGTGCAGAAGTTCATTCACAACTAACCCGACATGTCAGAGCTTCTGCATAAAGTGCGGACCATCTGTTCGCGCTCCGGCGTTCACATCCTGCCGCTGCTCGCCTGTCTGCGCTACAGCGTAACTTCGGCCTTCCCGCCACCGCCTCATATGCGACGTGCCCACCAGGTAGAACTCCACCTTGCACATGCTGGAGAGACTGTGCGAGCAGCAGCAGGCCATAGTAGAGTTTCAGCTGCAGCAGCACCACTTCACCACCAATGACTGGGCCTCCATGCGAGACCTTTGTGCCCTGTTGCGCTGTTTTGAGTACTCCACCAACATGGCCAGTGGCGATGACGCCATTATCAGCGCTACAATACCACTTCTATGTCTCCTTAAGAAAACACTTAGGACGATGATGGAAGAGGAGGTGACCCAGGAGGAGCAGTAAGATGGGTCATTTTTAGAACTTTCAGGCCAGTCTCTTAGAAGTGGCTCAGAGTGAGGTTTTTTGCAAATGCAGAGGCCAGGTACAAATGTGGCCAGCCAGGGCCCACTACTGGAGGACGAGGAGGATGAGGATGAGGAGGTGGAGGAGGATGAGGATAAAGCATCTCGGGCACCCAAAGCAGCTCGGGTCCATCACTGGTGCGTGGCTGTGGGGAAACGAAGGACGATGACGATACGCCTCCCACAGAGGACAGCTTGTCCTTACCCCTGGGCAGTCTGGCCCACATGAGCGACTACATGCTGCAGTGCTTGCGCAATGACAGCAGAGTTGCCCACATTTTAACGTGTGCGGACTACTGGGTTGCCACCCTGCTGGGTCCCCGGTACAAAGACAATGTGCCCACCTTACTTCCTGCACTGGAGCGTGATAGTAAGATTCGTGAGTACAAGCACACGTTGGTAGATGCGCTACTGAGAGCATTCCCAAATTTCACAGGGGAACAAGTCGAAGCCCAAGGCGAAGGCAGAGGAGGAGCGAGAGGTTGCTAACGCAACTGTGTCACTGCCAGCTCCTCTGAGGGCAGGGTTAGCATGGCAGAGATGTGGAAAAGTTTTGTCACCACGCCACAGCTAACTGCACCACCACCTGATATGGAACGTGTTAGCAGGAGGCAGCATTTCACTAACATGGGGGAACAGAACTTTTGCACACCCCTCCACGTACTGACTGATGGTTCGGCCCCATTTAACTTCTGGGTCTCTAAATTGTGCACGTGGCCAGAGCTAGCCTTTTATGCCTTGGAGGTGCTGGCCTGCCCGGCGGCCAGCGTTTTTTCTGAACGTGTATTCAGTACGGCAGGTGACGTCATTACTGACAAACGCAGCCGCCTGTCCACAGCCAACGTGGACAAGCTGACGTTTATAAAAATAAACTAGGCATGGATCCCACAGGACCTGTCCATTCCTTGTGCAGAATAGACATTTATAACTACCTCCCCTTAACCATATATTCTTGTACTCCAGGGCACTTCTTTATTGAATCCTCTTTTTTTAATTTTACTTGTTATTTTGCAGTGCAAACCCAAAGTTGAATGAACCTCTCCTCCGTCTGCGTGCCAGGGTCCTAAATATATGAAAGTGGCCTTCTTCATTGGTGGGTGACATGAAGCCTGTGTCTCTGCTTTGGGACCTCTCTCCTCTGTCTGGGTGATGGGGCCTAAATAACTTAAAGTGGCCTTTTCCTTTGTTGGGTGACATGATGCCTCTTTTGCTGCTATGGGACCTCTCTCTTCTGTCTCGGTGTCAGGGGCCTAACTTTCACCTACTTACTTGCTGTCTTCGTGGCAGACATTTAACTCTTTTTACTGTCTAATGACCGCGCCATTGTCCTTGTGTCAGGGGCTTATATGTCGTTTAATCATTTGTTGTCTTGGTGGGAGATATTAAACTCTTTTTACTGTCTAATGACCGCCCCATTGTCTGGGTGTCAGGGGCCTAAATTTCACGTACTTGCTTGCCGTATTGGTGGCAGACATTTAACACTTTTTACTGCCTAATGACCGCCCCATTGTCTGGGTGTCAGGGGCCTATATGTCGTTTAATCATTTGTTGTCTTGGTAGGAGATATTAAACTTTTTACTGTCTAATGACCGCCCCATTGTCTGGGTGTTAGGGGCCTAAATTTCACGTACTTGCTTGCTGTCTTGGTGCAGACATTTAACACTTTTTACTGTTTAATGAACGCCCCATTGTCTGGGTGCCAGGGGCCTATATGTCATTTAATCATTTGTCTTGGTGGGAGATATTAAACTCTTTTTACTGTCTAATGACCCCCCCCATTGTCTGGGTGTCAGTGGCCTATATTTCATTTAATTGCTTGCTGTCTGGGTGAGAGACATTAAACTCTTTTTACTGTCAAATTGCCTCTTCTCTGTCTGGGTGTCAGGGCCTACATAAATGATAATGGCCTGTTCCATTGCAGGTTGACCTGAGGCCTGTGTTGCTGTTATGGGACCGCTCTCCTCTTTGCGGGTGCCATGTCCCTGAGTCTGTGAATGAGGCCTGTGGCACTGCAGGCAGACATGAACATCAACTCCCATAGCATTTCCACCTGATGCCACCCCAACCTCCTATTCCACCTCCTCCTCCTTCAAGTTGGCAATTGATATTGGTTAATTTTTATTTATTTTATTTTATTTTAAGTCATTTCCCTATCCACATTTGTTTACAGGGGATTTACCTACATTTTGCTGCCCTTTTCATCCCTCTAGCCCTTTCGTGGGCTATTTTACAGCCTTTTAGTGCCCAAAAGTTCAGGTCCCCATTGACTTCAATAGGGTTCGGGTTCAGGATGATGTTTGGGTCAAGTTCTGATTCTGAACCCGAACATTTTCGGGAAGTTCGGACGAACTTCTCGAACCCGAACATCCTGGTGTTCGCTCAACTCTAACACTAATACCTTTCTATGTTACAATAGTTCCCATCCTAGGAAAATGATCCAGTCGCTCCCTTCTCCCAATTTCTCAGGGTAAAACCTATAGTGACTGACCAGAGTAAACTTAACCCGGCTTTGGATTCTATGGCAACTAAATTCCTAGACAGGGGTTATCCCCGTCAGCTGTTGGCAGCACATATGGATAGGGTACGCAGCCTTGACAGGAAAGATATGTTGTCTAAACTGAGAATTATTCGAAATCTTATAGAATTCCGTTTGTCTCTGTTTACAGTGAATTAAGTCCCTCCACCAACAAAATCATCCGGAAACATTGGGGATATTGGGTTCTTGTTTCCACAACATCCCTGAGTTTAAACACCCACAGTTGTTTTCGTACCGGCGCTCTAGGAACCTGCGAGATCAGCTGGTGAAGGCTGACATTGGTTACAAGGCGGGCATTAGACAGACCACCTTGACACAGCCTGGGCTGGTCCCTGCCTAAGCTGTGTCGATTGCAAATATATCCGAAAGGTTAACAAGTTCATACATCCATCCAGAGGCATGACATATGATAACATGTTCCATCTAACTTGTGAATCAAGTTTTGTTATATATGTGTTGTCTTGCCCGTGTAACCTAATATATGTGGGTGAGACATCCACTGAGTTGAAAACCCGCCTCAACAATCACCGGTACAGTATCAGAAAGAAAACGCCTTGATCTGCTGGTATCTAAACATTTTGTTAAGGCTGGGCACAAGGAGAATGATCTCAAATGTTGGATCCTTGACCACATACCCCTACCCAGACGGGACAGCAATAAACTCAAGTTACTAAAACACAGGAGCTACAGTGGATACATAGATTGGGCAGTCTCAGGCCCAATGGTTTGAACGTCGAATATAATTTTGGGGATATTATATGAAGTATGGTTTGCCCGGGTGGAATTATGTCCACACGACTCCTACGGATGGCCCCCTGGGTAGCCATGTGATTTATGGTGGCCCTCAGGATTGTAACCTGAGTGGTAGGGTAACAACCCTGTGATGGGGATTGTCCCTGCCTGTCAGCGGCAATACACTCGATAACAAGGCAGGTCCATGGTAGCACCAACGTTGGCATACAGAGAATGGGCAGTTTACCAATAGTCAAAATGGCGCGTATGCCCCTGAATTTTACTGGGCGCGCGCATAGCACTTCACATATCGAGGATGGGGAACAGAGCAGTAGCCGAGGAAAGAGCATGCTCCGGTTATTACCTCTGACGCATGACGTACTCAGCTGCTTGCGCGCCACCTGAATGGAACTCCTCTGAGCAGGCGCACTTAAATGTACACAACGCCAAGATGATATCGTGTGCCTCACTCGACTGGTGTGATTGCACTTTCTGTCTTTGGCTCCTCCCCTGAGTTTTAAAGAGGACCTTTCACCTGAAAATGCATGTAAAAATAAAGATATACCCTTACTTGTCTGCCCCCGTAGTGCTTTTCAGCTCTTCTTTCAATATGTGCCCCCGCTTGTCAGTGGTGCCCTCGCAATATTTCGGGTCTGCAAAGTTCTCCTGGGCGTGTCTGTCTTCTTCTGGCACGGAGCGAATCCAATCAGCGAGCTCCGCTCTAGCCAGAAAGAAGAAGCTCCAGTTCTCGCGAGATTCACGAGAACTGGAGCGATTTCATCTATCCTGCTGCTGCCTCCAACGCTGCTCGCCGCAGGAATCCGAGATGGCACCAGCTCAGGATGGATGAAATCGCTCCAGTTCTCACGAGAACTGGAGCTTCTTCTCCCTGGCTAAGAGCGGAGCGCGCTGATTGGATGCGCTCCGTGCCAGGGAGAAGACGGACACGCCCATGAGAACTTTTGCAGGCCCGTCTGGTTGAGCCGAATGGCTCATTAGCATACAAGGTGGGAAATATTGCGGGGGGCACTGCGAACAAACGGGGGCACATATTGAAAAAAGGAGAGCTGAATAAGCACCACGGGGGGCAGGCAAGTAAGGGAATATCTTTATTTTGACATGCATTTTCAGGTGAAAGGTCCTCTTTAAGTTATTTTTTATCCTCTGACATGGCCATTATTGGATAGGATTGCAATCACTGTGAACCGTAAAGTTTTTAATATTACAACATTATAATATGTATCGTAATAGATATATGTGACCATGTCCTGATTATAATTTGTATTTTGCACATATTTCATGCACTTTATTTGCAATTATAATGTATGTTGTTTTGGTCAACACCCACTGATCTGATTGGGTCACATGATTTTGATGTGGATTGCTTCACCTATATATACTCACCATTTGTATATGTTCTTTGCTTGAAATAGGCTCTAGCACTGAGCCGAAAAGTTGCACCGTATGGGTGAAAAAGGAGTTTTTTGTTCACTTTTACAGAAGTTCATTTTCTGGACTATTATTGGGGTAAGAAGCCTATTCCCTTAAGAACGTGCACCCAATCTCTCACTGAGGAGCCAGTGCCGCCATTTTTCTTCTATATAAATTATATATATATCTATATATCTATATATATATATATATATATATATATATATATATATATATATATATATATATATATATATATATATATATATATCAAAGAAATCCAGCAGCACTCAAAATAAGGACGGGTGCAATCCTTCACTGACAACTGACCATGTTGCCACAGCAATACAAATCAAGAATTGAGCAGCACTCAAATATGGTGAAACAAACCGTGGATCGGCTTATTCTTTGCAACGTTAATTGCACAATGCAGTCTTTCTCAAGCTTGAGAAAGACTGCATTGTGCAGCTGAAACGTTGCAAGGGGAATAAGCTGGTCCACCGTTAGTTTCACCATATTTGAAGTGTCTCAATCTTTGGATTTATATATATATATATATATATATATATATATATATATTGTAAGAGAGCGCAAGGGTCCGTCATTGACGGAAGGTACGTGTCACCGAGGTTCCTGGCCTCGGTGAGATAAGAGCCTGGTTTGTATGTCAAGAGCAGATAGTGCTGTTTGACATTTTGGTATTTTAGCATGGCTGCAAAGCTGATCCGGGCCGGCTCTTACTGGGAGCACCTAAAGTGTAGGGTGGGTGGTTGCTCCCACGTCCAGTCCAGGTTTTGAAGGCTTGCATAAAGCCCAGCCAAGCAATGTCAGGTGGGTGGATTATCCTCTATCTGCCAGTGACGCTGTGGAATCTCTGAGTGCTGGGAGTGAGAGTCTGCATGCAGGCCTGCACCTGGACTTTCCTGTGGCTGAGCTGTCAGCTGGGTGTGAACAAATGCCAAAACCTTACAGGTGAACTATGCTGTGTTATTATTTTTGCCATGTGTGAACAAGCACCAAGACTTTGATTTTCCTGAGTGTGAATAAAACACTACTGCTTGCTTCAAAGAACTGTGTACTTGCCTATGTACTGCGTCCGCAAGCCTGTCTACGAGAGCAAATCCCCACAAATATATATATATATATATATATATATATATATATATATAATCTCAAAGAGAAGCAGCAGCACAGTTGAAGGTGTGAAAAGGGTGCAAGATCCTCTTGGGAACAAGGCAAAAATTCCAGGTATATATAATCCAAAAATGCAGCACTCCAGCATATGAAAAATAAGTGTCCCTCTTTATTCCCCAGGCAATGTTTTGGTCTTCTCAATGAGACCTTTGTCAAGCAATACAACAGTATAACAAAGGGGCTTATATACCCCAAATCCTTCAGTGCAATCAAATCACATGACATAGTAAAATTATCTCATGGCGTACAGGTTTAAAAGTGTTATTCTCATAAAAACTTTAACATACATAGTGAAGTGCATCAATAATATACATAATTAGTGTACATCATGACATGATTATACATGATTATAACATGGTGTTGTATCTTCATAGTGCAGTGCAATTTCCAGCCTGTGTGGTGGAAACATATACCCATGCAATTAAGCTAGGTGTGAAAAGAGTTAATACCAAAAAAATTTGCAAAGAAATCGAATCTCCTGTCAACATACCATTGGTGGTTAAATGTGGCCACATGGAACTGGGGTCCCTAAATCTGAAATATGCACGTGCAGTGACCTGAGCGCTCATCTAAACAACCCCTCCGTGTGCAGATGCTGGCACCCGCTGCCCACGTGACTGGAGAAGTGGCTAAACCGGCCGCATCTCAGTGAGGGGGAGTGTAAATGCGCGTCATATGGCACCCTAGGCAAATCAGTTTCAGGGGCTTGTCTGGAATTTCTTCTGCCCCCACTTATGTCGTACAGGAGAGCTCGAATTTACGTAACAAATTAGTCAAAACTGATGTGAAATCTAAGGCCTTGAAACAGACACATTTTGGCACCAAGAGATATGGGTGTTTCCCCTGTATCAACTGTGTCAACTGTAGCTATATGCTCAAAGGTGATAAGTTAATACATCTGACTCTGAACACAGAACATGTGATCAAATATTTCTTGACGTGATACTTCCTTTGTGATTTATGTACTTTCATGTCCCTGCAATCTCCTCTATGTGGAGGAGACTACACTTCAACTCAAAACACGGATTCATTATCACAGTTATACAATATGACAAAAAAGGAAGGATCAGGAGATTTATTTGCAAAATAGCTTTTCAATTTGTTAGTGATTTTATATTTTTTTTGCATTTTAGCACAGCTGCGTCATGCAGTCTCTGTGTGTGTCTAGGCCAAGCCTTTGATTTTAACTCTTTGCACACCCAGCTTAATTGCGTGGGTATATGTTTCCACCACACTGCTCTATGAAGATACAAGACTATGTTATAATCACGTCATGATGTACACTAATTATGTATATTATTGATGCACTTCACTATGTATGTTAAAGTTTTATGAGTATAACACTTTTAAACCTGTACACCATGGGTTAATTTTACTATGTCATGTGATTTGATTGCACTGAAGGATTTGGGGTATATAAGCCCCTTTGTTACACTGTTGTATTGCTTGACAAAGGTCTCAATGAGAAGACCGAAACGTTGCCTGTTGAATAAAAAGGGTCACTTATTTTTCATATGCTGGAGTGCTGCCTCGTCCAAATATATATATATATATAAAATATAGTGCCTGGTTTAATGCTTGGGTTCTCCCATTGACTTCCATTGTGCTCGGGTGCTTGGTAGAGCACCCTAGCATCCCAAAGTGTTCTACTCGAGCACACGAGCACTTTGGTGCTCGATCAACACTAGTTATGTATTCCGTTACCACGGACCATAATGGAATGCCTTTAGAGGCATTCCGTCATAATAGAAGTTTATGGCCTGCATAACGGATCCGTCCAGTTTCCTATATGCAGGAGTGAACTCCAGCATAACGAAAACTGGACGGATCTGTTATGCAGGCCATAGACTTTTTATTCTGACGGAATGAATAACGGAATGCCTCTAAAGCCATAACGCAATTCAGCATATGCCCCAACCCGAACATGAACTCGAAATTCAAAATATTAAGTTCATTCATCCCTACTAGGGGTCACTGCCTATAACATAAAATTTATTTTACTTGTTGAAGTGAATCTGACACTCTTTCAAAACATTATTTTCCCTCCCCACGACAGCACCAAGAGAGAGGGATCCACCCCCAGGGACGGGAAACCTACAGAAATAATAAGGTGGAGCCTCTCTACTCCTTCAGTGATTTCCTGTCCCTGGAGTGGGAAACCTACAGTTTTTACTTTTCAGGTCCTTGCTTCAGTCTGGTGTGGAGATTCCTAGGATTTTTGGCCTAGAGGGCTGACGGTCACTGCCGGGGTCCATTACGCTGCTGGGCAGGTTGGCAGGGTCCTAGGGTATAGAGACGCTCCAGGGGCTCTCTTACCTTGCGGCAGGCATGTGGGCACTCATACAGGGTAAGCTCTGCCCCATGTTGCGCTATTTGGAAAGCACAAGCGCTTCTTGGCACTGTCTTGGCGGGCATCCTTGAGGCAAGGCTCTGCCCGGCCTCTCTTACTTCAGCGTCCACTTCCGGGTTCGACAGGCTGGGGGTGGAGCCGGTGACGCGAGGCGGAGTACGCAATGACGTCAGTTGTTATTTAATGCAGACAGTGATGGGGAACAGAGCGGAGCAAGGCTCTGTATCCCCTCTGGTAGAGCTGCTGGAAAGGCATTGCAGCTGCATGCAGTGCCAGAGTTTTCCGCTGAAAGTGACATGGCGGCTCACTTACCGGTACTTGTGATGCTCCTTTGGTAAGTGAACCATATATGGATAGATGGTCTAACCAGCCCTTTGTGTTATCTTTTTTTCCAGCCAAAATCTAAGGAAACGCTGGCAAAAAGAAAAAACAAAGAATGTGCATTATGCAAGATATCACTGTCCTCCTCTTATGAAAATAAGTTATGTCAGGGATGCATTGACAGAACCATTTCAGAGCAATTTCCGTCCTTGTTGGAGAATATAAAATCTCTTATTAGAACAGAGGTGAAAAGCACTTTAAAACCCTCTAAGACAGGCATGTCCAAACTCCGGCCCTCCAGATGTTGCAAAACTACAACTCCCATCATTCCTGGACAACCTACAGCTATCAACCTACAGAAGGGCATGATGGGAGTTGTAGTTCTGCAACACCTAGAGGGCCAGAGTTTGGACATGCCTGCTCTAAGAGGTTTAAAAGTATAGATAAGGCTAGATCCTCACGTCATGAAGCTTCTCAGGAATTCACTTCTGGAGATTCGGACAGCGCTCAGGATTCCTCTTATTCCAACATCTCATCTGATGACGACGTGATGGGAAGATCCTTCTTTCGCCAGAAGATATGGATAGACTATTGAAAGTGATAAAATCAACTATGAATATTGAAGATATTAAGGAAGACAAGTCTGTTGCTGACTCTTTATTTGAAGGGTTGCAAGAAAGGAAAGGGCGTTGTTTTCCAGTACATGATAGCATAACGGCTTTAATTTAAAAAGAATGGGAAAAGCCAGGTAGAAAGGTTTTCGCCACCAGGTCCTTTAAGCGCAAGTATCACTTTGAGGAAGAAATTTGTTCTTCCTCAAAGTGATTGATGTGGCTATATCTAAAGTTTCTAAGAAATCCTCACTTCCCTTTGAGGATACTGGTGCGCTTAAAGACCCCTTAGATAAGAAAGCAGAGTCCTTCCTTAAGGGTACATGGGAGGCATCAACCCTTTCTTTTCGTCCAGCTATTGCAGCCACAGTTACAGCGAGAACATTAGCCCTGTGGTTGCAACAAATAGAAGTGCAGCTTAAGGATAAATGCCCAAGAGAACAGATAATCTCCTCCTTCCGACTTTACAAAAGCGGCGGATTTCCTCACAGATGTCTCTGTGGACGCAGTGAAGTTTAGCGCCCAGTTGGCATCCTTGACAAATTCTGCCAGAAGAGCTCTCTGGCTTAAAAGCTGGAGCGGTGGAGATGTGGCCTCGAAGCAAAGGTTGTGTGGTATCCCGTGTCAGGGAGAATTTTTATTTGGCCCACAGCTAGATGACCTTTTGGAGAAGGCAGCTGACAGGAAGAAAAGATTCCCGGTGGCTAATGCACCGACAGTGTTTGGATCTAGAAATAGACAATCCTTTCGCCCCTTTAGAAATAATGCAGGAAGGAAGTCCTTTCGAGACAAGGATCAGAGATTCAGATCTAAAACCAGGGGGAAGGGGATTCCTTTTGGAAATTCCTCTGCAACAAATAAAAACCAAACCAACAATGACGCCAGGTTAAATGTGTGAGGCAGGTTGAAACTGTTCACCGCGAACTGTGAAAAGATCGCAGGACCTTGGATTCTAGACATTGTTCGAGAAGGTCTAAAGCCAGAGTTTCTATCACTGCCTCCTCCAAGGTTCGTTACTACAAAAAATTATTGTGTAAAAGGTTATTTTCCTAAAATAAAAGAAGTTTTGGACCTTATAGAGAAAGATGTCTTGATTCCGGTTCCCCTAGAAGATCTGTATACAGGGTTTTTTCGAGACTGTTTTTGGTTCCCAAACCAGACGGTTCTTATCGTACAATAATCAATCTGAGGGATTTGAACAGATTCCTGGTGTTCAAAGGGTTCAAAATGGAAACCATCAGGAGTGCTGTGAATCTACTCTTTCCTCATTGTTTCATGGCGGTTTTAGACCTAAAGGACGCCTATTTTCATGTTCCAATGCACCGGGAATTTCAGAAATACCTCAGAGTGGCAATTCAGATGGATGGTCAAATTTGCCAATTCCAGTTTCGGGCTCTCCCATTCAGCCTGTCTATGGCCCCCAGGATATTCACAAAAGTGGTTGCAGAAATGATATCCTTCGTCAGGCTCAAAAACATTCTGGTCGTGCCATACCTGGACAACTTTTTAATCATTGCGAAATCCAAACACAGTTGCACTCAAGCTGTTCAAACAGTAATACAAATATGTGGGGAGCTAGGTTGGATAGTAAATTACAAGAAATCAAAATTAAATCCTCTGAGAAGACAGAAGTTCCTAGGTTTAATTCTAGATTCAGACACGCAAAAGGTATACCTCCCAGAAGAGAAAATTGCAAAGGTGTGGAATCAAGTCAGTTGTCTATCTTCCAACTCCCTAACCCTTCGGAAAGGGATGTCTGTGCTGGAGTGGGCTCAACTACATACTCGCCAGCTACAGACGGAGATTTTATCAGCATTCAAGAAATCCAGAGGGGCTCTAGACGTAAAGATATCACAAACAACGCTAAAGAACTTATCCTGGTGGCTGGACGAAAACAACCTGGTTCAAGGGGTGCCATGGTCTTACCCGGACCCAGTGGTCCTGACCACAGACACGAGTCCCTGGGGTTGGGGAGGTCATATCCAAGGGTTCAGCTTCCAGGGCCCATGGTCCACATATCAGAAGACCTTTTCATCCAACAGGAAAGAGTTGGTGGCAGTAAGGATGGCGGTTCAAGCTTCAAGATCCCTTCTTGGGACGGGTCATTTGAGAATTCTTTCGGACAACCGGACAACAGTGGCATATGTGAATCATCAAGGGGGAACATGATCGTCTACCCTAGGTTGGGAAGCAAAGAAACTGCTGGAATCTCTAGAAAGCCAAGTATGTCATGTCTCAGCTCTTTACATCAAGGGCAAAGAATATGTGCAAGCAGACTATCTGAGTCGATATCCGTTAAGACAGGGGGAATGGTCCCTGAACGAGGCAGTATTCGATCAGATCATAAGAGCATGGGGAATACCAGTGATAGACCTATTTGCGTCCAGTCAGAACAAGAAGGTCCATCGTTTTTGCTCCCTGAACCTCAGGGAATCCCCTATGGGATGGACGCCATGCTGCGTCCACCCCGCTACAGTGGAACTTTCCTCTCGCATATGCTTTTCCTCCCTTCCAGTTAATACCAGCAGTCTTGAAGAAAATCAGAAGGGATGAAGCAAGAATAATTCTTATCGCCCGCTCTGTCCCAGGAGGGCATGGTTTACCCTGTTGCGGACAATGTTCTGTATCAGATCCGTGGATTCTACTGGAAATCCCGGATCTGTTGTCACAGGTTCCATTTCAGCATCCAGCAGTAAGTGGTCTCCATCTGACTGCTTGGAATTTGAAAGGGTTCTCTAAAGAGTTAATTTCGACCTTGTTAAGAAGTAGGAAGCCGATTACCATCTCTATCTATGCTAGAACCTGGAAAATATCATAGAAGTTAATAAGTTAGATCCGAGAAATATCACTTTGAATACGCCTATTTCACAGGTTTTAGAGTTTCTTCAGAAGGGGCTGTCCTTGGGTCTGACAAAAGTACCCTTAAGGTACAGGTATCGGCCTTGTCGGTCCTGTTAGAGAATAATCTAGCTTCAGATCCTTGGGTTATTAGATTTTTCAAGGCTGTAGAAAGGATGACCCCAGTTAAGACCCCTAAGACACCACCCTGGGATCTTAACCTAGTACTCAACTTGCTGACACATCCGCCATTTGAACCTCTGGATTCTGCAGATATTAAAATGATTACCTTCAAGATGATTCTGTTAAATGCCCTTACTTCCCTAGATCAGTGAATTACAGGCGATTTCAATCAATCCCCCATTTACTACAATACTAGAAGACAGGGTTATCATTCAGCCGGATCCAGCGTTTCTACCTAGGGTCCCGTCCAAATTTCATAGGTCTCAGGAAATTATCCTTCCTTCCTTTTGTAATCAGCCTAAAAATCCTAAAGAGGCAGAATTCCATACCTTGGATGTCCGCAGATGCCTTTTGCATTACCTAAAAATCTCGGAGGAATGGAGAAAGTCTTCTGCTTTGTTTGTCCTATTCTCAGGACCAAATAAAGGAAAGAAGGCTACCAAAAGTACTTTAGCCAGGTGGCTTAAAATGGCTATTTCACAAGCCTATCTAGAGGCTAATCTTCCCCCACCTGTTTCGGTGAGAGCACACTCCACACGCTCTATTTCCACTTCTTGGGCTGAAAGGTCAGGTGCTTCAATTGAGCAAATTTGCAAAGCTGCCACCTGGACCTCTCCTAGTACCTTCTTCCGTCACTATCTGTTAGACTTGCACTCTTCCTCTGATCTTTCCTTTGGTAGAAAGGTCCTTCAATCTGTGGTCCCTCCCTAGGAAGGGCTCTATTCCTCTGTAATTCTCTCTTGGTGCTGTCGTGGGGGAGGGGAAAAATAATGATTACACTTACCGGTAATCGGATTTTCCAGACCCCACGACAGCACCCTTCCTTATTCCCACCCTTTTTTGGTGAAAAAAAAAAGAGGTGATGGGTTATTGTTATACAGTTGAATTACTAATCCATGTAGGAGTCCCTCTCTTGCTCTGAAAACCATTGAAGGATTAGAGAGGCTCCACCTTTTTATTTCTGTAGGTTTCCCGTCCCTGGGGGTGGATCCCTCTCTCTTGGTGCTGTCGTGGGGTCTGGAAAATCAAATTACCGGTAAGTGTAATCATAATTTTTTAATGAATCAAAACAAAGATTAAAACGCTAAACAAAACTACCATTAAGTCTTCAGCGATAGAATAATATTTTATGAGTGGAATCAGTGGATTTATAAAAGGTGACAGCAAGGATTATACTATGTCAAATAGCTTTTATTTCTTTCTTTCTAATATAAAAATTACACAAAAATGACACCACACAGTTACCCTTTACTCACATGCGCGAACACATACACTTTGGATAATGGTGATGAGTTTGCTAATGAAAGTGGATATAAGCCATTCTATCATAATTACTGAATGTAGATTTCAGTAGCAGAAGACATTTGCAATCTGAATGCATGCTCATTATGAAAACACTCACATAATTTTTAGTTCAGCAAGCGCTGCTGAAGACACAAAAAAGACAGGCAATTTAGTTATGACTGGGATGCATTTTATCTTACTCTTTATTATAGTCACTAACATTATGCTAAAAATCAGTCAAATATTCACTACATTTTGCAAACTCTGAAAGTTTACAAGTAAAAGAACAGCTGTAAGTAAATCTTGCTTACAACTCTGACACTTTTAGCTTCATACATTCAAATTTCAAAAGCTGCCTCTTTAAACCAAACCCATATTTTTATTCTGTGTAGTTTTATTTTCTGTATGGTTATAATGCACTCCTATTCAGGACAAAGTCAGCACAAATAATATATGTAGGGATGTCACGCGTTCACCTTGCATTACTATGCATCGTTGTACTGGAAGGGTAGCCCTGCCAACCAGACATACTGTGGCTTTTAGACCTGTGACTGGAAACAGAGCCAATCAGGTTTCTGACTGTGTGTCTAATCCTAGAGCTAGGCAGGAGATTTAAGACAGCTGATTCCTATCAACTTTGCACGTTGTTTTATTGGTTTTCAGAGCTCTATACTGTGCAACTGTTAATAAGAGAGAATATTAATTATTAATATTCATGCAAATATTGGTAATTAATCATAAATAGGCGTAGTCATCTACTGATAACTCCGCCTATTTATACCGTAAAAGTGCACTCACTATCGCCTAACACTGGTCACTGGCTATTTACGAGCACCTTACTGAACTAGCAACCGCTAGTAAAACACACTACACAGTAGGTACAAATAACACACGATATTTATTAATACCTACAGTACAGTAATAAGGACGCATACAATACAGTACATACACCGCACTAAAAGTACAGTACTAACTACACTACACACAATCCCACTTTCCACCCACAACACTAGCTAATACAAGTTACACACACACAATATAGCCACCCACTAAGCCTGACTCTGGACTATCCCTAGGGGGTCACAAGAATATACAGCAGTGTAGGGATATTCTGCCACACACAATTCAGGGGTGCAATAAAGGGGTTAAGGCTGCTGTAATAGACGGAACAGTATTGCCGCAACCAAGGGGTTCCAGGAGCTCTGCAGCAGTATTTATTGCTGCAGTGGCAGGGGGATTTGGAGAATGCAGAGGTGATGGCAGGGAAGGGGTACCAGGGTAGAAGGATCTGGGGCCACTGTAGGGGTTAAATGCAAGGGGGCTAGAGCAGGGGTTAAATGCTGGCAGGGAGCTGGCAGGGGTTAAATGCTGGGGAAGATCATTGGTGGTATAGGGTAGGTAGGGGTTAATGCTGGGGAAGATCATTGGTGGTATAGAGTAGGTAGGGGTTAATGATACTTAGCTCGTCTTCTAGGGGTTTGCTTGTCGTCCTGAGGATGATTCTCGTGGGGGGTGGCTCGGCTTGAACTGCCCAGTGCAGGGCCTGCCGCCCCGCCCACAGAGCGGAGCGCGAGCGTGCACCACTGTGAGGGACACGTGGGCCGGCGCGGTGAGATGACGTCACCGCGCCAGCCCAAGCATCTCTGCATGCGTGCCGCAGGGCCGCACGTGCTTTCTGACAGGCGGGAGAAGAATTTGATCTCCCGCCTGTTTGCATTCCAGGCAGCGTAATAGTAATCGCGCTGCTGGAATGCGCATAATAGAGGGAGGTTTCTCCCTTCTCTCTATTATGCATAATTATCTCCAGCAGCGCTTGAGATAATTAAAACCATGGATTCAGTTGATTTTGAATCTGAGTCCTTTTGTAGTCATTCTGGTGCCATCAACCAGATTGCATCAGTGTGAATGCTTGGGGCACATTCACACTGATGCATCTGGTTTCAGGTCACTCAGGGGCATACAAATGGGGCCTATTGAACAGTGGGGAATATAATAATATATATAAAGGGGACATATGAAAAGGGGCCAACAAGTGGCACATAAGGGGGCACATTCACACAGGGGCAGCAATAAACCCCTGGGGAATACTAAGGGCAGATGTGCACAGATAAAGTGCAGATGGATATATATATATATATATATTATACATGCATGCATATGTTCGCATGCATATACACATATATGCATATATTTCAACCCTTCCTCCACAATCCCCCTGTTGTCGGAAATACGACAATATTCTGGGGGGGAAGGGTTGAGACGTATTTGCCCCCCCCCCCCCTCAATCCCTTCCTTGGTGATAGAACTGTAGTGCACATTGATCCTTAGGTACCTAGACATCACCCATCCAGCCTACGACCTGCCCTTCACCGTAACCAACTTCTCCATCCACAGAATACACCATTTTCTTCTTCTCACGGGAACTTCCTTGACATCTTTTGCTTTGATCGTTCGGTATAAGCCCATCCTACTGTACTTCCAGAGCGGCTTGACCTTCGCAGTCTTTGACTGGCCTTTCTTACAGGTTACCGTCTTCCAGTGTTAGTCAACCCCAATGAGTTTGGAGTGACCACACCCTCTCGGTTTTGCTGCTGATCTTCAGGTGTAGTCCACCCCCAAGGAATCTGGGGCGGGTTCACCCTCACAATCTCCGTCTCCGACTGTGCCAATTTTCTTCAAGCATGACTTTCGTCTGACATCTCTTGTTCCATCTTGAAGGATGGGTGTGGTACACCGATGGACAGATAAATAGGTCTTTACAAGGTAGGTCAGATTTTTCGAGGTGATGTCACTGTATCTAAATTCTCACTGCGGAAACCCCTCTGCCACACAACACATCCAGCCTTTCCCTTATGAACCTCACCATTCCAGGGTTGAAAGTGGCAAATGGCAAACAGAAGGGGGCTGTCCCTATCATAATCTTACCCCCATTCACACAAAATACATCCTATTACACAGTTCCCCTCCCCAACCCACCGAAACCCAAGAACATCTATAAAAAATAATATTACACAATACAATGAGTAGTGTTGAGCGAACAGTTCTAGCATAGTTCAGGTTCGTACGAAATTTGCGGTGTCCGGGACACGGACCCGAACCCGGACATTTTCAAAAAAGTTTGGGTTCGGGTTTGTTGTTCGGCGAATACTTCCCGCTTTCTGAAGGGCTGCACACCAGCCAATCAGCTAGCGTTTTACTTCTTGCCCTAAGAGCCCATCACAACAATGCCTACTAATGGCATGGCTGTGATTGGCCAAGTGCAGCATGTGACCCAGCCTCTATTTAAGCTGGAGTCACGTAACGCCGCACATCACACTGCTCTGATTAGTGTAGGGAGAGGACGCAGCTTCTGTGAGGGTGAGATTAGGCAGGGAAAAGTCAGCAACAGCACCTAATGAACGAATCGATCTACAGCTGTGAATGATTGAACTTCTGCTAGTTACTTGCTCACTGGTTTTTAGGCTGCACAGAGCGTTTTTCTGTCACTTATTTTCTGGGGTGATCGGCGGCCATTTTGTGACTTGTGGTGCACCAGAACAAGCTGCCACCAAGTCCATCAATCCATCAATACTAGTTTTTTTTTGCTATATCCTACATCAAGGGCTTGGCTGTGCTAATTGTCACCCCTAGAAACTCAGGATAGCAATTTCTATATTTTATTAAGGGGTTAAATACAATTGCCCAAACACCAATCCCCTAAATCTGGTGTTCCAGCTTTGGCTAGCCAAGTATAATACTGTCTGCTGTCTGGCAAAGGATAGATTATTTTCTGTGGTGAAATTTAATTGCCAAAATAGCAATACCATAAATCAGTGGTTTCAGCTGTGGCTGGTAAAGTATAATAGTGTCCGCCAAAACATATATTTTGTTCTGGGGTGAAATTCAATTGCCAAAATAGCAATACCCTGAATCTGGTGTCCCAGCTGTTGCAGGCCAAGTTTCATAGTGTCCGCAAAAACATATATTTTGTTGTGGGATGAAATTCAATTGCTAAAATAGCAATACCCTGAATCTGGTGTCCCAGCTGTGGCAGGCCAAGTTTCATAGTGTCCGCAAAAACATATATTTTGTTCTGGGGTGAAATTCAATTGCCAAAATAGCAATACCATAAATCAGTGGTTTCAGCTGTGGCTGGACAAGAATCCCAAGATTCATAGTGTCCGCAAAAACATATATTTTGTTGTGGGGTGAAATTCAATTGCCAAAATAGCAATAACCTGAATCTGGTGTCCCAGCTGTGGCAGGCCAAGTTTCATAGTGTCCGCAAAAACATATATTTTGTTCTGGGGTGAAATTCAATTGAAAAAATAGCAATACCATAAATCAGTGGTTTCAGCTGTGGCTGGACAAGAATCCCAAGATTCATAGTGTCCGCAAAAACATATATTTTGTTGTGGGGTGAAATTAAATTGCCAAAATAGCAATACCCTGAATATGGTGTCCCAGCTGTTGCAGGCCAAGTTTCATAGTGTCTGCAAAAACATATATTTTGTTCTGGGGTGAAATTCAATTGCCAAAATAGCAATACCATAAATCAGTGGTTTCAGCTGTGGCTGGCCAAGATTCATAGTGTCCGCAAAAACATATATTTTGTTGTGGGGTGAAATTCAATTGCCAAAATAGCAATACCCTGAATCTGGTGTCCCAGCTGTTGCAGGCCAAGTTTCATAGTGTCCGCCAAAACATATATTTTGTTCTGGGGTGAAATTCAATTGCCAAAATAGCAATACCCTGAATCTCGTGTCCCAGCTGTTGCAGGCCAAGTGTTAATCTGTCCGTAAAAGGGTATATTTTGTTCTGGGGCTAAATTCAATTGCCAAAATAGCAGTACCCTGAATCTGGTGTTCGAGCTGTTGCAGGCCAATTGTAAATCTGTCCATAAAAGGATACCTTTCATCCAGGGCCTAAATACTAGCCCTAAAAGAGATATTACCCTAAATCAGTGGTTACTGCAGTGCCTGAATTAGTGTAATACGCTATATAAATAAATAGGCAGATAGTGTTAGGTGCCTGTAAAAAAAGGCCTGAATTTGAAATCAATACATTGGGCCAAATATTTTTTTTCTTATTGTGGTGCTTGGTGAACGGTAACAATGAGGAAAACATCCAGTAAGGGACGCGGACGCGGTCATGGTGGTGTTAGTGTACCCTCTTGTGCTGGGAGAGGACGTGGCTATTCTGCCACAGCCACACGTCCTAGTGAACCAACTACCTCAGGTTCCAGGACCCGCCAGAATTTACAGCGAAATTTGGTGGGTCCCAATGCCGTTCTAAGGATGGTAAGGCCTGAGCAGGTACAGGCGCTAGTCAATTGGGTTGCCGACAGTGGATACAGCATGTTCACAACATTATCTCCCACCCAGTCTTACCCAGTCTTTTGCAGAAAGTTCACAGATGGCACCTGAAAACCAAGCCCATCAGTCTGTCACATCACCCCCATGCATATCAGGGAAACTGTCTGAGCCTCAAGTTATGCAGCAGTCTCTTATGCTGTTTGAAGACTCTGCTGGCAGGGTTTCCCAAGGGAATCCACCTAGCCCTTCCCCAGTGGTGGAAGACATAGAATGCACTGATGCACAACCACTGATGTTTCCTGATGATAAGGACATGGGAATACCACTTCATCGGAGTCCGCACGTCTCTGATGATGACGAAACACAGGTGCCAACTGCTGAGTCTTTCTGCAGTGTGCAGACCGAACAGGAGGTCAGGGAGGAAGACTGTGTGGAATACTATGCAGGGGACGATGAGGTCCTAGACCCCACATGGAATGAAGGTTATGCCACTGACTTTCATAGTTCAGAGGAAGAGGCAGTGGTGAGACAGAGCCAACAGCGTAGCAAAAGAGAGAGCAGGGGGCAAAAGCAGAACAGCCGCCTCCAAGAGAGTTTGCCTGCTACTGGCCACCGCCACCAGGGACCGAGCACCCCAAAGGCAGCTTCAAGGAGTTCCCTGGCAAGGCACTTCTTTAAACAATGTGCTGACTGACAAGACCCGAGTGGTTTGCACGCTGTGCCATCAGAGCCTGAAGCGAGGCATTAACATTCTGAACCTTAGCACAACCTGCATGACCAGGCATCTACATGCAAAGCATGAACTGCAGTGGAGTAAACACCTTAAAAGCAAGGAACTTACTCTGGCTCCCCTGCTCCTCGGCCTCTTCCTCCGCCTCGGGAGGAATGTTGGCACCTGCCGCCCACCAAACAGAGGATGTGCCACCGACAACACCACCTGCGTCACCAAGCATCTCCACCATGTCACACGGCAGCGTTCAGCTCTCCATCTCACAAACCTTGGAGAGAAAGCGTAAATTCCCACCTAGCCACCCTCGAGGCCCTGAGCCTGAATGCCAGCATTTCTAAACTACTGGCCTTTGAAATGCAGTCATTCAGGCTGGTGGACACAGACAGCTTCAAACAGCTGATGGCGATGGCTGTCCCACAGTATGTTGTTCCCAGCCGCCACTACTTCTCCAAGACAGACGTGCTTTCCTTGCACAACCAAGTATCCGATAAAATCAAGTGTGCACTGCGCAACGCCATCTGTGGCAAGGTCCACCTAACCACAGATACGTGGACCAGTAAGCACGGCCAGGGACGCTATATCTCCCTAACTGCACACTGGGTAAATGTAGTGGCTGCTGGGCCCCAGGTGGAGAGTTCCTTGGCGCACGTCCTTCCGCCGCCAAGGATCGCAGGGCATCATTCTTTGCCTCCTGTAGCCTCCTCCTCCTACTCGGCTTCCTCCTCCTCTGCTTCCACCAGCTCATCCAGTCAGCCACACACCTTCACCACCAACTTCAGCACAGCCCGTGGTAAACGTCAGCAGGCCATTCTGAAACTCATATGTTTGGGGGACAGGCCCCACACCGTGCAGGAGTTGTGGCGGGGTATTGAACAACAGACCGACGAGTGGTTTCTGCCGATGGGCCTCAAGCCCGGTCTGGTGGTGTGCGATAATGGGCGAAATCTCGTCGCAGCTCTGGGACTAGCCGGTTTGACGCACATCCCTTGCCTGGCGCATGTGCTGAATTTGGTGGTGCAGAAGTTCATTCACAACTTCCCGACATGTCAGAGCTGCTGGATAAAGTTCACATCCTGCCGCTGCTCGCCTGTCTGCGCTACAGCGGAACTTCGGCCTTCCCGCTCACTGCTTCATATGCGAAGTGCCCACCAGGTGGAACTCCACCTTACACATGCTGGAGAGACTGTGCGAGCAGCAGCAGGCCATAGTGGAGTTTCAGCTGCAGCACGCACGCGTCAGTCGCCCTGCAGAACAGCACCACTTCATCACCAATGATTGGGCCTCCATGCGAGACCTGTGTGCCCTGTTGCGCTGTTTCGAGTACTCCACCAACATGGCCAGTGGCGATGACACCGTTATCAGCGTTACAATACCACTTCTATGTCTCCTTGAGAAAACGTTTAGGGCGATGATGGAAGAGGAGGTGGCCCAGGAGGAGGAGGAGGAGGAGGATGAGGGGTCAATTTTAGCAATTTCAGGCCAGTCTGTTAGAAGTGGCTCAGAGGGAGGTTTTTGCAACAGCAGAGGCCAGGTACAAATGTGGCCAGCCAGGGCCCACTACTGGAGGATGAGGAGGAGGTGGAGGAGGATGAGGATGAAGCAGGTTCACAGCGGGGTGGCACCCGCCACAGTTCAGGCCCATCACTGGTACGTGGCTGGGGGATACGGTGGACGATGATGATACGCCTCCCACAGAGGACAGCTTGTCCTTACCTCTGGGGAGCCTGGCACACATGAGCGACTACATGCTGCAGTGCCTGCGCAATGACAGCAGAGTTGCCCACATTTTAACGTGTGCAGACTACTGGGTTGCCACCCTGCTGGATCCCCGGTACAAAGACAGTGTGCCCACCTTACTTCCTGCACTGGAGCGTGATAGGAAGATGCGCGAGTACAAGCGCACGCTGGTAGAGGCGCTCCTGAGAGCATTCCCAAATATCACAGGGGAACAGGTGGAAGCCCAAGGCGAAGGCAGAGGAGGAGCAAGAGGTCGCCAACACAGCTGTGTCATGGCCAGCTCCTCTGAGGACAGGGTTAGCATGGCAGAAATGTGGAAAAGTTTTGTCTCCACGCCACAGCTAACTGCACCACCTCCTGATACTTAACGTGTTAGCAGGAGGCAGCATTTCACTAACATGGTTGAACAGTACGTCTGCACACCCCTCCACGTACTGACTGATGGTTCGGCCCCATTCAACTTCTGGGTCTCCAAATTGGCCACGTGGCCAGAGTTAGCATTTTATGCCTTGGAGGTGCTGGCCTGCCCGGCGGCCAGCGTTTTGTCTAAACTTGTATTCAGCAAGGCAGGGGGCGTCATTTCTGACAAACGCAGCCGCCTGTCCACAGCCAACGTGGACAAGCTGATGTTCATAAAAATGAACCAGGCATGGATCCCACAGGACCTGTGCCTCCCTTGTGCAGAATAGACATTTATTACTGCCTCCCCCTCAACTATGTATTCTTGTACTCCGGGGCACTTCTTTATTGAATCCTCATTTTTTTAACTTTACCATGATCTTGCGGTGCAACCCAAAGTTGAATGAACCTCTCCTCTGTCTGGGTGGTGGGGCGTAAATAACTGAAAGTGGCCTTCTACGGTGGTGGGTGATATGACGCATGATTCCTTGCTGTGGGACCTCTCTCCTCTGTCTGGGTGGTGGGGCGTAAATAACTGAAAGTGGACTTCTCCAGTGGTGGGTGATATGACGCATGATTCCTTGCTGTGAGACCTCTTTCCTATGTCTGGGTGGTGGTGCATAAATAACTGAAAGTGGCCTTCTCCAGTGGTGGGTGATATGACGCATGATTCCTTGCTGTGGGACCTGTATCCTCGGTCTGGGTGCTGGGCCGAAATAACTGAAAGTGGTCTTCTCCAGTGGTGGGTGATATGACGCATGATTCCTTGCTGTGGGACCTCTCTCCTCTGTCTGGGTGCTGGGTCCGAATTAACTGAAAGTGGCCTTCTCTAGTGGTGGGTGATATGACGCATGATTCCTTGCTGTGAGACCTCTCTCCTCTGTCTGGGTGCTGGGTCCGAAATAACTGAAAGTGGCCTTCTCCAGTGTTGGGTGATATGACGCATGATTCCTTGCAGTGGGACCTCTCTTCAATTGATATTGGTTAAATTGCATTTATTTTATTTTATTTTAATTAATTTTCCTATCCACATTTGTTTGCAGGGGATTTACCTACATTTTGCTGCCTTTGGCAGCCCTCTAGCCCGTTCCTGAAATATTTTACAGCCTTTTTAGTTGCCTAAAAGTTCGGGTCCTCATTGACTTCAATGGGGTTTGGGTTCGGGATAAAGTTCGAGTCGAGTTTGGATCCCCAACCCGAACATTTTCGGAAGTTCGGCCGAACTTCCCGAACCCAAACTTCCAGGTGTTCGCTCATCTCTAACAATGAGGTCTCAGGAAGGCATAGGACGTACCTCCCAAAACCTCATATGAAAGTTCAGTTCAATCTATGGGTCTCAGGACAATATGGGCCATCCCGAATCCCTCCACACAAATTGTCCTGTCCTTTGGGTCTTTTTAGGCTTCAGGATTTTAGTGAAATTAAGTCCTGAGCCTCCGGCGTTGAGGTCGTGAAGTGCCGTCTGGTTCTGGTTTAGTTGGTCCGCTTGTCTCTTGACCCTCCGATACATCCACCATAGTCCGAGATACATGAGTCCCACCAGAACCAGAAGCACTATCACCAGGTGTATCAATAAATTGAAAAATGAAGTTGCTTTAGGACTGTATCCAAAAGGACTCTCCCACCATGATATCTTTCAGTCCAATGCTGTGGCAGCCGCGTTAATTTTCATCCGGTCATGTGTAAGCTGGATGGTGGCCTGCTTCTCCGTCTCCAAAAGATTCTGAAGTATTCGTCCTCTTGTCTGAAGTCTAGTAGGAGATGTTTGAGTTCTATCCCAAAGCTCAGAGGAATCCTCTGGAGTCTCACTGGAACATCAAGGCGGATGTCGAGTCTTTTCTCCGGGGTAATCGGGGTTCTTCCCTGCTGCTCTGCAATGTCCAGACCTAGAACAGGACTAAGGGTACAGTACGCTCCGGGGAGGAGTTCTCCTCGTTTGGTGCAATTTAGTCCATAGATTGCATACGATCCGTTACTCCCTTGGTGCTAACACCAATACCCCTGTCCTAAGTATTTTAAGGAGGATGATGGTATTGGGTTGGCCTTCATCTCACAGGTCCCCTCGGTGTTCCAACACTGGTGCCTAAGCACCCGATCCTGGCTATCCTGACAGAGGATGGCATCCTCTCTCAACCAATACCCCTCAGTGTCAAACAACGAAGGATGGCCTTCTTCATAGGTTAGAACGCTCGAGGGAGCTGAGGATGAAGTACCGTCCGATTGTTGATCACCGTACCTAGATTGATAGCACTGTATCCCTGTCTGAGGCGACCAGACACCACATGTGCCAAGGACGAAGCTGAGCAGCTTAAATTTTGACATACATGCCACTGAACCACCCACCAGTTGGTATGATTGGTGGCAAAGGAGATGTCAGTGGACTTATCCGCTGACGGAGGTTGAATGGGAAGAGGCTCCTGTGTAACGCTGAAACAGTATGTTTAAGGTTATCCGAGAGTTCACTTTGGACCTGCGTACATGCCAGAGCAAGCTGAAGCTGATCCTGCTCCTCCAAGAGACCCACAACTAACCTCCTAAACTTCTCACGTATAGCAGAAGATAGAGAGGTAGTGGCATCTATGTGCGAATGTTGTAAACCCTCTAGGACATGGTTTACATCAAGCTGGGTCTTGAATCCTTCCCAAGCGTGTCACGCAACCTCCCCAAGTTTACTTCTAAGGACTTCCATATCCATAGTGTTCAGGGCGCCCACTCCCAAAGCACCTCCACCAAGTCCCATAGCCACTAGATCTCTCCTCCCCCTGTTCTTCTTATGTCGGGAGTCATCTTTCCTTACCTCTTGCCCCGCCTCTATCCATTCTCTTACCATGTCGATTTGGTTCCTAACAAACTCCTCACACCCGTGATCCCAATGGTCAACTCGGAAGTCATCTACGGAAATTCTCCAGGTAAACAGGATGAATTTGGCATCCGTGATGATCTTCCAGGGGGATGACAGTTAAGGAGCTATAGGATCTGCCAATAGATGGTTAGGGGCGGCGCAAGAGTCCGAATTTGGTTTTACTGGTTGGAGACCATCTGTATTGTAGGGGACCCTCAAATTTGCTACTTCCTTTGAACGGATAAGACTGTTCATTATCTCCAGCCTGTAACACCAGCTTCCCTACGGGTTTGGATTGGGACAGATAGACCCACTGAGTAAAGGTCCAACACCCCTCGTCTACTGCCTCGCAAAAAGGACACTTAAATGAACCATCTTTATTGATGTCAAAGTTAATATCCCTGCCCCTGGGGTCTTTCCAATCGGAAGACACATACCTACCCCGGTATTCTTCAGTCATAGGGGTACCATCCATCCATACATCCACCATAGGGGTATCCACCCCGATGCACACCAAATCCCAACTCCAGGGATTAGTGTCCAACATCACCATCTGGGTTTCCTGCTCCCAGTGGGCATAGGTGACAAAATAGTGTCCTGTCACCTCAGGAACACAGTTGTCTCTCATGATCATGAAAGACCGTATGGATGGAGATCCCTTTAACTGAACATACCTAGGATCCTTGGCATCGGTCCGTACCTTTAAAACTGTGGCTCGATATAAACCTTTCAGTTTTACTCAGACCACTCTGGTCGTTCCAAGTGGCCTGACCAGAGTCACTGCAGTTTAACTTTAACATCATTATACTGGTTCATAAGTAATCTTTGGACACATGTCCTTGTACATAACTGGATTCCCTGGTGATAATCATTTGGGAATCCCTCAACATACAATAAGCCTTCAGGGTGCCTTTTACTGGAATGGGCCTATCAAAATACGTCCTAACCCTCAACCCGTCACGGCTATCCTTCCCTAGAAAGGTAGCTTTCAGGATGTACCAACAGCTGTGCTCTGCCCCAGTGACATCCTCAGGACTTTGCAAACCCTCCTTGGTACACAACACTGTGGTAGTGTTGGCTCTTACTTGCTTGTAAGGGTGCAAGTGTGGGTCCCTAAACACCCACCTTAGGGATTTGATAGGTGTAGGGTCTGAGTCCTGAAAATGCCTGTATTCCTTGAGACCGAGGTCCTGTAAGTCATGTTGTATGGCAGACACATTCTCCACCGGGAATAATGCTGAATTACACCATTGGCAAAGCCCTCTCTCTGGAAACCATACAGATACCACCGACCTGGTGTAAAGGTGAAGTTCTTGTATGGTTCCAGGATTTTGCCACCCAAACATTCCACCATTAAAAGGCCGGGTCCATTAAGTGATATGTTGGCCATACCGATGTTAGTCCCCAGACCCTCCCCTGAAGAGGCTGAGCCCGTCATCAACCTGCTTACCACCAGTGTCACAAGCTGGATATGTATTATGTTCAGATGAAGCCTAATTCTTCCCTGGCAATGTGGTTTCATGGCGTGTCTCCCTCTTGTGGTCTGTAATTAGATGGAGTGTGATAAGTGTAGTGGATCCATTACTTCAAGGACCTTGTAGGGTCCTTTCCAGTTTACATCCCATGGACCAGCCCGATGAAAGACTTTCACCATCACCATTTCTCCTACAGCGGGCATTGGTGTTACCCCCTGTAGATACGGTTTATGCAACTGTATTGCTGCATGAGGCAGTAACTCCTTCAGGTTCTGCTGAACCTGTTGGAGAAACATGTCTCTGGCGATGGCGTTCTTTGTGGGCTCCGACACTTGGGGTTTGTTTTGCAGACAGAGGGGCATTTTCCGTCCTGTCATAAGTTCAAACAGGGAGATACCGGTACTGGAGGCCTCGGTGGCTCGTATACCCATTAGTACAGCTGGAAGAGAGGTTACCCAAGAGGAACCTTTCTCCAGCAGTCTCCAGCAGTAAAGGCGGGTTTTGATGGTCCGGTTCATTCGCTCCACAACGCCCATTGACTGAGGTTGGTAAGGCACATGAAACCTCTGCTTTATGTCTAGGAGACCACAAAGCGCTTTCATGACCTTACCTGTAAAATGGGTCCCTCTGTCAGATTCTATCACTCTGGGGATCCCCCATCGTGACAGAACCTGTTCCCAGAGAACACGGGCCGTGGTGGTAGCCGAATCGTTGACTGTGGGGATGGCTTCTACCCATTTTGAGAAGACATCCACTACCACCAGTGCGTAAAGGCAGTTACGACTCCCGGTTGGCAAAGGTCCGATAAAATCAATTTGTATTGCGGACCATGGACCATCAGCAGGAGGAACTCGCTGCAACACTGGCTTCAGGGCTGACGCCCTTGGGTTGACCTGAGCACACACTAGGAACTGTTGCCTAGCCTCCTCTACTGTGTTGGACATCCCTGACCAGTATAATTTGTCTCTTAAGAGAGGCAAGAGCTTATTCCGGCCAAGGTGTCCGAAAAGTTGGTGGTTCAACCGTGCCAGCTCAGTTTGCAGATGCTGCGGAACCACTGGAAGAGGAAGCTGCTGAGTACCGGTATCGTAAACCAGGATCCCTTGTTATAAAGACCAGGGATGCTGGGCTGATTGGAGGTGTGCCATTAGAAGAGGCTCCTTGGCTTGTTCCTCTTCAAATGACACCGGGCTGTCACTCAGATGGGTATGGGCTGCAATCCGGTACAATGGTAGCGGCTCAGTGTCTGGTTCCCGGACGGTACCAGACACTGCTGCTAGTTTTGCCAGCTCGTCTGCCTTGTTGTTACCCATTATCAAAGGTTTGTCCCCTTTCTGATGGGCCGGGATTTTGATAATGGCTGCTTCCACCATGTGTGCCTTGCCCCACTCCCACAGCTCCTTCAAGACCGACACATGAGCCAGAGGTTTGTTTTGGCTGTCCATAAATCCTCTCTTTTTCCATATGTCAAGATGCAGGGTGAGGGAGCGAACTACATATTAGAGCTTCTTTGACAGCCTCCAGCTCTGCCCGCTGTGCCGACCCGGTAACCTGACAAGACTCTGGGTACCAGCGGTCTCATCCAGCACAGCAAAACCTGTGACATATTCCCTATCCAGATAGAATCGAGAGCCATCAACAAAGATGACTCTGTCATCCGGATATCTGTCAGTCCTGAACATCCGTGGTGAGTCGTCCAGTTCTGGTTGGCCACAGTCATGTTCAGTTCCAGTTAGGTTTAGCAACTGGGACAGAACATACTTGGCCTTGTGGTCCACCTGCAGATTCCGGCCACTGAGATCCATGATCCATCTTTCGAATCTCTGTTGGGAGACTCCAGGGAGAGTATCACGGAGCAATAGGGCCAATGGAGAATGTGGAGTCTGCAAGGTGAGGGGCCGGAAGCCTACAATATGCTCAGTGGTCTTAACAGCATAGTGTATGGCTGCCAGTTGCTTGGCACATTCATCAAACCCTCGTTCGACCGGGCGAAAGTAACCTGGAGAAATAACCCAGCAGTCTGGTCTCATATCCTACTTTCTGTAGATGGACTGCTGAGATAGACTCCATCCCTGCCTGCGCCTGTATGGCCATTTCCCCATCTGGATGTGGGGTGGCTAACACAGACTTTGAGAAGAGGTCCCTTTTTAAGGCCTCCTCCTGCGCATCAGACCAACCTTCGAGGAGAAGAACCCTCAATCAAAGGAGCTCATAGAGAGGTTTCGTTTTGGCAGGAACATCCTCTATGAATTCCCCTCATGAAGTTGGCCACCCCCAGGAATTTTCTCAAATCCTGAAGAGTACCGGGCCTGGGAAACTTCACCATGGCTTCCACCCGGGCCGTCATGATTCCTTTGGTTCCAAAGGAAATTTAGACCCCAAGGAAAATTACCTCCTCTTTGGCCAAATTTGCCTTATGGGGACTCAGCTTGAGTCCTGACTTTGCCAGGAGTCCCAGCAGTTCTCTCAACAGAACCAGATGTTCTTCCATGGTTTCTGTATGCAAGAGCAAGTCGTCCACGTATTGTAGAAGGCATTCCGGCCGTGAGAACATACTTAGGACAGCCGCCAATGCCTGATGAAAATACGTGAGGCTGCTGTGGAACCCCTGGAGCAGTACAGCAACCATGTACTGTTTGTCCCCTACCGTAAAGGCAAATTTGTACTGGCGTGATTCTGTAATGATTCATGATTCTGTGAGTTCGATGGAGAAGAACCCTTTGGCAACATCGATGGTCAAAAATGTTATCAGAACCGGGGTAATACCACATGGGTATCCTGAGGGTCATGTAACTGGTAATCTGGACAATTACCTCTTCAATTCTGTGGGCCTTCACCCCCCTCCTTGTTGGTGATCAAATCCGATCACGACACACTGAGGGCTATTGGGATGTAAATCATGTTTGACATTGGTAATGGAGATTTCCGCACCCGTGTCCAGCATGATTTCAGCCTCCTGATTCTTTATTTTGGCTTTTAGGTGGGGTCTCCCTGAAGAATCCAGTATGATAGGACATACTGGCGCCAGATCTCTAGGGATCCCTGTTCTTCAATCAATTTCCACCAGACTCCCAGTATGTACCTGTGTGGTACATACTGCCACTTGTGGGTTGTTGCCATGGACACTTGGTGTGGATTCCTTGGATTTCCCCATCCCTTTCTGAATGCGCTGGGCCATTCACCACAGCCACACATTTTGGTGTCTGGACCTGTGAATGTTCCAGGCTTTTATCAACATATTCCCCCACTGATTTGGCATAATTAGGTTTTATTTTGAAACCATTGTTATTGCCCATTCTCTCAGGATTTGTCCGGTTATTATGTGGCCATTGTGGACAATTCCTCTTAATGTGCCCGTATTGTAAACACAGAAAGCATTGAATGCCTCCTGTCTTTTCCAATGGCGGGGCTGTGGGGCGAACAGCTGAATTAGCCTTGGTGTGCTGTACCTGTTTATGTTGAGATGAAACGTGTACAGGTACACGCTCCGTCACTTTGACGGATTTCTTATTGAGTAGTGTATCCTGTCTACACTGCTCAATAATCATAGCTGCATCCGTAAGGGATGGCTCCCTAGCTGCACTTAGCCGGATTGGAGTGTCAAAGTATGGGAATTTTTCCATAAACATACGTATCATACCCTTTGGAATTCCGATACCATGATCCTTTGTAACCCTCCTGTACATTGCTTCAAACCGACTACACAGAGACAGAGGTTTGTCATGTATAGTGGGTCTGAACTTGGACAGGATATCTGGAGTGACGTCCCAATGGCCCGTTGCCAGTCTCATGAGTATGGAGAGATGTTCCTCCTTATCATAAAACTGTCCACTTCATGGGTTGCGTTCCCCTGTTACCTCATACCTTTGGTTTAGGTGTGTAGGTAACCATAACTTGAATAACTCAATGCAATATTCGGGAGCCACTGAATACTTGTTACAGTGACCATTGGAAATATCACATGAAGTAAACGGATCTACACTCGGATTGTTTTTGGGATCTCCTTGCAAATCCATAACAGGAAGTTTATCCTTTCCATACTTAAATGGTTAGGATAGAAGTCTTCCTGTCTTTACGGACAGCGTTGGCGGATTGGAAGTGGTAAATGGCCAACCACTTTCCTCTCCCCAATTGTTGTCCTGATCCTGGAAGCGGCTGCTATTCCTATTCTCCCTGGGTGTTTGGGTGAAATGTAGCGTCCGTTCCACCTGTCCTCTAGTGTCTACCACATCGGATGTTTGATCCATGGGAGACCTTGGCGCTGTCGCCGCTGTTTCCCCCTGTGCCGTTCCCGAAACACAAACCTGTTTTGTGGGCATCATGCCAGGTCCTCTCGAAGTTGAACCATCATGGTATCCATAGATACCGCTTTGTTCCTGAACTGATTTATCTCAGTGTACAGTCTGAGCAGCTCTTTGTCCATGTCAGAGTAGAGACTCTCCTTTTCCGAGAGTCTAGACTCTAACGTGCAAATCTCTCTGCCCCTCTCGACTGTACACTGGGCCTTTTCTTGTAGTTGTGTTTATAATGTGTGTAACTGTTTGATGTTCTCAAGTTTCTCAACACAACAATTGCAGTGAAAGTTTGCTGTGTTGGAAACTTCCTCTGCCCTTGTCGTGCTGGTGAGTTTTTCAAGATGTTCTGGCCTCCAAATGGTATCCTTAAAGGTGAGAACCAATTTGGCTAACATTTGGAGCCATTTTTTAGTTTTCTAGAAAATATTATTAATACAGATTTTACAATGAGCAATAAAGTGGAACATAGAAGCTCAGTGGATTTGTAAGTGGTGGGGATAATAGGATTGAATGTGCTACGTTTACTGAGGTGTTGCAGTGTTGAGAAGTCCATACTCACTTTTTGACAAGAGGTCATCTTCTCTAGGTCCGTTCTTTGTTGTCCTATGTTGCTGCGTAGAGAAGGTCCTTCAATATCCGGAACGCCTTCTCCCGTCCAGCCAGACGACTTCTGTTCAGCTCCAAGGATGATGTTTCTCTCTTCAGTGATGTATGACGACTTCTCTCCGGTGTTCAGTGGGCGAGTAAGGGAAGCACCAAAATACTTAATACAGAAATCAGAAAGATTTAAATTCTCTGCTGTAGATTTTGGCCCGTGCCCAGCTCTGATTGAAAAGTTGCATTCTGTTTGAATTATCAAGCCCTGGACGCTCAGAAACCACTGACCGCGTCTCTTACATGACTAATTCACAGAGTGAGCAACTTCCCACACCAAAGCTAAACACGGATACAAATCCCTAGCAGTGGACCTGGCTCGCCAATGTTAAGTGAGAATATTAGTTATTAATATTTATGCAAATATTGGTAATTAATATTCATAAATAGGCGTGGTCATCTACTGATAGCTCCGCCTATTTATACCTTAAAAGTGCACTCACTATCGCCTAACACTGGTCCCTGGCTATCTGCGAGCGCCTTACTGAACTAGCTACTGCTAGTAAAACACACTACACAGTAGGTACAAATAACACACACAATATTTATTAATACCTACAGTACAGTAATAATGACGCATACAATACAGTACATACACCACACTAAAAGTACAGTACTAACTACACTACACACAATCCCACTTTCTACCCACAACACTAGCTAATACAAGTTACACACACACACAATACAGCCACCCACCCAGATGACGTCACCGCGCCAGCCCGCGCGCTGCAGGGCCACACATGCTTGCTGACAGGCGGGAGAAGCATTTGATCTCCCGCCTGAAGCGCTTTGCATTCCGGGCAGCGGGATAGTAATTGCGCTACTGGAATGCGCATAATAGAGGGAGGGGAGGTTTCTCCCTTCTCTCTATTATGCATAATTATCTCCAGCAGCGCTATAGATAATTAAAACAAAGGATTCAGATTCTTTTGAATCTGAGTCCGTTGTAGTCACCAGAATGACCGGACCTTGTCTGGTCATTCTCGTGCGATCAACCAGATTGCATCAGTGTGAATGTTTGGGGCACATTCACACTGATGCATCTGGTTTCAGGTCACTCAGGGGCATACAAATGGGGCCTATGGAACAGGGGGAATATAATATGTATATAAAGGGGACATATGAAAAGGGGACATATGGAAAGGGGCCAACAAGTGGCACATAGGGGCACATTCCCACAGGGGCAGCAATGAGCCCCTGGGGAATACTAAGGGCAGATGTGCGCAGATGCTGGGAACATCTGCGCACATCATCCCATAAAGTGCAGATGGATATAGCTATATATATATATATATATATATATATATATATATATATATATTATACATGCATGCATATGTTCGCAAGCATATACATGTATATATGCATATATTTCAACCCTTCCTCAACAGCGACTTAATACAGACTGGTTATCGGACTTCTGGCATCTTTTTGGATTCTGGATTTCTGCTTTCTGTTTATATCTATCGTCCTGTTAATTGACTGGCTTGTCTCTGTAATTAACCTCTCATGTACTGCATTCATCGTGTTTGTCTCTCCTGGTTTTGACCCTCCTTGTTGATTCCCTTTTTTACCTCTCTGGTCATTCTAGAAGGTCGGCTACTAGTGTGTCCACACCAGTATTCTGTTACCAGGTCCACAGATGTATCATGGGTTCCTAGCCGCCAAGTCTATCCTGCCTTGCAGTCGGCTCTAGTGGGTACCTAGGGGTAGCCTCAGACTATCTAAATTTGTTTTGGAAGGCTAGTAGAAGTAGAAGTAGAAGTTTTTGGGTACATTGGAGGTGGTCCACATGGTAACTATAATATACCCTAACAGTATGTACCTGAAAATTTGACTTGGATCAGTTCAGGAATAACACAAAGGAAAATAACTCTAACATGCGTCAGTTATTCCTGTCCATCTTCATTTTATAAGTGTCAGTTAAATTCCCTTTAGTATCCTCATCTCCTGTAGACACGCTATTTTTTTTTTTTTTTTTTGCACTGGTAGACTAATTTGCATGAATAGACCTAGAACCCACATAATTGTTTCATTGATTATTAAAAAAACACACATAAAATGGTGTTGGTGCAATTAAAACAACTTTTAATTAATACCTTAAAAACAAGCCAAGTAGCATAACATTTCTCATGACATAAATTAAATTTATTGAAAAATTATCTATAAAAAGTAGCACGGGCCACTTACAAGTCATGCCAGGATGCTCCAAAAAAGTGAAATTTCTTACCCACTTGGTGATATGTTGCCTTGAGATGCTCTAGTCCATAGTGCAGTGCAGGAGATGCTCAAGTGCTAAAGTTGCCATTTTCTTCCTAGCATGTCTCATCTAGCCTGCACTGATATCTGTGAATTGGAATTACAGGGCTACTGCATGGACAAAGGTTTACCCTACTAAAATGGGCATATCATGCATACAGTGGATTCCATATATATCCAAAAAAAAGGGAACAAATTCCAGCTTCCCAATAAAAACAATGGTCTTTATTAAACAAGCAATAAAAACTTCCATAGAAACACTTTTATCTACGTGTTTCTGATCAAAACATTAGAATCCTTATTCATGACAAATGCAAGTGCACATAACACACATTGATATAGCGGACTGCCTCCAATCAGTCCCCTTTTGTTAATAACTTTGGGATTTAATTTTTGAACTTGAAAACCATAAAAAAACTTGGTTCCAAAGTTCTCCTCGCCAGAGTGCATATATTTTAATGCTGTATGGAGACGGATCTCCATACAGCATTAAAACAAAGTTTGGAGCGAGCGAATAGGGATCTTGGATCCGAAGCACGCTTTGCTCAGCTCTACTATTTGGCGTCACTCTTAAACTCAGATTTATGGGTCAAAAACTAACTAAATCACTGAAGTATAAACCCAGCCTTACAGCTCAAGTTAGCATCAGGTATAATCTAGTTAGCCGTGAAGTGCCCCAGGTTCTACTATAGAGTGAAAGAGGAATCTCATTTTACACCTTCTGCTGATTCCACATAGAATGCTATAGATCCTGTTATGTTACGTGCTGATGTAACTAGTGGCCTTATGACAGAGTGGAGAGGGTGTCAGCAGTAAGTTTGCATTAAAGTCACTCTTTATTTTTCCCTTCTGATCCGTCAGAAAAACTACCCCCAAAAATAAAAAATAAATACGGATCCTGTCTTATGAGCATCCACCTTCACATCGTCAGTATTTGGTTAGTAATTGATGAGAATTGGTAAGGCCAAAAAAATGCATTCACTGTATCGTATGGTGGCTAGAATGTAGAGCAGGTAGTATTTAGTGTTAGGTTCCCATCATATAGAGATCACTTTTACGCTCGGCAGACGGGCCCAAATAATTTTGTACAAAATGTATTTGCCTAGAATCTTAAATTTATAAAATAAGCGTAGCATTAGCACTAGAATATTTTCTATAACTATGGCACTATAGTACTTTATTTGTGTTTGCAGAGTGCTGTTGCATTGTGTTTTTTTCTTCGTGAAATGTAGCCGCCACATCTCCTGTTCCCTGGCCAGACAGATTTATCAGCATCTGCTCCAGGACGTAAAGGAGTGGAAAGACATCATTCATCCCATAGTCCTGGTGACTGACAAACAAAGTGACCTCCTCAAAGGGGCCTGAACAAACGGCAAGTGTCACACATGAGCTGCTACTGGCTACTATTGAAGTTACACAGGAAAGTACCCTTTAATTTTTACCCTTTAATCTAAGGTTAGTTGCCTGCCAATGTTTGTCAGCCCCACTTCCACTGACTGTAGTGTGCCCACTGCCAGTGCCCACCACTCATACCGTGTGGCAGAGTACATTGCACGACACACGCTCAGTGCCCCAAATTGGAAGTAACAAGAAGGACGCACACAGATAAATCCCATTTCTGCAAGGAGTTTGTCAACTTTTGACAACTGTTTGCGGTTGTCTAAAATCCATTCAATACACATCCTGATAGGGGACGTAACAGGGATTAAACTGATGAGAATAGTACTACAGAAAATACCACTCGTATCGTGTGTGACAGTAAATTGCACGGCGCAGACGCAGTGACCGTGGATTAAAACAAAGGGTAGGGAGCCAGCGTTTTTAACCTTCTCCCCGTTCAAAAATCAATTCAATTCACCTTTCGGGGACCCTTGGTGTTGTACGTGGCTGGGTGGAGGAAAAACCTTTACTGACATCACCGGGACATGGCTAGCTTGGTATCCAACCTTGTGCAAATGGGGAGTTTGCGGTTGTGCAAATGGACTGTTTGCGGTTGTTTGCGATGCATTAAAAGGGAGTTTGGTCTGTCAATGTCTGTGAAGCGGGCGTAACTCTTACACTACCTGATCGATACAACATCATACCTGATCGTATACACACACTGGATGTTTTAAACCACGTTGTTCAAAAAAAATGTGGATTGTTAGGTGATTTATGCCTTTTATGGATTAAAACCCAACTCTGTAATTTTCCATGGGAGTTTTGCCATGGATCCCCCTCCGGCATGCCACAGTCCAGGTGTTAGTCCCCTTGAAACAACTTTTCCATCACTAATGTGGCTAGAAAAGAGTCCCTGTGGGTTTTAAAATTCCCGTGCCTATTGAAGTCTATGGCGGTTCGCCCGGTTCACCCGTTCGCGAACATTTGAGGAAATTTGCGTTCGCCGTTCGCGACGGAAAATTTTATGTTCGCGACATCTCTAGTGCTCTACAGAGCACCCGAGTATAATGGAAGTCAATGGGAGAACCTGAGCATTAAACCAGGCTCCCTGCTCTGAAGAGGGAGCGTACCTGGTTTATAGGAAAAGGTCAGAGATTGATGGAAATACCACAAAAATGGTTCAGGAACAGCATGGGGAGGATGTCTGGATGCATCTTGGACTCCCAGGTCGCTGCTGTGAACAATGTTGTCCGAGTAGTACGCCACTTTTACAGATTGACAATAATACGCACAAAACCAAAGATAAAATTGATTTCAGAGGAAAAATTGTTAGGAAACATTATTTTCTGTATAGTGTATATAAAGTGCAAGTGCTGCCAAAATTACAAGCAAGAGGCACTCTGATACACCCTTTGTTACACATAAAGGAGGGCATCATACATAGTGATGAGTGCAAAGACCCATATTCGATTTCGCGAAACTTGATGAATAATTTGCATCATATTCATCATATATTTGCGATTTCGCAATATTCGTTATTTCGCATTTAATATCATGACTTGCGATTCATTTTTCAAGTTCTATTCGTGTGCGCATAGAATCTATTCGTTATTAATAACGTTTAAAAAGCTTTACATGTTTTGAAACCTGGAAATGGCGGGAGTCATTTGTGCAACTGGAAAGGTGCGAAAAGACACATACAAATTTTCACAATACATGCAGCGTACTGGAGTCTGACACAACCTGTTAACGCTTGGTAGGAAGGGGATAAAAACCGCAAATAGATTAATGCGAATATTCAAGTCACGAACATTCGCAGGACAGTTTTTACCTATTAAGTATTTACTCTGACAGGAATAGTGGAAATTGTTCTAAAAATAAATTAAGGTTGGGGAATTATGTCTGAATCTTTTATTTTCAATACAGTTTCCCTATCACTATCCATCTTAAGAGCGAATATTTGTAATTACGAATATGGGGTCATGTATTAGACATATTAGCAAAATCGCGAAATCACAATATTTGAGATTAAAATTCGCTTTGTGAATATTCACAATCAACACTAATCATACACAGCCATGAAAAATTATGATTGATCGCCTGCTGGTGACCCTCAAAAACATTTGGAGCAAGGGCCTGCTGATCTGACCATTTAAAACATTACGAGCAAAGGCCTGCTGCTGAGCTAACATTCTAAAACATTAGGGGTGAGGCTCTGCTGGTGAGCTCACCCTGTAAAGATTGTAGAGTGAGGGCCTGCTGGTGAGCTGACCCTCTAAAAGGTTATAGGTGAGGGCCTGCAGGTGAGCTGACCCTGTAAAACATTATATGCAAGGGCCTGAAGGTGAGCTAACCCTGTAAAACATTATATGTATGGACCTGAAGGTGAGGTAACCCTCTAAAACATTATATGTGAGGGCCTGCAGGTGAGCTGACCCTGTAAAAGATTGTAGGTTAGGACCTGCTGGTGAGCTGACCCTCTAAAAATTATATGTGAGGGCCTACAGTTGAGCTGACCTTGTAAAACATTATATGCGAGGGCCTTTAGGTGAGCTGACCCTGTAAAAGATTGTAGGTGTAATCTATTCCAGACTTTAATCTTCTCCTTCATCCTATCAAGTAATGGTTTGATATTTAATGCTATAAACTTATTAGAGTCCTTGGATATTTCCAGACCTAAATATGTAAAACTGCCCTGTGGAGTAAGAATCTTTAATTTTGCCTCTGAAATCACATTCTTATCACTCAGAGGGAGCAATGTCGATTTGTCCCAGTTAATTAACCCCTTAGGACGAAGGGCGTACATGTACGCCCTTCGTCCGGACTTAAAGATGGCGCCCGCGCACGGAGCGGGCGCATGAGCTGCGGGTAAGCGCTTGATTCATCAAGATGACACACGCAGCTCATGTCCGCGACCGGCAGCGATGCCGATCGCGGACATTTAACCCTCAGATGCCGTGGTCAATCCTGACCACGGCATCTGATCGCGCAAAAACCGAAAGTTTCACTTTCGGTTTTGCTCGGCTCCCTGATGGCCACAAGGGGGAGCCGGAGCATTCATTTAGTAGCCTAGGTTTCTGTGAATGAAACCTAGGTTACTACTTAGTATTCCTATGGAGCCTATGACTGTAATAGGCTCCATAGAAATATGAGATTTTCTCATATATTCCAATGCTATTGCATTGGAATATATGAGAATAGCAATCTGATGATTGCATCTTATAGTTCCCTATGGGAACTATAAGAAAGTGGCAAAAAAAAAAAAAAAAAAAGTTTAAAAAAAAAAAAAATTAAAAATTCAAATCACCCCCTTTCCCCAAAATGAAAATAAAATAAATAAAAAAATAAAAGAATTACACATAATGGGTGTCGCAATGTGAAAACGCCCATACTATAATAATATTAAAAATATTCACCATACGGTAAACATAAAAATGGAAAGAAAGCGTCCAAATGGCTAATTCGCCATTTTTGGACGCTTCATTTCCTAAAAAAATGAATAAAAAGTGATCAAAACATCATACGCACCCCATAATGGTATCAATTAAAAGTTCAGATTGTCCCGCAAAAAATGAGCCCCTACACTGCTCCGTACGCATAATTACAAAAAAGTTATAGGGGTCAAAACATGGCGACAAAAAATGAAATAAAAAATTCCCACTTTTAATTTTTTTCACTATCAAAACGCAAGAAAAACTATACATATTAGGTATTGCCGGATTCGTACTGACCTGAAGAATAAAATTAACCAGTCAGTTTTATCTCAAATCGAACGTTGTAATTTAAAAACCCGTAAAACTGTGGTGAAATTGCTTTTTTGCAATTTCACCACATTTGGAATTTTTTCCCGTTTCCCACTACATCACATGCAAAAATAAATGGTAGCGTTAAAAGTACAACTTGTCCCACAAAAACAAGCCGTCATATGGCTATGTGAGCGGAAATATAAAAATGTTATGGCTTTTGGAAGGCAGGGAGCGCAAAACAAAACGCAAAAATCCCAAAACCCCGGTCCTTAAGGGGTTAATATACCTGATTGTCTACCATACTCTTCCATCAACAGCATGACATGTTGCAGATCATTTTTGTATCATCCTGGAAAAAAGCAGATCATCTGCATATAAAGAGATTTTGTCCTCTCTGCCCCTCAATCCAAAGCCCCGCAAATCCACATCTTGCCTAGCTTTTATAGTCAGGATTTCTATTGTCAGGGCAAAAACCAGGGGGGAGAGAGGACAGCCCTGTCTCACCCCTCGTTCTATCCGAAAACCATCAGACAGTATACCATTAACTAATATTCTGGCTTTGGAGTCTTTATATATAATCTTCATCCAGTCTATAAATCCTGGGCCAATATCAACTTTTGTCATAGCTTCCCATACACAGTCCCAGTTCACAGTCAAATGCTTTATGCGCATCCAATGACAAAATAGAGCATAGATCTTTATTATTCTCAGTAAACTGGATATTTGCAAAAACCCTAAGCAAGCCTAGTGTAGTAGACCTATCCGGAATCAATCCATTTTGGTCCTTATGAATCAAATGTACTATGACCTTCCTCAGCCTTTTCGCTAAAATCCTAGCCAGAATTTTACAATCATTATTCATGAGTGAAATTGGACCGTACTAGGTAGGATCCGATCGGTCCTTATCTTTTTTAGGATTAAAGTAATTGTTGCGTCTCCCATACTCTGGTAAACATCCTGTACATTTTGAGTATTCAAATACTTCCATAAGTCTATTTGCCCAAAATTCTTTATCTATTTTATATAATTCATTTGGAATACCTTCCGGGCCTGCTGTTTTACCAAGTGATGCTTCATTTATTGCTACTAGTATCTCCTTTAAGGATATAGGCTGGTCTAATGTTGTCTGTTAGGGTACTTTTACACTTGTGGCAGGACGGATCCGACAGGCTATTCAGCCTGCTGCATCCGGTCCTGCTGCAAGTGGCCGTGCACTGCCGTGTTGCCGCTCCGTCCCCATTGACTATAATGGGGCGGGGGCGGAGCTACGGCACGGCACTGTAAGGCCCCTTGCACACAACAGTATTTTGCGTACCGTATACTGGCAGTTTTTCAGTTCAGTATACTGACAGTATACTGAACCATTGACTTCAATGGGTCTGCAAAAATACTGAAGTGTCTCCGTATGCCTTCGGTTCCGTTTTCCATTTTTTCTGTTCCGTTTAAATATAGACCATGTCCTATTCTTGTCCGCAAATCACGTTCAGTGGCTCCATTCAAGTCAATGGGTCTGCCAAAACGGAAAGCATACGGAAGTGCATCCGTATGTCTTCCCGTATCCGTTCCGTTTTTGCGGAACCATCTATTGAAAATTTTAAGACCAACCCAATTTTTCTATGTTATTACTGTATACTGTATATGCCATACGGAAAAGCGGAACGGAAAAACGGAACCGAAACGGAAACACAACGGAAGCAAAAAGCGGAAAAACGGATCCGAAAAAAACACCGCAAAACACTGAAAAGGCCATATGGTCGTGTGCAAGAGGCCTAAGGCCGGATATCGCCGGACTAATTAATTTGGGCACTCAGCACTTGCACAACTGCACGGTTTCTGCACTTTTTTATATTTTACTTTTTATTTTGTCCTTTGCACCTTATATATATGCTTATTAAGTTTATATATTCTTATACATTCTTATGTCTGGATATTATGTATACATATATATATATGATTTGATCTGTTGCATCCGCCGTCGTTTGCGTTCCAGTGTGGAACGCATCGGCACTTTAGATATTGAGTACTGGGTGCGTAACTGTACGATAGTGTGGAGAAAGTATGCGCTCCACTGTGGAACGCATATGACAACTTCCGGGGAGAGGATCGATAGGAAGTGTGCGCTCCATGGTGGAACGCACATGACGACTTCCTGTGAGTTAGCGCATGCGCACAAAGTAGTTCAGGGCCGCTCATCTTGGCTTGTCATGTGCAAGCATTTAGTGGCAGGTGAGTTCATTGATTTACATTCCTGACCTATAAAAGGAGGGGCTCATTGGTCTTTGGGGACCTACCTTTCCCTTTGAGAAAGCCGAGCAGGCGAAACGCGCGTCGGGACGCGGGGGAGACACTGATATTCTGTGCGCACTCAGGTACATGGACACATATGATTTTTGATTGTACAAATACCAGTACTTTATTGCCATTTTTCTGTCATGCATTGATATACTATTTATTATTATTCTTTGAGCTATTAGTACATCTGTGGCCCCATATCATAGGGGATTTTGTAATTATGTGTGCGCACAGATTGTCACTGGTAATTGTGATGTTATCATCTCTATACCTATGTATATATACCCCTGTGTAAAGGTTTCTAGCTGTCATCGGATCCACACATTGCCAGAACTATATAGAAAATGCCTTTTCTTGTCCGTAATTGCAGGCAGGAATAGGACCTGTTCTATATTTTTGCGGAATGGAAGTGCGGACCCAAAGTGTGGATCCGCAATTCCGGATCCGAGCGGGACAAAGTCTGTCCCCAAAGAAATGAATGGGTCCGCAATTCTGTTCCGCAAAATGTGGAACAGAATTGCGGACGTGTGAATGGGGCCTAAGGGTCTCTTATCATCACCAGTTAGTTAGCTACTGGTTAGGTAGTTAGCGCCCAGCCCATCGCACCGCAGTCACTGATTAGTCGCTGATTAGCGTCAGCGCTGTCGCTAATCAGCACTAGTACTATATAGTATCTGTAAGTGATCAAGACTGATCGCAATCAGATCTATATTAGTACATTAGGGTCACCTTAGGCTCTACAAAAAACGCAGTGTTTGCCCGATCAGGCCTGATCTTGTGCACACACTTGCGTTCAGTCCGCCCCACCGTAGTGACAGAATTATTTTTTCTGATCACTGCTTAAATCTCTGCGGCGCTATAAAGATCACTTTTGAGCTTTTTGGATCTTTATTAGCGATCGCAGCTTTAGGGACCATTCACATGTCCGTGGTGTGCTGCGGACCCGAAAATTGCGGATCCGCAGCACACAATGCTGGCACTCTCCATAGAGATTCCTATTCTTGTCCGCAGGCTGTGAACAAGAATAGGACATGCCCTATCTTTTGCGGAGCTGCGGCCGGATGTTTCGGGGCCAAAACCCGGAAGTTTGCGGCCACAGCTCCGCAAATGCTGATGCGGAGAGCACATAGTGTGCTCTCCGCATCACCGCCGGCCCCATTCACACTGAATGGGTCCGCATCTATTCCGCTGAATTGCAGAATAGATGCGGACATTTTTGCGGACGTTTGAATGGGGACTTACTTCGCAAGCACTCCTATGTCCTTTCCCCTCTTTTTTGCACATTTTTTTGCAGAGATTTTTTCATCCACATTGATCGATGCAAATGAAGAAATCTGTGCCGTTCATTTTTTCTTTCAGCCCAGAGGCTGAACGGAAAAAAAAAATCTCATTACCCGTATGCTCAATATAAGGAGAATAGCAGAAACTCCTAATGCTGGCCATACATGTAATGATTGCGGAGACCTTCAAATGCCAGGGCAGTACAAACACCCCACAAATGAGCCCATTTTGGAAAGAAGACACCCCAAGGTATTCGCTGAGGGGCATATTGAGTCCATGAAAGATTAAACTTTTTGTCACAAGTTAGCGGATAGGGAGACTTTGTGAAAAAACAAAACAAAAGAAAATCAATTTCAGCTAACTTGTGCCCAAAAAAAAATCTTCTATGAACTCGCGATGCCGCTTACGGAATACTTTAGGGTGTCTTCCTTCCAAAATGGGGTCACATGTGGGGTATTTATACTGCCCTGGCATTTTAGGGACCCTAAAGCGTGAGAAGAAGTCTGGAATCCAAATGCCTAAAAATGCCCTCCTAGAAAGGTACTCATTGGAATGTGGGCCCCTTTGTGCACCTAGGCTGCAAAAAAGTGTCACACATGTGGTATCGCCGTACTCAGGAGAAGTAGGGCAATGTGTTTTGGGGTGTCTTTTCACACATACCCATCCTGTGTGTGAGAAATATCTCTGTAAATGACAACTTTTTCCATTTTTTTATACAAAGTTGGCATAGTGAGTCCGTGGGAGATTTAATATTTTTTTTCCAGAAGTTAGCAGAAATGTAAACTTTAGTATTTTTTTTCCTCAGAAAGTGTAATTTTCCGCTAACTTGTGAATTTTTTTTTTTAATCCTACATGAACTCACCATGCCCCTCCGCGAATACTTTGGGGTGTCTTCTTTCTAAAATGGTGTCATTTGGGGGGTATTTATACTATACTGACATTCTAGCACCTCAAGAAACATGACAGATGCTCAGAAAGTCAGAGCTGCTTCAAAATGCCAAAATTCACTTTTTTGTACCATAGTTTGTAAATGCTATAACTTTTGTGCAAACCAATAAATATAGACTTATTGCATTTTTTTTTACCAAAGACATGTAGCAAAATAAATTGTGACACAAACTTGTATAGAAATGTAATTATATTTGAACAATTTTAGCAGAAAAAGTTAAAAATTCACTTTTTTTGAGAAAATTGCAGTCTTTTTTGATTAATATCAGAAAAACGAAAAATCTCAGCAGCAATCAAATACCACCAAAAGAAAGCTGTTTTTGGGATAAGAAAAGTTGTAAAGTGCTGATTTGTAAAAAAGGGCCTGGTCACTAGGGGGGTATAAACCTGTGGACCTTAAGTGATTAAGCTCAATAATCTTTTTGTTTATCAGTCCTCTTACGTAGGCCTTAGCAGTGTCCCAGACCTCATTCACTCCAGCTGTATCCTTATTAATTTGAAGAAAAAAAAAAAGTTAATTCTTTTATTATTTGATCTTCTTTACCTATTAGATTGAGCCAAATGGGATATATCATGTAGTTTTTTTGCTTCCCTTTCAAATTCTTGACTTTCAAACCCACCTTTACCAGTACTGAAGAGTGATCTGAGATACATCTCGGTTCATACAAAACCTCTATATTTTTTTGTAATGTTAACTGATTACCTAATATCAAGTCTATTCTTGACAAGGAATTGTAACTTTTACTATGACATGAATACTGTTTTGCTTCTGGATTCTGAATCCTCCATATATGCCACCAACCAAATTTTTGAGTTAGTTTTTTCAACGGAGTATCTGCCATTTTTTTGGGCTTGTCATTTTTTGTTTACTCTATCTAAATCATTATTCATTGTGCAGTTGAAATCACCCATTAATATTAATAGAGAGTCGCTTTTGTCTAGCATCAACTCATATAGTTTTAAGAGCACCTCGTGTCTATAAGGTGGAGGGATGTATACCCCAGCCAGCACACATTTTACATTTTCCAAATAACAATAAAGGAATATATATCGTCCCTCCACATTAATATTCTTTGAAATTATAGAACACGTAATATCCTTGTGAATAACAATATTAACCCCTCTGCTATACTCATTAAATATAGAGTAGAATTGGTGAGCTATCCATTTTCTATTAAACAGGTTTAATCTGTCTCTAACCATATGAGTCTCTACCAGACAAACCAGCGCTGGAAGATATTTTCCAATGATATCGAATAATGCAAAATTTTTAATTTCTCCCCAAGACCTCTCACATTCCAACATAAAATTTTAGTATCGATCATGAACTTTTGTATTATAATGTTAACATAAGCCCATAGTTTCCAACCATTTCTGTACTTCTTGTGAGGAGGAGAAAAAAGGAACTATCTTTATACACCACTCTGAGTTTTGCCGGGTACAGAATGGAGTATTTAATCTCAGACTGGCGTAGTCTTTTTTTCACTTCTATAAATTTTCCTTGTTCTCGTTACGATGTTACAGAGTAGTCTGGGTATATTGAAACCCTTGAACCATTAATTTCAACCAATTCTAATGCTCTTATTCTCCTTATAACCATTTATTTATCCTTAAATGGGAACATTTTTGCAATAATAGTTCTAGGTAGGTTTCCTGGCATATTTTTCCATGGAATTATATGTGCTCTCTCAATTGTGAACTGACTAGACAAGTTTTCCCTTCCTACCACTTCAGTTATCCAATTCTGGATATATTGTGCTCAGTTCGTACCCTCCTCTTTCTCTGGTATACCAATAAGCCGGATATTACTTCTCCCGTGCCTGTCTTCTAGGTCAGTGATCTTCTTAATTAAATCTGTGTTTACCATTCTCAGAGCTCTGAGTTCTTTTGATAATTGAGATACTTGATCTTCTACATCACAAATTCTTCTGCCTTTACTCTTTCACCCTAGCTTTTTGTCATCATCTCTAACCAGTTGAACTTCTGATTTCAATTCACTCATCTGCGTCGTAATTACTTCTAAAACACTATTGGATTTTTTTACTGCTAACATAATATCACCCAGTGTCGGTGTTTCCCAAGTATCTGCTTAAGGTATTTCTTGTGTTTGCCATCTTTCCCCGACCAAGGGTTTATTTTTAATATTTGATTTCAATTGACCTCTACTTGAGAGCATATCTGTGGTCTGGAGAAATTTATCCATTTTCCCTTCCCGTTCATCTCTAGTTCTGCCCATATCCTGCTTTGGGGAACCGTACATAACAGATCTTCTCAGTCCCCCCTCTCTCCTTTTCAGTTCTCCTACCCATCATTGCTCTTACTATAGAGGGGATCTTAAGTGTACAACTAAGTTTGATATAGGGTCAATGGAACGGTTTATAACATATAAATCACTTGTAAGACGTGGGTCCTATATGCAAACAAGGCCAGTCACTTATGATATATAGATCACTTTATCACACCTTGATCGCACATATCCCCCAGATCCACAGCTTGTACACTGATAATAGTGTCACTAGGTGTAGTACATATGCACAGATAAATGTAAAACCTGTATAACCCATGAACCACCTATAACACTTAGACCCCCTAACTTTACAGAGATTAATTTAGTTAAGTATACAACATATATCACTTATAGTTCGTATATAGCATTTAGCGCAGGTAACCTACACGCCAGTGAATTCATTTAGTGTATATAAATACCATATTGCACAAATGTACACTATTGTGCACCTATCCACGTGCCCACATATGGCGCTAGAAAACTTTTATGTCTACAGCGTTAGGTAATTTCAATTAATGTGCATACGTGTCCATAATTGTACTTGAGAAACATAAAGCGTAATTGCCCGTTGTGTCCACAGCAGTAAGTTCACTTATTACTTACAAATAGCAGAAATCCCATATATCCATTGCTGCTCGTGAGGTGATATATATTGCGGATAAACAGAATGTGCACAGAAGTAGATAAATTCAGTCACTACACATTGGTAGCATCTGACTCATATACACAATTTGCCCGCTTATACCCCCAGAGGTAGATAGAGTTGTTCGTAGGGCATAAATAGCATATAGATAAGAATGTCTCATATGATTATGTTCATCCATTGTTATATGAAGTCATTTATGTCACATATATCGAGCTTCAGTACTTTCATCCACATGTTGTATGTGCACAGAACTTAGAGGCAGGTAGATATAGTGAAATAGATATAATCCCACTTCTCTCCTTCATCCAAGCTTGATAAAATTAGTAAAGGGTTAACAAACCGAAGCAGGTCAAGGCATAAGCCCAGAGTAGCTTGGCTTCCAATTCTCACTCCTCTTCACTTTCCCCCCCTCATGGGGTCAAGAATTGTCACCTGTAGGGTAATAAAAGTCACAGCTGAGAAAGAAACTTAAGCGTACTTTAACCACAGAGGTGCATAGATAATAGCACGCTTATAGGCATCTGCAAGAGGGGAGAGCTGGCCAAAGTTAGTCAGTTACTGAGAGGTTAGTAAGGAGTTATTGTAGTTTAACGAGTCAACACATAGGCCTGTCATTCATCACTACTCCGCAAATCTCACCCTTCTTCAACCCCCCTTATCGGTTCTACAGAGGTCACCACTGTTTCTTATGGTAAGTGCACCGACCGTAACTGTAGCTCACAGGAAGCAGAGCCATGCATTTTGGAAGAGGCACAATCCTGGACAAAAGCAGAGGAGGGATGACACTTTTCCAGCTTTGAAGCTTCACTCACATCCCTCGGTCAGGAGAGCAGGAGTTACTGCTCAGTCTGCAGCTCGGACGCCGTTCAGGTGTCACATGCAACTCATCCCCCACGACTCACGGAACTCCACAAGCAGAGGAGGTTAGAAGGAGGTTAGAAGCGGAGGTTGAGGGCAGGAAGGAAGGGGGCGGGGGGGCGGCACATCACGGCACTCACATCATCCCGTTACGCCTCCTATCTCACCTTAGAAAAAAAAAGGTGTAACAAACTTTAATCATTCATTTAAAAAAAACAGGGGAACATCCCCTAGATACCCAATAGTCAGTGAAGAACAAAGAGAATATAATGGTACAAGATTCAAGGGAGAAGGACAGGGTGGGAAAAAATGGGAACAAACTATCCCTAAGTTTTCCCTATATTATACCTCAGCCCAGGGACGGCTGCTAATGGTGGGTACTCCCTGTCCTCGTACCTAGGCTGAACATACCCTAATTATCCCTATGGAAAACATCAAGGTAGAATCTTATACCATTATATTCTCTTTGGTCTTTTGTTTCAATCGTTTTTTATTGAATTTTTAAACATAAGAAAGTGAAAAAACCGGGATAACCGGACACGGTACATTACAAAGCATTCTATAGTACGCAGTTTCACTCATCGTTTGTATGTACCACATAAGACATGCATAAATCCAGTATTGTACAAGGAAAATACAAATATGTATCCAGCATGTACATAAAAGTTAACAGGAGAATAACACAGAAGAAAATAAACAAAAAGAAAATAATTAGAAACACCTACGAAATGAGTTGACATTGAATTCAAATGATTTGAAAGCTGTGTGCCACCCAGGTATATGACCAGTCCATATATTTGTCACTGTGATATCCGCCGATGCTATCCGCAGAAACAAACAAACAAAAACAGAATTCCCCTAAGTTACCTCCCACCGTTAAAGAAGGAGGAAGATTGCCAAACCTGCCATAGTTTTTGGAAGGAGGCGTAGCCACCCTCAC